>JAJJWX010005375.1:0-600000 GCA_023529315.1 Papaver bracteatum | reverse complement strand
TATTTCAAGCCTGGCATAATTCACAAGGTCAGGTGGCTGCCTGATTCAGAAACTCGAATCCTTCAGGGATTCATTACAATCACCAACAAAATGCAATATGAGTCCTTCAGGGACTACTACGCTAAAGTGCATTAATTGTAGGAGAACATTTTAGTTTTCAGAACAAATCCTGGGGTTCAGTAGGAAACCCTCAATTATGCTTAAAGCGATAATAGTACTCTCTCTGCGCTTTATCTCAAACACCAACCTGTAACATTTAGGCCTCATAATTTTACGGTGCGAGTCGGATCCGATCTTTTGCGCTTTTCCGAGAGATTCCATCCTCTACCTTAGTTACAGAGGAACGAATTATATGCCTACCAATCACAATGTCGATGTTCCTCTGCAAAGGGGTACATAACCACCATTGTAAATAGATAATCGACAATTATATAGATCCCATAGACCTCTAGTGCATGCACATTCAATAAAAGTTTCATAGACTGGTACCAGCGCCACTTCAGGGGCATTATCACCTCCTTATTTTCAATAAGGAGTTTCAAACTTAGAGAATGTGGATCATATCCTGATAGTCTCCATGAGCACTATCTGTAGTCTCTCCTTAAGGGCACTACATATTAGAAAAGTGATTGGACTCTCTTTTAACAGGCATATATGAGGCGGTTATTCGGGCCTCAAGCGTGTTTTAATACACGACTTGGTCATTGCGAGATGCATGATTTAACCTGCTGAGACAACTTCCCGTGTCTGCATCCTCAAGCAAGTGACCAGCAATATTTTCTCAGATCCACTGCAATTATTTGTTTTAATCATGAGTAATCTCCAACACCTCAATTACATCCAATATCTTGGTGTGAGAAAACATATGAGATGTTTCACGCCAATTCTAGTGGCAGCCATACTTTCTTTGATCAGGATAAAGCTTAACCAGATAACCTATTTAAATGTCGACATTGTTTACTGCAACCATTATGTGGTGCCTTTCATCTCCATGACTTCAAGGGAAATCCCTTAAATTTGTCGACATAATACGTGCCATCTTCAGACGGCAGTCTTTCTCCCCCTGATTAAGGCGGGAAAAACCCTTTAGGTTATCATAATTTGCACCATCCTTTAATGGTGACTTTTCTCCCCCTGATTAAAGTTGGAGAACATTTAAGGTTATCAACCTTACTCTTGCCAAACTTCTGGTGGCGAGTTGTCATGCTAACTTCTGGCAGCATTTTAACTTTCCTGATCATAGCGGAAACATTACTATCTCATTTTTGGAAACTTCTGGTTCCATAATTTCCAAATTTTCAAAGACAATTCAACTCATGATAGTTTTTGGAGTTAATTAAACCACACAATAAGTATCCCAAAAACAGTTGCAGGCTCGACAAGAGATGAGACATTTCACGTCATTCCTTGTAACGGCTTACTTCCTCCCCCTAACGACGGGAATACAGTCTCATCTGCAATAAGACATTACCACTAGGGTTTTAAATGCCTTATGAACTGAAACCAATATATATAGTTCGGTGACGCCATGGACCAAGCACACAATTTGAAATGTATGGTTGCTTCACAAGCCAATATTGATAGTAGATAGTTGGTCGAGCAATAAACTAAAGATTCTTAAACAAAGAACTCAACTAGACCGAGTTGAGTACGCACATGTGCAATTTAGTGCTCGACATGATACCAACTGAGGCAAAGCATCATAGCCCTGTAAATTTACCATCAAAATAAATGTACTTAATTGGAAAGTCCAAAACTGGATACGCAACCACAAGATTTGCACAAACGGTTTGGCAAAATCTAACATTACGTGTTAATATAACAAGAGACCATCTAGTAGATGTGTCTATCAATACAGTAAAGTATTGAAATAATTGTCCATATTTCAGGGTGTCTAGGTCCTGCAATTGCCACCTTGAAACCTTTATTCAATGTTGGTGATTCAGCAACAGGTTACCATAATGCTAATGTTAATGTAATTTAATAACCAATTGTCTCAGGGGCTAACAACACAATTTGCATCCTCATATAACAGAAGCTTTGGGTTCTGTAAAGGATGTCCATGAGCACTTTAAATTGTCTACTCATCTTGGTAGAACTTTGGTGTCCATATTGACCATGCCTAAGCATGAAAAATCGAGGTCATTAAACTTCTGGATAATGACACCGTGGAATTCACTGTTCGAATTTTCCTACGGCATACCATAAAAGAGAGCCTTACGCTTCTTTACAACGTGCTTCTGGCACAAAAACAAATGAAGTAACAAAATACTCCATAAAAATGCTCATTTATCGTTTAAGGTGGTAACGCCAAATATTCTCAAACACTCAACAGATTCTTCAGAAATCTTGAATAATATACGACATAGCTTTTACACCACCAGATTGATACACGCTCTTCCGGAGATGTCTTCCATATTATTCGAACCCGAAATGGCATTTCACATTTCCCAAAACCTCTACAAGGTTACAAAAGTAGTTCGAAAAATTTGTGTTTGTTGTTCCACTATCTTTGAGCCAAATATCTCCATCATCCATATCTTTACTGGATAGATTACTTCTGGAATCCGTATCCTTTGGCAAAGATAGATGAGAGAGAAATAGTATAATCATCAATAAAAACATTTGGTAACCATGGGCTACTTCGGGAACCCAATATTTTATGGCTATTCCTGAACCAAAAATTAACGTGGACTACTTACAGAGTTTATTTTATGGATTACTACTGGAACCCATAATATTTTGGATCACTGCAGGGAACCATAATTTATATGTTGGACCGTTTCTGGGGTCAACAAAATCTCATGGATTACTTCTGGAATCCATTATTTACAAAAACAAGTAAATAAATAAAATAAACATAACTTAAAAATAAAAGGAAACATAAACATATATGGTACTAAAAGAAATAACAAATTTCCATTTTAATTTTACAAGTGTGCAAATGGATACGTGCTTTATAATAAAATTCCCCAATATCAGTTACGGGTCACTTCAGGGACCGCTGATAGAAACTGGCTAGCACTTTTGTAACAGGTCACTTCTGGGACCGACTGGCTAGCGAAGCGCACTTTAGCATGCATACTATGCCACACGATATTCCAACTTCTGGTGGAATTATTTCAAATTAACCAAAGATTATTAAAGCAAGAGAAAATCAAATTTGCGCTATCCTTCATGGATACGATAATTTTTTTTGCTTTACTGGTATTGAACCGTTACTTAGTACCATAATAAATAAAGAGAGAAATGTTAAAATTCAAAAAAATTGAGTTCTCACCATTTCCTTTCATACATGTGGCCCCGCTAATGCTTACCAAAAATTATTGGCGCTTGTTCTCAGAAATATACACATTACTTTCATCACAGGCTTATATAGGTATTACTTGTGGAGTTAGTATTCTAGCTTTCCACTTGCCTTGACATTTAACACCCTGTTCGGTTAAGTGATTTCCTGATTACCACAAGTACAATCGGAAAGCAATTAAAATAAACAAATTAAAATCAAAACTATAAGCGTGTTTCAATTAATGAAACGGAGAAGTAAAAAGAGAAAGAATATGTTCCTCTTCCATCAACATAGACTTCACAAGTATATATATCATTAGTGAAGCGAGTATCTCCGCGTTAATGGAGTTGACGACATGTATTTCATCGTAGTCTTCCACTTAACAGCCAAATGATTCGATTGTAATTACCAAGCAATTCGTGCTGATTACATGTTGTATTTTGTTCAACTATTTAGCAAGACTCACTTAAACAAATGAATCGTATGTTAAAATAAACGGAATCCAGAGAACGAAATGGAAAAATGTAAAGGGATGAGTTTTATTGCTATTCAATTCTTCTTACATCAAAGGGGGGAGATACAGGCTATATATAGCCTTATTAAGTCGGTATGGGAAGAGAGTGGCACGTGTTTTACTCTTACAAGAGTAACTTTCTTATAGTTTATCTTAATCCTTATCTTCATTTAGTGAATGAAGCTAGAGGAGTTACGAGAGGCTTCTCGATTCTTTGGGTGGAAATGGTAGGCCACGTAGTGATGTATACACAACACTAGTATGTTTCTCGTCCCCAAAAATTTGAGGTTTTTATTATATATTTTCGTCTCACGAAATGTGATGCTCTCCCATTTTACATTAAATATACTTCCAAAATAATTCTTCGTAATCAACCATCCGTATTGTTAAAATCTTATTCTAGTTATTGTAGTGTATCTAATTTGGTAGTCATTTTTATACTTGTTCTTAAATATTTAAAAAAAAAAATTCTAACATAAAATTTACAAATTTTTGGTCTCTAATTCGAGAGATATGCCAATTACAATTAAATTGTTAGATATAAGGATATTCGAAAAAAAAAAAAAAAATACTAACTTGTTTCCTTAAGAATTCTGCAAATAGAAAAAAAAAAACTCATTTTTTTATTTCTAAGTCAGAGGGAATATTACGCTAATCACCCCCTTTGTGTTATCTTGTTTTTAAATAAAAGACAATATATGAGACAACCAAGGAAATTATACGTAGAAATGTCTATATTCTCTGGAACATCTTTTATGAGGTTACAATTCAAATTTTTGATTGTGGGTAGATATAAAAAACCTGGCTTGATTGGGGTATATCCAGATTAATTGGGGTATACCCAATGAGATGAAATAGGGTCATTTTGAAGTAAAAGTGGTCACCCCTTAACCAAATATTTTCAAAATGGCAAAAATGCCACCACAATGATTAACACTAATTTAATTTAAATGATTAGATTAGTTAGATTTGTTATAAGTTGGGTTTTAGAAATAATTGAGAAAGAGAAGTAGAATGAAGTAGTAGAGGAGGTTTTTGGTGTGTGTGTGTGTGTGGGGGGGGGGAAGTTAAGGTTTTTGTGAAATTTGTGATATGAGTGAGATGAGTGATTCTAATCCTGATTTTGAAGTGGGGGAGCCTTCTAACTTTCCTCCTACAGATGAGTACTTGTATGATGATCTACCATACCATGATCAAATGGATTATTTGCATGATTCTCACTTTTATTTTCCTCAAACTCAAGATGGGTATGGAAGTGATGAATGTCTTGAACCAAACGTAGAGTCCAATGAACAAGAAGAAGATAATGGAGCTGCAAGTAATCAGGTGGTGAAGATTGTGATTTTTCCATGCAAATGATCGATTTTGCCTTCTTTTTTTTTTTTCACTTATGTTGTACAAGGTCGGCAAGGTCGATGATTTTCGATCATGCCGACAATAAAGCCGGCGTGGTATATATGACCAGTGCTCCGAATTTTCATGAGCAATGTTATGGTCGGCATGGTTCAAAATATGAACTATGCCGACTATATTTTTTTTGCAACACATGAGACGTGATTTGAAACATGTTCAAGCCGGCATTGTAGTGGTACCTAGAGCCTGCCGACTATATTATAGTCGGCACTCTTTTATTTTCCAATCAAACCGTCTGTATATTTGCCGGCGTGGTTATATGTATAGACCATTCCGACTATAACATTTTTTGCAGCACGGGAAACAATTTTGAAACATGGTTAAGTCGGCATTGTTCTGGTTCGTATACCATGCCGACTGTGTTTTGGTCGGCGCTGTTGTTTTGTTAGACAAATCCGGCGGTTATTTAGCCGACAATATTTTAAATATATACCATGCCGACGTGTGTAATACATATCATGGTCTTATTCAATACTGCCGACCATGGTATATAATCTAAACACTGCCGACCACATAATGGTCGGAGAGGTTGTAATCGTGTACCATGCCGACGGATACAAAGTCGGCATGGTATTATTCAATAAAAATGCCGACAATTAAGTTTATATGACCTAAAGTCGGCATGGTACAAGGCTAAGACAATGCCGACTAGATGTGAGTCGGCAGGGTTTGTCAATATACCCTGTCAACCCTGGTTATGGTTTAACAGTCGCCATGGATGCTATGAAAAGTCGGCAGGTTATTCATCTTGATACCATGCCGGGCCTTACAAAACAACAACAGTCGGCATGGTTTGGAATTATCGACCTTGCCGACCACAAACCCTGAAAATCAAAATTTTCGATTTCTAACCTAACATAACAATCATATAACACATTAGGAGAATGGGTTGAGTTTAGAAATCACTTACAGTATTCTATTCACCGCCGGAGGTTTTTTTTTCAACATTCTCACGGATTGAATTTTCGGGTTTGCTACTTCCAACTTTTTCCTTCTGATTTGGATCTTCTCATGTTACCTGTTGAATCTCTCTTGCTACCGGATTGTTTAGAATCTACTATTTTTTTGTAGAAAATCAAAATTGAAAATTTTGGTTGATTTTTGGTTGATGGAATAAGATGAAGGAAGGAGAATAGGAGAGGGATTAGAGAAGATGGATTAGGATAAAGATTAAACGTTTTTAGTTTTTAACTTTAGGGTTTAATTTTAGGTTAATTAGTGCAGGGGTATTAAAATAAATTCACTCATTTTTGACCTCCCCTTAGTAAGGGCACATGTCCATTTAAATTTGGGTATACCTCAATTAAGCTAGGATAAAAAAGTAGCAAAATGTTTATTTTTTTGAGGGTCTCGTTTTAACTCATTATGGCTTAAAACGACATTTGTGTGACCTTATAAGGCATTTTTTTTTTGTTTGACAAATAGCAAAAAATTTAGTTAACACTGTTAGCCAAAAGAAAATCCACCCCGACAACCTAAAATCATTTGGTGTACATTTTTCTCTAGCAAACTCATTAATAATGATTGTATAATTTAGGTCTCCGGATAATTTTTATTTGGAAAAATTTCAAACCCAATAAGTATAATCTATTCGGTCTTCAATCCTCTAGCCTTTAATTTTGTAGTCTCCACGTGAGTAACTTTGACGATGATGGATCTAAAAGCCTAAACTAGAAGAAGTAGATTTACATATAACCTCAGTATATGTTTCATCATCCAGCATCAGAAAATTTCCAGACTTAACATACCAACGTCTTGAGAAGCCACCCTAACGGTTGTTAGCATAAAAAATGCATAATATTCCACTAGAGGTGGTCGATCAATTTCGATGAGTGTTTAGTAACGGCGGAGGAATCCTTAACATAATTATCTTCCCTGCATCTTGCGATTGAGTACATGCTTTAACAAGAATTACACTGGGGTTAATTGTTGCAATAAAAAACCCAATAAGAAGCTCGCATATAATTCGGTAAATAAAGCACATTACATATTCCGTTTTGGTAATTGACGACTATTGGATATCTTCAAATGTCTCATAGAAATTTTTTCTAGTTTTGAATTTGAAAACCTAATTCGGTTTTCCTGAAAAATTCTACAAGCATGTCTCTTCCCATAAGGTGTCTTTTCCACGAGATATCGTTAACGAATATCGTCTGAAAACGTATGTTGGAGATGAAGAGACATCTTCAATAGACACGAAACCCTTCATAAATTGCGAAGGATTTCTCCCATTTCAAGACATCAAAATCTCTGATTGCTTTACTCTCTAAGCATCATCAGAATCTAATAAATGTGTGTTCTTGGTTGGGTCAAGGGAGTACAACTCTTTAATCCAACAACATTGTTAGGGCTTCATTGTATCATGAAAGCATTATTTCATTGACCCGTACTCATCAATTATTTTGGAAGGGTCGAAATATTTGCTGAAAAGAATCACAAGGCCTTGAGGTCGGTGTTACAACATTCTTTTTTGTTTAATGATTTTTCATCCTCTGGTACCCAATTTCCAACAACGACTTACCCTTTTGATTTTGGGTTCACTGCCCCTCATGGGAACAAACCTTACGATTTCTATATTACTCGTTAGTGTATTGGATTATAAATATTTTAATTTGGGAGTAAACGACGCTCATTGCCTTCCTTAATTTTTGTTCTCTTTTTCTTGTTTTATAGTGTCACTGATCTAAGTTCGGTATGGCATACCCAAGTATAAGTTGTGACCCAAAACCTAATGTATGACCCAAAATGCACCATTAAGCTCAAAGCATGCCATATGATCTAAGATATGCATGCAGCTTAAAATCAAGATATGCATGCATCTTAAAATCAATATGTGACCCAAAATTTACCTTAGTATAACCTGAATGTGCCGCTGACTGCTGTGATATATAATCTGTCAAATGATTATTGATGGAGTTATTTTATAAAAGGATCATTAGTTTAGTGTTTAATTAAGGTCTGGGTTGTGGAACATGCAGTTGATACATTGGGGTCGCATAGTAACTTTGATCGTCTAACTATTTTACCATAGTGCTCTAAGGTCAAGTCTTATGGTGCTAGTTCTGCTTCTAGATTAGACAAAAAGCGTCGCTATTCTTCTCTTTTATTTCTCTCTCCATATATATCTCGAATGCTAACTAGTAGCCAGATAGTTGCACTGCTTCATTCAACGCAATCAAAATTCTAATTTTCACGGAATGGTTCAGCGAGATTGGTTTATTTTTTGATCCGACAAGCTGAGATGGTTAAGCTGTTCCATTCAACGCAACCAAATTCTACTTTTCGCGAAATAATTCAGTACATCCAGATGCTAGATTTGAATGACCATAAAACTTGGATTGGTATTCTAGCAGATGTGGACTTCCAATCTAGATACTAGATTGGAAAACCATAAGACTAAGCCTATCCCCAGGCAACAACCACCATAACTATTAGATGACCGCTACCACGGTGGGACGGCCGACCGAAAAAATTAACGCAAAACTGAATTTTAACAAAATAATATTTGTTCACTATTTATCACAGGAATTTGTCCGAAAACGTATAAACCTTAAACTATGAGAAGTTGTATGCCTTAGTTGAGGTAAAAAAGGTCCCAACATATTTTTGCTCCTTGTATTTCGTGGAATCCAACTTGTTAATCCGCAGCCTGAAATTTGTAGGGTCATGTCTAAATGTTATATCCAATTGCTGCACATTGACAAAAATTTAGTATTAGTAAGAAGCATTAATCTTGGATCAAAGAAGTGGGGAGAAGATATACTAGGTGGAATCAAAATAATGTCTACAGAGTGTCAAACGATTTCAGAATATTACTGTGCAAATAACCTTATATGGTTGCTTACCATTTTCTCTAGCTTATTGTACCTTATTCAGTCTAAAACATGTCAATTTCTTTTACTGGTACTGTTACCCCCAAACCAACCATATACATAACCTGAACTAGAAATGTCTAAAGAAACTTAACAAGATAGAAATGCAACTTACAGATAGGAAAAGTTTCAACCCTGTCAAAAAAGATTGAGGAGCATTGGCAGTAAATTCGATAAATGGTGTCCCCTGTATGATATGTCAGTATATTAGTAGGTAGCATCAGAAGATATTAATCTTCTCCCGGTTAATATAGTGCCTTGAGTAAGATTTTGATCAATGGAACCAATTGAAACCAACAATATTGCTGCCAGACATCCCAAAGTGTGGTCTTGGTGGTAAAAGAGCATAATTTCTAGTTCAATCACTAACAAACTCTCAAACAAAGAAGCTTAAGCATGTATCTATGCTGTCATGTAAAAGAAGTAGCTTTAAAATATAAAAGATTCAAAACTGATCACCAAGATTAACAAGTATTATCATCACTTGGCTTAGGACATGCCACGTACGTATGTAATGTAACTATCATCAAACACCAACATCATTTTATAGATGAAAATATAGCTTTTTAGAATATTTTCTCAAATTTTCTCTAATAATTGAACTGAAAGCTATGAACTAATCTTTTTTATGTTCAGATAAACCTAAAGTACAACAACACTACCCAAATCAGATATGAATACACCCTGAACTTTCTAAAACTAAAACCAATTGGATACTTTGTCAAATCCTAATGAGAAATTAGAGTACAAATTATTGTCGGGACTATCTTACTTGACACCTTATATTTTCATACAATACATTATGCTCCAGAGGGCTATCAATTGCAAAATAAGCTGTCTTTTTAAGATTACCAACAATTGACATGTTACATTTCAGTTGGAGAAAAAAGAAAGCTACGAAGACAAACCAAACCAAAACAAAAAAATTCATTGACAATTCACATATTTAAGTAAATGTTCTCGCAAAAAAAAAAAATCCATAGAGACCGAATGGTTCTTTGTCATTCATCGGCAAGCTGTTTTTAGGACATGTTTGTCTCCGAACTATAGAGGGAGGTTGTGCAATTTCTATCTGTTGCATCAAATAAACCTGAGTTGCGTGCTTGTGTGATTAAAAGGAATGTACTAATGCTAAAACTCAGAATGAATTTCTACTTAAACTTAATTATGTTAATCAAATTGATTCATGAATCGATCAATCAATTTATCAAGCACACAATTTTTAAAAGAGATGGAAATTAACGTCAACCTTTAATTGCCGTAACGGAGAAAAAGACCTAATTTAGAATTTTAATTTTGTTGACCTAATTCAGGAAAAATCTTAATTCAAATAACTGGAATAGCAATCAAATCATTAGGATTTCAAAATCATATACCTGATCGAAGATGATCAAAATCCGACTAATTTATTATCAGTTAAATCATCTCAGAACCACCATCTTCATCACGGGCAACATTAAAACTTGTTGGCATATCACCATGAACATCTTCTTGGGTTGAAACCAAAATAGATCGAGTGAAAACATCTTGTTAATTTATTGAAACCAAAGATCAGATTGAGTTTTAGGTTTGTCTTAGGAAGAAAAAAAATGTCAATGGAGGATTATGCTCTTTGCAGTGAGACGGAGAGACAAATAAGAGAATAAGAAGTCATGAGAGAAGAGGAAAAAAAGACAGATTGAAAAAAAAGTTGGAGACAGCTTAAAATCAAGATATGCATGCATCTTAAAATCAATATGTGACCCAAAATTTACCTTAGTAGAACCTGAATGTGCCGCTGACTGCTGTGATATATAATCTGTCGAATGATTATTGATGGAGTTATTTTATAAAAGGATCCTTAGTTCAGTGTTTAATTAAGGTCTGGGCTGTGGATCATGCAGTTGATACATTGGGGTCGCATAATAACTTTGATCGTCTAACTATTTTACCATAGTGCTCTAAGGTCAAGT
This sequence comes from Papaver bracteatum, assembly GCA_023529315.1. Lineage (NCBI taxonomy): Eukaryota > Viridiplantae > Streptophyta > Magnoliopsida > Ranunculales > Papaveraceae > Papaver > Papaver bracteatum. The sequence goes on along the minus strand of JAJJWX010005375.1, from coordinate 588,960 downwards.
CTTATGGTGCTAGTTTTGCTTCTAGATTAGACAAAAAGCGTCGCTATTATTCTCTTCTATTTCTCTCTCCAGATATATCTCGAATGCTAACCAGTAGCCAGATAGTTACACTGCTTCATTCAACGCAATCAAAATTCTACTTTTCACGGAATGGTTCAGCGAGATTGTTTTATTTTTTGATCTGACAAGCTGAGATGGTTAAGCTGTTCCATTCAGCGCAACCAAATTCTACTTTTCGCGAAATGATTCAGCGCATCCAGAAAACTTGGATGATAAATTATTCAGCGAAATGATTCTGCTAGATTGGAATGACCATAAAACTTGGATTGGTATTCTAGCTGATGTGGACTTCCAATCTAGCATCTAGATTGGAAGACCATAAGACTAAGCCTATCCCCTGGCAACAACCACCATAACTACTAGTACAACCGTTGCCACGGTGGAAGGGCCGACCGAAGAAGAATCCGAAGATGGATTTTAAATTTGATATTGTTGTTTGTACTCGTTGCGTAGATTTTTTTATAACCTTTCCAATGAGATAAAATTTGTAAAATTCTGAGGCACGGATTTTTAGATATATTATATTAAAGTTTGCTTTCCAATTATACCCCTGAAAAAGTAGGATACACAAAGAGTTATAGTAATTGGACTAAAAGGGAGGGATAATCTTGTCTAGTGAAAAAGTAACCAAAAATAAACCACATGGAAATCAAATCCAATCTTTTTATCAAAATTGTTAGGTTTCATTTTATAAAAAATGGTTATAAAAGGGACTCCCTCCCTTTGGGCCTTCGGCCCTCCGGTCGGTCGGCCCAATTAGGACCCGAAACCTGCCATGTGCCCAAACATGTTACGTCCAACGTGGGCGTGGCCCAAGTGGATGATGGGCTTTGCTGGTTATCTCACACCAGAAATCACACTTATCAGTCCCCTAATCGATGTGGGGGCACTTTTGATGTGTAGGATTCTAGAATCTAGATGCACCCGCAAATGTCCAGAGGACTCCTGGGTGATTAAGAACACAGCCAACAGACATTCTCCGACTCTCCTCTGGTAGGTGTTCGATAAATTACAAAGACCTGGAATGAACCAGTGATTATTTTCGGCGCTTAGGTTTCGAAAATTTGTAATCAATTCCGAGAGATCATGACTTACGGAGGTGCGGCAACTGGAGGAATGAGTTCAATTCCATCATCAACATCAATAAGGCAAGTGAAATTAGATAAAGAGAGTGAACTAAGGATCGAAGTAGGTATAGATGCTCCACTCAAACTTCGTCTTGTTAATGGAACTGCTGAGATTTTTGGTACTGAACTTCCTCCTGAGATCTGGATTTCGTTTCCTCCAAGACTTAAATTCGCTGTAAGCATTTTCTTTACACCTTCTTGAGGTTCACGAATTAGGGTTTTAGGGATTCAGTGAATTTGATGATCAGGAACCTACCTTTAAGATATTGATTATGTAGGCGTTTAGATGGACTAAAGATTGCATTCCGCTTCTTATTGATTGCCCTAGTTCAGTTAGGGTTTACACTGTTAAAATATAAGCTGTCAAACATAGTGACTGCCTGAACTTTACTTATGGTTGTAAAGCGAACTAGAATCCCATCCTAAGGGTGTTTGGTTGCCCTGCAGTCTTGATTGGAGACCAAATAGAGGAATCGATATTAGGAAAATTGGCCGACTGCTCTGAATTCCAAGCTAGTTACTAGTGTGCAGTGACATTGCACCCTTATAGCCCTCGGATCATGGCATTTTCAAGGTTTCACCATCCTGGGTATTAAGGCTTATGGATGGGCGCCACGCCAACTGCCGCCTCTGGATGCTAGCAACTAGCAAGGCGATAGTTATATTCATTATGTATAGTTAGTTAACTTGGGTTAATCTCTGACAACAAAAATATCAGAACCATGCTTGTGTTGCTCTGGCCTGATATCAACTTTCACAACTTAGGTCTTTACTTGGTCCAGTGCTACAATCGAAATGGATGGAGTTACTGAAACTGATTATACTGCAGATGAGGTATTTATTTACTTTGTTTTTATGTGTGTTTTCTAATGATTTCTGGCAAATGGTTTGAAACTGATGTTTGTGATAAAATGAGTCGGTGTTGTTAGGTGCATTTAATATCTTGTATGCTTAATAGCTGTTTGGATTTATTTATTTTTAATAGACACCTATGATAAGTTATGTAAACGTTCATGCCGTGTTGGAAGGGCGCCGGAGTCGTGCCAAGGCAGCATCCACCGATGACCCTGGCTCTTCTCAGGTATTATTTCTTCTATGTTTCCGCATTAAAAAGTTAACATTTGAAAATTTTATAATAAGGATTAATCTTTCAGTCATTTGTTTTGAATTCAGTCATTTATTTTGAATCTCAAGTTATGATCTTTTAGTGCTTCAGGGGCCTAGGGTGATTGTTATAGGACCTACGGATTCGGGAAAAAGTAGCTTGTCAGCAATGCTTCTTAGCTGGGCGGCTAAACAGGGTTGGAAACCTACTTTTGTTGATTTGGATATTGGTCAAGGATCTATCACTATTCCTGGGTGCATTGCTGCAACTCCAGTAGAGATGCCTATAGATCCAGTGGAAGGGATTCCTCTTGAAATGTCGCTTGTTTACTACTTTGGGCACCCAACTCCCAGGTAACTAACATTTTCACGCTGTATGCAAATTTAGCTAAAGACTTTCATGACCCATCTTTCCTTTTTGATGGATGGATTATATTAGTGTTTGTAGAGGCTTGCTCACATGATTCTATTTAAAAAGAAAGTTGGAAATTTTTTGTTTTCTTTTTTCGTTTGTAAAGTATTTTATGATTTAGTGCTTCAACAGTGCCAATGCAGATTTATATAAGGTTCTTGTGAAGGAGCTTTCTCAAATCTTAGAGAGACAGTTTGCTGGTAATGCTGAATCTCGTGCAGCAGGAATGGTTATCAATACCATGGGTTGGGTTGAGGGATTAGGATACGAGGTATTACTATTTCCCTCCCAATGTTATACATGGTATTACTATGGAATACACAAGTTTATGTTTATGTGCTTTTTGACGCGTATCGCCTAATGTTTTACTGCAGTTACTTCTTCATTCAATCGATACGCTCAATGCAAATGTAGTTCTGGTTATTGGTCAGGTAGATATCCTTTCTCATTTTCTTGGAGGTCGTCAATCAATGTGAAGGCCAATCAGTCCGTTTATGGTTTAGTTTCTATATCTTGTAGAAAGGGGGCCCTCATATGCCATTCCCGAAACTTGCATTTCCGTCATGATTGTTTACCATCACAAGTTATGAAGGTCCATAGTTGTCAAGATGTGGATAATAGTTTTTATTGCAAGAGAAGGTTTCCTATGAGGCGTTCTTTCACTGCCCACCTTATATTAATGTTGGCGTGGTGGCGGTATCTGCAGGATAAGCTTTGCAGCATGCTTAAAGATGTACTGAGAAAAAAGCCTAATGTGGATGTGGTGAAACTTCAAAAATCTGGTGGTGTTGTGTCTAGAAATGCAAAAGTCCGTCAGAAGGCGAGGGGATTCAGGATAAGGGTAAATTCCCATCCTTTTAGGTCATCTTTCTTTCTTCCGTTTCTTTATTAAGCCCTTGAATTCTTATCACATTTGTCTCCTTACAAACACTGTGTTCTCGTACAAACTATGAACCCATAGTAGGCATGTTTAGGGTTGAAATATTCTCGAGTAAATTGTTGAGGTCATATTCAAATCTGATCTATTTGAATTGATAGTTCATTATGTAAATTGTTTTGTTTTCTTTGCATCTCAGGAATATTTCTACGGACTCACAAACGATCTCTCTCCACATTCCAACGTGGCGAATTTCAGTGATTTGCATGTCTATAAAGTTGGAGGTGGACCGCAAGCACCACGCTCAGCTCTTCCTATAGGTGCAGAGCCAACTGCTGACCCCACGAGGCTAGTCCCTGTGAATATTAACCGAGACCTTCTCCAAGTAGTTCTTGCTGTTTCCTATGCCAAAGAACCAAGTGAAATCATCTCAAGGTGAAACATATTATACTCCCTGTCGGTAATTTTTCATCTCCCTCAATCTCTCTTATCGACTCTTACTGATTAACTCCATTTGGTGGACGAATGCAGTAATGTTGCTGGTTTTATCTACGTTACGGATATTGACGTTCAGAGGTATGATTTGAATAATTTGATTCTTGAATCTTGTTCTTTTCTAAAATTGTTCCCTATTTAGAATTTGCTGACTTTTTTTTTCTTGGTGATCTTGCTTTCATGTGTTTTCAGGAAGACGATCACGTACCTTGCACCCTCACTGGGGGAGCTTCCCAGCAAATACCTCATAATGGGCTCCTTAACATGGATCGAGACTTGAACGCAAACAGGATCCTGAGGATTGTTTCTCCCGACGTCTTTTTTAAAAATGAGACTGTTCTAGTTAGACTTGAAACTGATTATACTAGCCTTGAAACTGATTATACTAGCTAAGTAGAGATTGGGTGTAGATTTTGTAAAAAAAGAAGAAATAAGTACCAAGAATTATCTTTAAAACCATAATGGTAACTTTATATTTTGATAAGTTCATTGGAACTGATAGATCTTAAGAGCATCTCCTATGGGTAGTCTCCAAATTGAGACGGTCTCCCGTTTGTTGATATTTTCTTTACGGGAGACAGTCTCCCGTAAAGTGTTACACTACCAACCACTCGTTCAGCTGAACGAGTGGTTGAACGTTTTGGGACCAAAATACACCCTTTCACTTACCATAATGGGAGCAAATTAGGCCAAATTGGTAGTGACCCTTTCAAAATGAAAGGGTACCACTACCCATAGGATTTGCTCTAACAAAGTATATGTACTTGAGCTTGGCATTTTGAGCCCCACTGGCGAGGGGAAATAGTCCTCAATATATGCTGTTTGCCCCTTTTCATTGCCAAACACTGGGTGCAGAATCTGTATTAAATCAAACACTGCCGGATAGTTATCCAATTATCCTCATATATTAAAATCTTAACAAACTTATATCATAAAGATCCTTCTTAAAAGAGACATCAAATTATTTTTCTTTCTTCTTTTCTCAACTCTGATCATTCCACCTTCATTAGCTCGCAAGTCGCAATGATATTTTTAACGTACTAGACTTTGGGGCAGTAGGGAACGGATTAGTTGATGATGCGCAGGTAATTTATTAATCACAGTTTCTACAGCTATAATGGGCTTCGGATCGCCTGTCTCCTAGTTAGGTGTCTCACCGTGTCCTACCAATATATAGACGACATGTGTCATTATTTGATTACCCAAATTACAAAATTATTAAACGGTTGTCAAAGTGAGTAAATACAGGAAAGTATTTCAAACTTACCAAATCTGTTTAAATCTCCCGAATCCATTTTAACAGCAAAATCTTCATAACCTGCGTCTCTTGTTCTTTATTTTTCTACTGTTGTTCATCTTTTTCTTATTATTATGAGTCTGTTAATTTGCATTAAAAAAAAACATAAACCAAGACAAGCTTAATATCTGATTCAACTCTTTGGTGATCTTCTTCTAGATGATTAATATCCATGTATAAATCCTACAAAACCACAGTTTCATCATGGCTAACACATTGTCAGACACGGAAGATTTACCTAAGAAGAAGTTAAATAAGTAACAATACATGATGTAATTACATTTCCATTTAGTATTCGCTCTAATCAGCAACTGCAAGATGGGTAATACTTTCTCAATGGAAAAACCATGTTGGTTCAAGAAGACGTACAGCTTTGAATGACTTCATGCCGGAAAAGGAAAGTGCATATATTTTGGATTTTCTTTCTCAGATTAACAGGATCATCGGGTGGTAAAATATGAGGAAATAAATTAACGCCACATGTCGGTACCCAATTGGAGGGACACAAAGGCACACACGGACAAGGGACAGGGGATCCGGAGCCGCTATAATGGGAGTTGACGTATTTTTCCAAGAAAAAGTCTGTGATCATTGTTGGTTTGTCGATCAATATTTTATTTATCATGCAACCATGCTTATTCCTTCTGGTAGAACCTTTTTGTTGACACCTTCTACCTTTCAAGGCAACTGCAAGTGTGGGCAAATTCATGTTCAGGTATGTAAGAGCTTTTCCCAAACGTAATGTTTTGACCCTAGAGTCTCTGTGTCATCGTAGAAGGCATGAGACCTACTTAATGGGCACACTTTGGATATGGGCCTAAAAAGAATTACGGCAGGGATATCCTGGCCTTTTGGAGCACTTGTCTAGTCTGGTTACAATCTTTGTTTCTAAACGTTTCTAAACTTGCTGCAGATAGATGGACAAATTATTGCACCAGAAAATATCAATCAATGGAAGTGCCATGATAGTAGCATTTGTGAAATTTGGATCCTGTTTTATCATGTCAATGGTCTCTTCATCCATGAGTCGGGTTCGCTTGACGGCAGAGGCTCAAATTGGTGGGAACATTCCAAATGCAACCAAAAAGTAAATCCAAATAAATTGTTAAATTACAAAATTTCTTACTTTAGTTAAGTCACCAAAAAAGTTCACCCATTGCAGACAATCTTGAGTTCTTTCTGATTTACTTCTCTTCTTCGTTTTGTCTAGGAATGTGGCCAGAAACCTACGGTGAGTGATTGTCAGCAAGTGAACATGGTTGCTACCGGTCTTCATTGAATTCATGGTCGATCATTATGGTGCATGAAATGAGTTTCGAAAAGATAGCATGATTTTATACAAGTGTTTTAGATATTAATGTAGCGTTGATCGTTTTACAGGAAATCAAAATAATACAGTCCAACAGTGTACATATTTCAAATATGAAATTCTTAAACAATCCTAAGAGCATGGGCTATGGGATAGGGTGTTTTAACATTATCCCTTTCAAAACAAGCTAGAGACTAGGTGATTGAGTGAATATCTCACCGTGGGATAGGGGGAGAGACACACTATACGGCACAAAATTTTCCGTTTGCATAAAGAGATTTTCACAAGCAATACTACTGTGTTAACTCTGTATGCTTATGTTGTGGTTTAGTACGAGATGATTGGACACGATTAGCTTACATAAAAATCAAGGGTTATTAAATGTGACCTAGTATTATTCAAATAGGCTTAGTTGTATATTAACGTACCCTTACTATCTATTTTTCATGTGAAACAAGTTTCTACACGAAATTAACCCTCATACAGCTGAAAGTACGCCGTATGAACTATTGAACTCATAGATTTACCAAAAGCAAACAGTTTGCCATTTTTCTGATGTTTATTTCAAACGGAAAATGATTAGCCGTATAGGGTGGACTTTCATGTACACTTTCGATCGAGTGAGAACCTGATTGAGTTTGGGGTGAAAGGGTGTTACCCTCTATCCATAGGATGATCTACTTTGATCAGCTCTTTCATTTTGAAAGAGACTCTCAACCCCATAGCCCTTGCTCTAAGAAGCACATTTTTTCATTCTCGAGTCAACTTGGGTATACATTTCCAACGTAGAAATACACGCTCAACTGGAAGTCCAAACACATATGGTATTTACGTCGCCCGGTCATTCAATGTCTTTGTTGAACATTCACACATTTCAACTGGTATGATTTCCCAATCTTTCCTTGCTCAAATGAATTGCCATCCCCTTCAATTTTATTCTCCTAGTTTAGGATCACCTGCATCAACCCGCAAACATGGCAAATCTGGTGGTTCAGGCATTTTTTCAAGCACTAAATGTGCATCTCGCCACTGATGAGGATACGTATACCAGCTGCACTTTGGAGACTGCTTGAGTGAAGCCCTTTCTGCAGAACACATACTCGATACAAACCCAATTTCTAACCATATTCAATCTCTAAAAACACATCATTAGTCTCCACAAATTGTATGGATCCAATTCACTCCTCCGAAAACCTGTTCTAATAGCAACCAAAAACCACTCTCAATCGTCTCCGTTCACTCCTTATATCACCGAAAACAACCTAATCTTGATCCATGTTTTCTCATTCAAAGTTGACACATCTTCTTACAGCTGCTACTTGTTTATTCATGGTCATAGAAAATCAAATCAATGGAAGCAACTCCATCGATTGATCAAAGTTGCTATGTTCTTTATCTGTTTTTTTTTTTTTTTTTTTAATCCAATTTCTTAAAACATGTATAACCAACCAACCTAACCCCAGGAACTCTACCTAACTCGACTAGGAGGTTAAACTGGTAAAAATACGAATAACTCACTCGTCCGTTCTCCCAATTCTCTAAAACGCACATGGTTGTTTTGTTTTCAAAAGAGTCAACTGTTCTTGTACCTTTTCACGGAATATGTAATATTCCAGCCCTTTGCTCAAATTACAATCTCATAAATCTTTTCTTTCAATTTCATTTTTGATGATTGTCAATTACTCCCTCTGTCTCAAATTAATTGATCTATTTGGTTTTAAGTTTTGTCCCCTAAATAATTGAGTTATTTCACTAATCAAGGGGATATCTCTAAAACTACAATTTTAATTGATTATTGTTACTATAAGAAATATGTATAATTTAATGGTCATGTTTATATTCGTTATGTAGGTGTTTTAAAATGCTTTTCAACGGTATAAAATTTACGGAATATCGTGGTATAGTTTAAGAGATAAATCATTTCTAAATTTTACTAGTTATTATATAATTGTAGCAAAATACTTAAACATACTCCCCTTTTCTCCTTGCCTTAATAATTGTGCAAAACTACATATAGCTTAATTAATTTGGGACAGAGAGAGTAGTATTTTAGGGTTATTTCTTTACAGTTTTGGGAGTATAGGTAAATATAGAAAGAGAGAAACAGTAGAGCATGTTACTGTAAAAAATGTTGAATTGAGAGGAACTACAAACGATGTTAGAATTAAGACATGGGAAGGAGGAAAAGGTTATATTAGAGATGTATTGTTTGAAGAAATCCAATGCATTGGCGCAAGGAATTCAATTATTGTTGATCAGTTCTATTGCGATTCTGATCAACCTTGCAAAAATCAGGTAATGATCCGCTCTTGCTGTTATGTTTATAAGTACAACTCTGATCGAAGTCTTAAAAATTAAAAATTCATACCCTCATTTTGTGGTGATTTTTGTATTTATGTTTCAGACATCGGCGGTGAAAATCAGCAATGTGAGGTATAACCATGTATATGGGATTTCAAATAAAGAAAGGGTCGTGGTTCTTGCGCATAGTGAAACAGTTCCATGTACTGATATTTATTTAAAGCACATCGACTTGACGAGTTCTACCGATGGTAAAGCAGCAGTGTTATATTGTCTCGATGCTTATGGTGAATCCCACGGTGAAGTAGTCCCCAACGTCCTATGTTTTAATCATTATTCATCTTGATTTTTATATTCTGACAGCTCGATATATATATATTATGGGTACTCTACATTCCTATTTAAAATGAGTACAATTCGAGATACCAAACCTCACCATCTATCGATCTTAATTTTAATCGTTAACTTTTAATGGCTGATATTCAAATGGATGGATGGTGGTGTTATATGTCTCAAAATCTAGAATTCAAATTCATTGTCATTTGGATTTTGCAGAGAAAATGACACGAATCATATACGATAGTGTCCATCTAAAAGTGTCCACGGATCCTCTCTCATTATTGAAACAAGGTATTACTTTCTCCCTATATATTAAGATAGCCTGGCTTGATTGGGGTATACTCAGATTAATTGGAGTATACCCAAATTTATATGGACATGTGCCCTTACTAAGGGGAGGCCAAAACATGGTAAAGTTACTTTAATACCCCTACACTAATTAACCTAAAACTAAACCCTAAACTTAAAAACTAAAAACTGATTAATCTTCCTCTAATACTTCTTCTCTAATCCCTCTCCTCTTCTATTTTATTCCAAAAACCTAAAATCAACCAAAATTTTCAATTTTGATTTTCTACAAAAAATGGTTGATTCTAAACAATCCAGCAGCAAGAGAGATTCAACTGGTAACATGAAAAGATCCAAATCAGAGGGAAAAGGTAAGGGAAAGGTTGGAACGAGTAAACCCAAGAATGCAATCCTTGAAGATCTTTGAAAAGAAACCTCTACAAAGCGAAAAAGAAGATTGTAAGTGATTTATAAACTCAAACCCATTATTGTTTTGTTTTATATGATTGTTAGATTAGGTTAGAAATCGAAAATTATGATTTTCAGGTTTTTGGCCGGCAAGGTCGATAGTTGAACAACACGCCGACCATTGGTATTTTGAAAGAGCCGGCATGGTCTCAGGATGAATAACCTGTCGACTTTTCATCAAAGCCATGGCGACTGTTGGACAATAACCAGGGCCGACATGGTATAATAACCAACCATGCCGGATTATATTTGGTCGGCGTGGTTTTATACTTGTACCATGCCGACGTTAGGCCACATAAACCTTAATTTCCTAAATTATTAGTCGGCATCTTTCATAAATAGGACCATTCCGGCTGTTTATTTGTCGGCAAGGTAGTTGGTTAACACCTTCCCGACTTTACTGTAGTCGGCAGTGTAGTTGGTTAACACCTTGCCGATTATATGGTGGTCGGCACTGTTTAGTTTATCGGCCTTGCCGTCCAGTGGATGACCAAAATGTGTAACAATATTCATCTCTCTCCCGTTTTATGTGTATGGGTAAGTGATGAGGAATTGATTATTTTTCTTTGATAAACAAGGAGAACAATAATTAATTTCTCATCGTTTCCCTATACACCTAAAAGTGGAAGGGAGAAGAAAATTTTAGTCACTCAAATCATGAATCGACCAATATCTTGAGTTCAACAGTGTTGTATTGTTGTTTTCATATATCTTATTTGTGCATTGTTTAGTTTCCCAGAGGAAACAAAAAAAGATCTACCTTGTCTTGTTACCAATGCAGAAGAGCTATTTGAATTTTTGGACATAATTTATCCCAATTTAGAAGATCCTAAAGATGAAACTTAAGAGAATTGCTCGTTTAGAAAGTTATGTTTGATGGGTAAGGAAAATCCAGAAGAATTTCTAAGGTTTATGAACAGTCCTAGCAATCCCCTCAACTATGAAGAATGCACATCATCAGAGGAGGAAGAAAATGAGGTTGATCCAAGAACTTTTTTTAGGGCATGTGACTTTTCTGGAGTGAACCCCATAGGTCCAGTGAAGGGGAAGGGAAAAGCAAAAGCTGATGTCGGTAAAAAAGCTAGTGATGCGAGGAAGATAACAACAATGAGAAGGATCCTTGAAATTCTTAAACTTTATTAGGTTTACTTGCTTTATAAACTTTATTGTGGTTTGAACTATTAAATTATGTTTTGAACTTTTAGATTTTGGTTTTAGACTTGTTAAACTTATGTTTCAGTTTCAGTTGCTTTAGAAGTTATTATTTTTTGTGCACTTTTAAACAAATTTTCATGTTTTACTTGGTCGGTAAGGTGTGTAAATTATACCTTGCCGACCATACCAGGATTTTACATGCCATAATGCTGTCAGGGAGTGGCGGTTGGCATGGTACAAAATATCTACCCTGACGACCAAAATGTTAGTTGCACCTTTTAGGTACAAAGTACAACCCATTGAATGCTCAACGGCTAGAAATTTCAAAATAAAGATATTAGGTGTGTTGTTATTATAAAAGCATTCCCAACTTCATCTTCAACCTTGCATAAAGAATGGAAGTTTCACCACCAAATATTTGTAGTATTTGTACACTAAGTGGTCATTTTGCAAACAATTGTCCCTTTGAAGGAAGCAAATGCGGATTCTTGCTTCTCATGAAAGCTGCAGTAGGTAATGTATATCAGCCGTATGCTTCAAAATGCACTTGTTGTGGGTTTTTCTATTGGATAGATGAACGGCTAGCTCCGTATGAAGATGAAGTTTCTAAAATGAACCTTCTACCATGCACAGATCCATGTTGCGATGGTAAGATGAAGCTAATTACCTTTCCTAAGAAAGTGTGTACCGGAAAAAGATACTATCTATGTCCCAAATGTGTTAGGGTTAAGTTTTTAACGTTTGTATGCTTTAATTAAGGTTTGTATTCGATGTATAGTCGGCATTGTCCTAAATTAGAAGCTTGCCGGCGGCTTAATAGTCGGCATTATCCTAAATTAAAATCTTTCTGACGGTTGTTATGTCGGCATGAATATTATAATACACTTTTCCGACTTGATAGAAAATAACATTCATGAACAATTTTTGAGGGAGTTCTTATCCGGCATGGTTCTCCTCAAACACAATGCCGGCATGGATATTTTAAACCATTGTGATTCTTCCATCACCTTTCTTCCATCCCATTCAATTCTTTTAATGGTTGCCCTGGCCGCATAAATTGTATACAATGAAGAGAGGTTATGTGGGTCGTCCCTCTAGAACTTACGAAGGAGCTTGCTTGGTTTAATTCCCTTACTTGTTCGAACTCGTGCGGTTTCAACTTGGCAACTTGACAGTGCCCAACAAGACTTTCCGGATATTTATGGTTATGCCAACCAACATCAACTCTCTCATTCTCCACATGTTATCGATTTCTTGGTTCCTCCCAAAAATAATCTTGAATGGGCATCCACACTTCTTTGACTTCGTTTTGTACACCCTAGTCGTCTTCTTATCATACACATAACCCTTTCTCTTGTGACTTTCGTCCAGCGATCCATACCACTCGCATACCATTTCAAACCGCGTAGATTTTTGTTGGGTGTTTTTCACTAGAACGCACATCTTATCTTTTGCTTTCTCAACAATCCAATTTACCGCGTCGTCTTTTTCCTTCCATTCCAAATCATTAGCATAATGTTCGGAAGTATCGGGACCCCTAATTTTCTGAGCTTGAGGCTAATCCACCATAGGTACCAATGCCACAATCTACAAAACATCAAAAGTTTAGTTGATATGTATAACCACGGTCGGCAGGGTCGACATATAAAACACTGCCAGCAAGAAAAAGCCGGCACGTAAGAGAATATAAACATTGACGACATGGAAACAACCGGCAAGGTCTGAAAACTTGAAAATGCCGGCGTAAGCATTTTCAAGTAATGGCTCCTGTGTTTCAAAAAAATGAAAGTCGGCAAGGTTCAAATTTTATACCCTGCCGGCGTGGTACCGCTCATGAAAAGTCGACACGTTGTGCAAAGGAGAACCACACCGTCCTTTACGGCCGGTATGATCGACAAGCGTCGACCTTGCCGACCCTGTACAGTAGAATTGAAAAAAAAAATCGATCATTTGCATGGAAAAATCACAATCTTCACCACCTAGGTTGTCTACCTGATTACTTGCAACTCCATTCTCTTTTTCTTGGTCATTGGATTCTTCGTTTGGCTCAATACATTCATCACTTCCATACCCATCATGAGTTTGAGGAAAATAAAAGTGAGGATCATGCAAATAATCCATTCGATCATGATCTGGTAGATCATCATACAAGTACTCATCTGTAGGAGGAAAGTTAGAAGACTCCCCCACTTCAAAATCAGGATTAAAATCACTCATCTCACTCATATCACAAATTTCACAAAAACCCTAACTTCCTCCCCCCCCAAAAAAAACCTCCTCTACTACTTGATACTAATTCTCTCTAAATGATTTCTAAAACCCAACTTATAACTAAATCAACTAACTAATCTAACTAATTTAACTAATCTAATAATTTTAGTTAAATTAGAGTTAATTATTGTGGGGGGCATTTTAGCCATTTGGAAAAATATAAGTTAAGGGGTGGCTTGATTTTATTTCATAATGACCTGATTTTGTTTTATTGGGTATACCCAAATTAATCTGGTTATACCCCAATCAAGCCTGGTAAGATAGTAGGATGAGTTTTTTCTTCTACGTGTAATCTTTATCCTTGTGTTTTTCTTGAAAGGGTATACATATAATATAATACTAATGTAGCCAAGCCATGCTGCATGATATTCTCATTGTTTCATGCATTATCTATCCAGATTGCCACTTTTGGGCGCCATTTTGGACTTCATCTGAACTCCAATTCTCATTTCATACAATTTTATTATTATGACGGACTATTTTAATATTTTGTAACCAGTTACTAAGCATGGGAATAAGTCTTAAGCTTGTTGATTTCACATTAGAGTTTAGACTAAGACTATTAGTTTTCATAGATTAATAAGTCTCCAGCGCTAAAGTTAAGGCTTAGTCCTATGGGCTAGATATTTAGCTGATAGATTGGTCATCCACGTCAGATAGGGCGACCTCCTAACCCCTAGCAGCGAAACGCCTAATAATTCGGCGTCGAACGGCGTTTTCCTCCCTCTCTCCACCTTTTTCCTCTCTCACTCCACCTTTTCCCCTCTCTCTTTACAATATTATTTTTTAAAACAAAAATTCTTCACAGACAATGAAGAAAACCGAGAAAAGTTCTCACAGTCACCAGACCCCCTACTGGCTTCCGCGGGGCCCACCGGGACCCACAAAAAAATGTGAAATAAAAAGCAAGATTTGTTTTGGGGTTTTCTAGATTCTCGGTCCATTAAGAACTACCTTTTTTAAAAAACTAATTATTTACTTCTCTCTCTACCTTTTCCTCTCTTTCCCCCACTTTTTCTTCTACATTTCCAATACATCATTTCCTCTCTCCAACTACTCCGCATTTTTTTTTCTTCCATACTTTTTCCTTCAACGCCGAATGGTTCGTCATTATAGTCACTTTTTGAGCGCCGCACTATTCGGAGTTTTAATCTCGCCGATAGTGCGACTGCGAGCAAATGCTAGGAGAGAGAAGTAGCCAGATTGAGTGTTAACTTTTTTCCCACACTTTTTTCATGATTTGCAACACTTTTTGGCCAATATAGCAGTCCAATCTAGCCCGTAAAACTTAGCCTAAGGATTATCGAAGTTTACTCGTAAATTACCAAAAAAAAACTTTCTAGCAAGGAACAAGATAATGATTACAATAGGTAAATTTGGGTGCCGAAAATATGAAAAATGGTAAAAAAGCCTAGTTAGTAAGTTCGCAAATGATTCGCGAATCATTCACGAATTTTACAGTTTTATTCGCGTACGTTTGCAACTCCGAACCCAAGTCGCGTATTATGTGGCATTCCCGGATTATTCGCGAATCGTTCACGAATTTTACGTATCCCGAATCCCGAATGATACGCGCGCTTAATTCGCCATAAATTCTTTAGCTTTTACGTTTTTAAAGGCCCCACTTTTTGGGGTTTACTGTCTCCCGGACATACACGACCCAATATTAGACATTGTTGTAATTTTTATGAAATAAAAATGACTGAAAAAATTTGAAAGTGAAGGTGAGAGAGATCTCAAACTCACTGACCAAGCATCTAAACCACTATACCACGTCCTCTTGGATGACTAATGTTGTATATATATTATTAATATCATCATATAATTTTATTTTTTCTTTAAATAACTCACACATATGCATAAAAATTGGTCTATCACCTTATAAATATAAATTATTTAGTATATATAGATACCGAATTTTCAGAGCCGAACTCACATTTATAAATCGAATTACACACGTACGTATGCCGTTCCGAATTACTGACGAATCACGTCCCGTTGACCGAATCTGAATTTTACAAAACCGTATAATACTCGTACGTTTACCGTTCCGTACGTTTTCCGAATTCCGAATTGCTAACTAGGGTAAAAAGTAGGATTGCAACTAAAACCCAATGATGCCCTGCGTTAGATTTATGATTCATTCCAAATGATTTGACACTTGAGTGAAAGTTAATGGGGTAATCATAAACTAGTGACCCGTCTAGGGGCGGACCATAGGGGCGGACCAATGGTGTACCAATCCCTTGGACGGCTGAGATCTATAGGGGGTGGGGTTTTTAGATGCAAGTGGGGCCTGATTAACTGAATCTAATGGCTGGAAGGGATTGATACACCATTGGTACGCCATTTTTGTTCTACCTTTAGCTTTTTCGATAAACTAGCTAGTTGCACAGCAACAAGGTCGGCAAAAAAACGATAAACCTGAGGGGCAAAGTTAAGGACCAATCCATTATTTGGTTGAATGGATAGACAAGACTAGCTTGACCTTGAGTCCACTGGTGGCTAAACCATATTGGTGTACATACAGAATATCAAGATTACACATAGAGATACTAATTTGGGCGATGCTGCACCAACTGTGACTTTCACCGCAAAAATTCCGAGAGGAAAATCTAACGGTTTCTGGCTGCCGTTTACTATTGAGATTAAGAAAGGGTAAAAATTGAGCCAGGCAGTTACGAAGGTCCGGATTCATATGCTTAAAAAAAAAAAAAAAAAAAAACCGGATTTTTTTTTTTTTTGAAGCATAAACCGGATTTTTGACAGGATCTCTGTCGGTCAAGCTAGCATTTCCATACTAATTTAGAACATAAAATTGGTTACAAAGACCAAAATGAACAATTCCAGGGTAAAAAGGATATTTAGATTTTGATATTGTTTAAATGAAAAAAAAATATAAAAATAACCAGGATGTAAACAGTTTCATCCTACTCATTTTCAAATATTTTTTCTTATTTTTAATTTATATCAGGATGCATCAAGTATCATCCTTGCTATTTTTTAAGTTTAAGTCAGGATGAATCCAGTTTCATCCTTGCTATTTTTTTGGTCTCACCCGTACTAATTTTTACTCGTCCATTTGAACCATGTTTTAAAAATATTTGGACAATTGACCCATTTTCCAAATTTAGAATGTATTAAAGTCCTTACAGGAGGAAGCATAGCACCAAAAAAAACCAAAACCAAGCTCTTTAGTCCCGAGCAAGTCAGGGTAGAGCAGAGATAATATCTCGTGAAAATCTTATCTCCTAAAATACGGCTAAGTTTCTACGTCGGCTCACCGGCGTGAGCAACCTGTACATAGACAGTAGAAAATCCTTGACACATTCCATGTTGTGGGTGGAACAGGAAATGGACACACAAATCTAGTAGAGTTTACCCATTCGCGACCGTTGAAATAACATACCCACTGTATCCCTGCCCGGGTTGCAGGGCTACAGGCAAATTAATACGGTACACCACAGGCAAATTGATACATACACGCACCCTCTTTTTTCAATAGAAGCACAATAAACAAGGATATACTGCATGGAATGGAGCAAGAAAAAAAAAAGTGAAAGAAGGAGAAAGGAAAAAAGAGTGAGAACAAAGATATTCTAAAAGCATACTAAATGTTTATTACTATCTCCATTTCAGGAAAAGTGTTACTTTTACTTTTTCATTTTAGCCTAAAAATAGGTTAAATTGAAAAAGTGAAAGTAACACTTTTCCTGAAACGGAGGGAGTACTATATTTCATTTGAGTTAAAATATGGTCGGATTGATATGAAACCAGTTTGAGTTTTACTAAAATAATCAACAAAATTTCAAAAAAAAACTAATATTAATGAAGACCTATGTTCATGTCTTCACCTAACTTTAGTTTGATGTATTTAACAAGTAGTTATTAAGACGAAACTTTCTTAAAACATCAATCATATGTTTGATTAAGCAATAATTGATTGCATGGGTTTGTTTATTTGTTTCCAACAATCACACTGCTTACCTAATTATGGAGATTTGTTAGATTATTGCAGATTGCAATAGATTCTGAACTGGAATTTGATTCCTTGAATTCACGATTGCTAAAGGGGGACCGAAATTAGCGGGGGTACCGTTTGAGTGATCCGACGATCAGGATCGGATATAACTCTTTTGTCTCATATGAAACGGTACCCCCTGCTATCATTTGACTAACTCCCATGCTTTAATTTTACTGGCAATCTGCTCGTAATAGTCTTGCTTACAATCTGTTTGTAATTATGCTATCGAATCTGTAATGGCCTAGTAAAGTCTTTAGGAGGTGCTTGTTAATTTATTTTTTCTTTCTTTCTCTTGTGACGGTCCTTGTAAGTGCTGTCTTATAAAGCACATCTTCTAGTTTTTGTAAGTGGTGTATTATGACACACTAATTGTACTTAAAATAAATAAATCTTGTACTTAAAAAATCTTGTAAGTGTTGTCTTATAAAGCACATGTTTTAAGCTGTAATTTTTTTTTTTCTTTCATGTTTCTGGTTAATTGAAACTGCTAAGGTGGGAATTAACTGGTTTTTGCATGCTTGGAGCAACATTTTGGAGCTTCTGATTCGTCTAGAATTCACGTTCTATCGGCAATTAACACCAACCTGCACCACCATCCCACAAGCACACAACATACATATTTTGCTCTTTTCCCATTAATAAAATCTTACTTCAACCTCTCTCCCTCTTATTCAGTCATCATTTTTTCTCCCCTCTAACCTACTTCTCTTCTTACTTCTTATCATCATAATGACTATCCTAGCATGGAACTGTCAAAGAATAAACCTTCCACCCTCAATTCAACACTTAAAAGGATTGGTCTTTCTTCACAAACCCAACATTTTGTTTCTGTCTGAAACTTTAGCTAACAATCAGCATATGAGAAGCTTATCACAATCCCTTCAATTCCATAATCACTTCTCAGTCCAAAAAATTGGAAGGTGAGGCGGTCTCTGTTTAATGTGGAAAGATTCCCTAAATATCCAGATTTTATTCTACTCACAACACTATATTCATACATTAGTTACTCCACCTCCCCCATGAAAACCTTGGCTCTGCAAGGGTATTTATGGCCCGCCACACCTGGATATCAGGAAAAATCTATGGCAAGAATTTCCAACAATCTTCAGCAATATCAACCCGTCCACACCATGTCTTTTATTAGGAGACTTAAACGACGTCTTAGATTAATCAGAAAAAAACGGAGGAAGGCAAGTAACCTATGCGCAATCTCAACCTCTCCTCTCTCTAATGGATCAAATGGGATTTATTGATCTGGGGTTCCGAGGAGACCCCTACTCCTGGACAAACAACCAAATGGGTCAAGATAACATTCTAGAAAGACTAGATAGAGCAATGGCGACCCAACATTGGCGAACTGCAAATCCACATGCAGTAGTTACTCATCTTCCAAGAATAGCTTCTGATCACGACCCAATACTTCTACAAGAGAAAGCAATAGATTGGCATGGAACAAAAAATTATAAATTTGAACACATATGGCTCTCTCATCCCCAACTCAAACAAGTGGTTGAAACATCTTGGGAACAACAACAAGATACTGAACCTACCCTTGATCTTCAACTAAAACTCATAACAACTGGACAAACTCTATTGGAATGGAACAAAGAAACATTTGTCCACCTACCAACCATGATCAAGAAATTGACAGTCAAGATAAAACACGCTCAACATCAATGTGCTACACAATCGGGAGATGACCTGGAATTTTGGCTGATCCAAGAAAAACAACTAAGAATTCATGATGATGAGCTCCTACAAAGTCACGCGACATACTGGCAGCAAAGATCCAGAATCCAATGGTTGCAATCGGGAGATCTCAATACAACCTTTTTCCATACTAAAGCCACCATTCACAGAGCTTGCAACAATATACAACAATTACAAGACCCACAAAATAACTGGGTTGAAAAGAAAGAAGACACTGTTTAACTCATTCTAGATCATTATTCTCAACAGTATACGGCCCCACCTACGGTGATAAATGAAGATCTTTTTACAAATATCAAGCCAATATTAACTCCCAGACAATCAGACCTGCTTACGAAGGAAGTATCTATAACAGAAATCAAACAAGCACTTTTCTCCATAAACTCCGAAAGTGCTCCTGGTCTAGATGGCTACACAAGTAAGTTTTTCAAAGTATTCTGGGAAACAACTCATTCTCAGTTGATAGCAATGGTTCGAAGTTTCTTTAATAATAACATGAATCCTCTCATGAATCACACAAACATAACACTAATACCTAAAGTAGACCATCCTTCAAAACCTTCACAATTTAGACCCATAGCACTCTGTAACGTCACATATAAAATCATTTCAAAAATCCTAGTCAACTGAATTAGACCCCTTCTTCCTTTCTTAATAAGCCCATACCAAAGAGATTTTGTGCCACAAAGATCAATCCACGATAACATAACAATTGCCGGAGAACTCTTCCATCACATCAGAACTTCAAACCTCACCAAGGATCCAAAAATAGCTCTCAAACTAGACATCCAAAAAGCTTATGATAGTTTAAATTGGGGTTTCATCAAAACCTCCTTTATAAAACTTGGATTTCCTTCATCCTTTATAGATTACATTATGCTATGTATCACAACAGTTACATATTCGGTCAACATTAATGGTACACCCCATGGCTACATCAACCCAACTAGAGGTATCAGACAAGGCGACCCGTTATCTTCCTATATTTTCATCATATGTGCTGAAATCCTATCTACAAATCTAGGAAACCTTGAAAATCAAAAGTTAGTTCAAGGACTAAACATTTCAAAAAAAAGCACCATCCATTTCTCATATAATGTATGCAGATGATTTATTAATTACCTATAAAGTCTCGGATCAGAGCAACCATCACCTTAAGAACCTTCTCCAATCCTATGGCACTTCTGCAGGACAAGTTATTAATACCTCCAAATCAATAATAATTCACCACCCAAGACTAGACCCGATCAAGCTAACTGAACTACAACAATTTTTCGATATGTCAATAACATCAAAATCGCCGGCCTATCTAGGCATCCAATTCAAACAAGGAAGAGCATCCAATCAAACCTTCGCATCCCTTCTACAAAGACTAGCCCGGAAAGCTAAAGGATGGATGCGAAAATGCCTAACTCCAGCTGGAAGACTCACTCTCATCAAAACTTCCCTTACCCCCACCTCAAACCACATTATGCAAACACAAAACCTACCCAGTAATGTTCATAAACAAATATACCGTATCACTAGGAATTTTTTCTGGGGACATGACTCAATAATCAAAAAGCTTCACCCTATAGGCTGGGATAAAGTAAAAAAATCATTATCTGAAGGAGGGCTAGGCATAAGGAAAAGCAGTGATCATAATAAGGCTCTCCTCATGAAAAGAATTTGGAATTTGCATGAACAACCTAACTCCATTTGCGAAAGTCTCTTCAGCGCAAAATATCTTGATCAACAACCTATTCTACAAGGAATTCATAACATACCCTCCTCTTCCAGTCCTTAATGGAGACAACTGGCATCAATTGTCCCTTCCATGCAACAACTGATTTTCCATCGTATTGGGAATGGGTTATCAACTCCAATAGAAGCCACTTGGATTCCACACTCACCACCTCTAGACCCAGCACAATGCTATCCAGTTCGAATGGTAGTAGATATCATCGACCCAATCTCTCATACCTGGAATCAAGAAAAATTAAGCACCCTCCCAAATCCTATAGCCCAAAAAATCATAAACATCCACCTTCCCCAAAACAACACACAAGATAAAATTATCTGGCCACATTCAAAATCTGGAAATTACACTACATCTTCGAGATACAAATGTCTATCCCATGGTCAACAAAATCATTCCCCCTTCCACCCATAAAATTCCCATGGACTTTACCATGTCCACTAAAAATTCGGCTTTTCCCGTGGAAAGCAATCAATGAAGGATTACCAACCTTCTCTCTCCTACATCATATCCACTTGACCAACTCTGACATATGCCCCAGATGCAATGCTGATCCAGAATTGGCGAGTCACCTTCTAATTCATTGTCCAATGGCGATTTCATCCTGGAACACCCTGATCACTCAACTTACAAACACACCAAACTCCAACTACCCCCTCACTCTCACCTTAACACCTCAGACAACCATCTCCCAAATCCTACATCAATCTTCACCAACAACTGTAATCTCCTCATTTTGCTTCCTTTTTGGACCCTATGGTTAGCTAAGAATGATCTTATATACCGCCAAAAACAAACAACTTCATCCGAAATCTTAATTTGGGCTCAAAAACTACAACAAGAATTCACTGCGGCACTAGATTCCTTACCACCGGTCTTACTAGGAGATGCACCAATATATAACCATCCAAGAGGAGACAGAAGAATATCTACAATATCGGTAGGATGGTCGATTCCAAATATCAACTAGATTAAGATTAACACAGATGGAGCAGCCAGAGGCCACCCAGGTTTTGCGGGAGCAGGATTCATCTGCAGAGATTCCGACGCACGAACTTTAATGGCTCTAGCTCAACCTTTAGGAATTACGACTGCCTTAACCGCAGAAACTTGGGCTCTTCTTTTGGCTTCAAGAACGGCATACGAAAGACAATGGCCAAAAGTTCTCTTTGAAAATGACTCAGAAAACCTTTTGCGCTTCATCACATTCTCTACCCTCCCTCCTTGGAACATCTCAGGGATGATTGAGGAAATAAAGAAGAGATTCGGATAGATCCCACATGTTTCCATTCAACACAACTACAGGGAAGGAAACCAAGCCGCAGATGGTTTGGCCAATCATGCAACAAATGGAAGCCAATTAGGAAACTTATCAACCAAAATATGGGACCAGGCAATCCCTCTTTTTGTTAGTCAAATTTTATTTCATGATTCAGTGGGTACCACATACCCACGACAAATTGTAACCTAATCTCTTATCAATAAAATGCATGCTTCAAAAAAAAAAAAACTAGTAATAGTAATGTATCTACATAATTCATTTCATTTTGTGAATAGTAATAGTAAAAATAAATAAAGAAAAACAATGAGAAAATGCTACAAAAGGATATCAAAATCTGCATTCCTTCCGCATAGACATGATGGGTGCATATGTTTGGTGTAATTTATACTTATTTTTCGTAAGATTTTTGTTATAGAGAAAGCTTAAATTAAACAGAGGATGCTGATTTTTGATCTCGGTGTATTGGCTTTTGGTCAAAAAGGGTGGAAGCATAAAAATTTAAAAACCATCCCATGTTAATAGCCTTCTTCCATAGTTCCACTTGATTCTTGTTTTCCCTGTACATTCCATCAAAATTACCCATTGTATCTGAACCACATTCCATCATTTTCACTCGGTACACTTGAACTTAATTTTCTTTTCTTGGAGTCCGTATAGTGAACTACAAGTACAATTATGAGACCTTCTTAAAAAATTCGATCATAACTTGAAATAACAAAGTCTAATGGTAAGTTAAAAATATCATCAATTTATTAATGAAAATTTGAATTTAATTTGGCTATATAAATACATTCATGACAATAATTCACTATACGAAAGTTATTTCAAAGTAATAAGATTTTATATTGAAAAGGGTCTAGGGGTTTCAAAACAAAACCAAAAGGAATTAATGGAATCGGAAGACAAATTGAGTGAGAATCTGATGTAGTGTATTTTACCTTACTGAACAAGAAAATAATGATTATTATTGGATGGTTGTCTTTATTCCTTAGGTTTTCCATAACTAATCAAGTTAAGTCATTCACTGGGGGATTAATTAAAATATATACTTGAGATTTGCTGGGGTGTTTAATTCCTTGGGCTATTGAGATTTTTTTCTTCTTTGGGTGTTTAATTCCACCGATCATGATGATCAGTTTCACAGTCCGAGACCCGTGGCACCGGACTCTCCTGTGCTAATCATTCATCATAAAAGGAATTCTACCACCGGAACATGCAACCATGGTCATTACATTATCCCCTCTTGAGAGCAACCTCAGTTATGGTCATGTGACCAGGATTTAATAAGTGATGTTTCTACGACCGACAAAAACAAGATGGCACTGCAATCACCATGCTCATGTATCAATCAAGGGGTTTAGATTGAAAATTAATAAATGGAATTGAAATCCTTCATCAAGCGTTTAAGACACAAGCAAACGGTCTAAAGACACAAAAGAGACGTTTTACAGTAAGACAGTCTGAAGTGATTTTACACTTCCCTGTACAAAGCGACGAGCTGAAAGAAATTGGTAAGGAATCTAAGGTTGAGTCATATGTCATTCTCTTCGTATGGATTTCATCTACAACATATCCAAAATTTACAGAAATTCACTACACCAAAACGTCCATTTAGGGACATTTATAAACGTTGCGCATAATTTTTGCAACGGAAATAAACATTGGCAAAACGGCGTTGCGCATTGTTGTGCAACACATACTATCCGTTGCACAACCGTTGCACCTTTTCTTATTTGTGCAACGTATAGGTTAATTTGTGCAATGGATATAATTTATAGAATAACACTTTTGTGGGTCCCATTTTGATTTTGTCAACATTTTATTTATTTGGTTACAGTTACATCCGTTGCTCAATTCTGGTAATATGTGCAACGTATAATTGTGCAACGTTTATATCCGTTGCAAAATAATTTTCAGGTATAAAAAAAAACCGCCGGCACAAAATTCCGGCAGATTTCTGCTCCTGAATATATACTGATTTTTCACCTGTATAATAGATGAACAATCATAAACCCATACAAATGATTGGTATACACTTTCATACTCTATATCATTCATGTACAACAATAAAATAAAAATGATAGGAACATTAAACTTCCATTTCCCTTAGACAACAATATGGGGCATTGGAAAAGTTCCTTCTTTAGCTTCTGATGGGACGGACTTACTTGTTGAGCATGAAATATCTCACTATAAGGATAGTCTTTTTGCTCTGTGATGATACAGAATCCAGGATACTTGAGATATTAAACCTGAAAAATCCAATAAGAATGACCAATAAGAAAAGATATGATAAACTATCCTGTATCCAGCTTTAGTCTCATATTCAATGCAAATTCAGTTAACAAGAGACCAGAACTTAAGGTCAAGAACAATACCTTGAGAAAAATTCTTTTGTTTCAAGAGAATTCACAATAATACCTTCACAACTGTAAAAAAAACAGAATCAAAGTGACTATAATATATAGCTAACAAGCTCATATAAAACACGAAGCTGGGAACAAACACAAACCTCGGTCCTTGACCAGTATCACTGTCTCAACGGATAACTTCTCCAAGTGATCCCGAAAGCTTTGCTGATTCCGTTTATGAAAAGGGATTCAAGGCACCCATAATCGTTAATACCTAAATAAGAAAGACAATATTTCAGCACAAAAATAATTGAACATGTACATCACAAGATTATCAACTCCGAATACAAATAACTTCAAAGAAAATAAATCAACAAAGAAAATCCAACATGTGAATTATGTGGTTTAGAAGATCTCATATTCAAAATATCTGTATGCTCTTTACCTACAAAACATTCATTGGGATTTTACTTAGCATGATAATCAACATTTCCTGGAATAAATAGCGATTATTATTACTGGGTGTGCAGATCATCAAAATTAAACTACGGATCCATATTATTACGAAGAAAAGTGCTCCCAGAATATACAACTATTAGCATACAAATATAGGATCTGCATTTATAAAGGACCACCAAAGTATATCTATGCTACTAGTCTGTGACCATGAGATTTTCTATCACTCTACAAAACAAATTGTGTAAAACCTATATCGAATTACAAATTGTTAGCCTCACCAGATAAATGTCCAATAAATGAAAGATACATTTGCCTTAGTTATTTCCTTTAAATATGGGCGTTTGGAAGGTCTTCTCTCGCCACTTTCACATCTTGCATCTCCTTTCTGCACCTACATTACAAAGTAAAGCAGTTTAATAGTCGCGCGCAGAATACATAATAATAGAAGTAAAAGCAACTATGATTTCTTACTGCTACAGGATCATCTAGACATCTTGCAGGTAAATACATTCCAAGTTTACAATCCAGTATATTATATGCAGGGATAAGACGACAAGTAACATGAAAATGAGGCATGCTTCAATGCGTTCACTTAGATAAGATACAATATCGCAGGTAAATAATTTGCTGGGTATAGCTACGTATTGCTAGTTCACCAAATTGCCCATAGTCTTGAAGGAGCTTATAGATGGAGCCACCAGATACATATTCCAAATAGATATAAATCCTATCACCTACCTATTCAAAAAAAACATATCAGACCATCAGCTGACAAAAAAAAGGGTCAAAATCTTCAATGCATCAGCTGCCATTTAATTTCCTCAAAATGGAAGAAATGTCACAAGTCATAGCACGGAGTAAGTATGAAATCATCTCTTATTTGAGATTAAATAGTTATAAGAAAGCTTGTTTATGGGTGAATAGAATCAACGTGATATTACAATTCATGAAGACTTAATGTCACGATAGTAAGCAAATATTCATCAGATGGCAACCACAAGAAGTCTACAAAGAGTATGAGATTTTTAAAACCATCAGCCGAATACTTACCGTCTCAGTCCCATAGTACTGTACTATATTTGGACGCAACTGACTCAACAGGATAATTTCCTAAAATGACATCCAAAATTTACATATCAATGCAGAGGAAGAATGTAATGAGTTGCATAGAACACAAAGAAGACAACCAAGCTCCTACAATCTATTGGAAGTCTTACTTTCCCCAGCTGCTTCGCACTTTCTCTCGACTTCGCGTCATCATCAAAATGTGTAACCTCCTTCATTGCACACATTTTGCCACTTTCTCTGTAATAGAAACAACATAAAATAAGAGGGGATTTTCCATAAGTTCCAACAACAATATGTGATCACTTGAGGCTGGCTATTTAAAAAGTGAACAAAATTACAAATTTCTTATACAGGGAACCCTATACATTGATTGAGAATAACAATAAAGTACATGGGGCAGGATAAAATGATGCATGTTAATATAAATTTCTGTACTAGACTAGCTTGCAAGGCTAAATTCAGGCATAATCACAAAGAAATATCAGTACTAATAACAACAGAACATTGTAATAAGAAAATTAAGGGAAAACTAACAAGAAATTGGGTGTAGCTTTCCCTTCTTCCAGCGCGACCCAGGGAGTACCGGAGTCTCTGCCCTTCTAGGACTTCGCGGAAGTGAAAAAGATCCTGCAGTTGAGCTTGATGGAGAGAAAGGAGATGAAGTAGGAGGAAGGGGAGGACGGTGACTTTGTTGCTTCCCATCATCAGGCCAGTTTGTTGTTGCATTTGTAGATGTTCCAAAAGCCTGTGGATGAAGAGGGGTGAAAGCACTACTATGGACCCGGGAGCTAGGTCCTGGACTTGTCATTCTATGGCTAGGTATCAGGGAACACTTGGGGCTACCCATGCTCTGCTGCCAAAAAATGACGCTATAACATATCCCCCCATTGAGTTATGTCCAGAATTATGACCAGAACCTAGACTCGAGCAGTGGAAAGATCCATGGAGAGCAACTTCATAAGGTTTACCTGCCCAAAAAAGCAGCAGAGATTGTAACTTGCTTGACATAGAACTATCTAGAGCACTAGTAAAAACACAAAAACAGAAAGATTAGTTACCAGTTGTCTTGCCAGCAATAAGGACATCAACTATATTGAACTGAGAACATGAAACCAAACACGGAGAGATAAAAATAGGAAGAATAGATTACTAAAGTGTATGGGCATGGTGAATAATGTACCTACCGATAACCTTTCTTAGTCACAGGAACGTAGGGGTGAGTGCCTTAGTAATGGTAAGGATTAACAGGGATATAAAACCTTAACTTAGATCATACAAAACCTAATACTACAGCAAGGAAAACAAAAAATTATACTATCCAATCAGTAATGGTTAAACTATCACAGAAAAAACTTGAGAAATCTTCAAAAAAAAACATAATATAAAGAAATTATCATGAATTAGAAGACTTAGAATGAGTCAGAAACAAAAGGATATGTATGAATGTACACTATATTCACAGAAAGTGAGGGAATACCAGACTTACTCACCTATAAATCATGTAAAATACTTAATCCTGAGGCAGGGTTTAGCAAGCCTAAACTTCTATTGAGCATAGATCAGCTCATCAACCAGAGTCATCAGCTTCAATTTTTTGATAAAGGACAAACGATCCTGCAAAATAGGAAAAGAGACTAGTTTTAGAGTGAACCATGGTACATGATACCATAGTGATAATGGTAGTGGTTTTGGCTATGTTGCTGGACTTGAACATGTTGGTCGTTGCAGGGGTGCTGGTGGTATAAACTCTTTTATTGTATTTTTAATCTTACACAGGACAATGAATTGATAAATCAGCTACACAGAATCAATGTATAAACTTACCCAGAGAAGTTATAGTTTGATTTATACTTACTCCTTCATCTCAACCTACAATTCCCTGGAACTGCAAAAACATGGTTATATTTGTCCACACAAACCTTTCACCAGTTGAAGTAATCACCTCAAGGTTATCATCATCAACAACATAAACATCTCGATCTCCTGATTAAGAAACATAGAAAAAATTAGGAAAACTAATTACAAATCTAGGGCATTAAAGGAAAATTATAAGAAAAAACTAATCTGACAAGAGTAATAGATCTATGAATCTAAAATTTATATAAAATCGGATAAATTAGTTATCACTAGAGAATAAAACTTTAGGTTGGATTGAAGCATACCTTACAACATCATTCAACTTCACAAAATAAGAATTTCTAGGGTTTGAGTTATTGATTGGATTTAGATTTCTGGACTAGTTTTGATTCATGAGATTAGATTAGGAGATATGGGTTTTGATTTATGATAATTTGGTGTTTGATTTGGAGATCTCGTCTAGGGTCCGAAGAGAAGAAAAAATGGCGGAGGAGAACTCGCATGATAAAGAAGAGTATTTTAGAATAAGAAGAAAAATAAGAAAAACGAAAATAAAAGGTAGATAATATGAATTAGATAGACAATTTAGCCCTCAAACTAGTTAAACAAAGGCAAGCACGTCATGCTTTCCTATTTTCCTCCACTCTTTCCCTATTAATTAATATTTAGTGCAACGTATTTCCTGGTGCGCAACGGATATAGACGTTGTGCAGGGTGCAACGTGTATATCCGTTGCACATCCCCAAAATTGAAGTGTTGCTAAAACCAGGATTTGGTGTAGTGATTGGATAAACGAACAAAGATATATGGCCAAAACATTGTACTACATGCCAGCTGAAAAATTCCTGGAAGTTTACTGTTTCGCCTATTTTGGCCCTTAAACATCCTCAAAACTCAAAAAGCTTCTTTTCTAAATCTTGGAAATTTCCTGGGCATGAAAAAACATTAGTAGATTCTACCAAAAATCTGACATCGGACGAAGATTCTACAACATTTTTACTGAAAGACTGAAGTCTGGATTTTTCTGGAGGAACACTTACTTGAGGAGTCTCTAAGGCGTTCGAAGTACTAATGTTGTTGAAGTCACCGTTAGTGGTATCACTACCTCCATTCAGTTCCGGGTTTTGAAGATTATCCGTCTCCTCATTTTCCAAGGAAGAATATGCTTCATCAATATGTTGTTTATCCACAATAATATCCTCCTGGATACATCAAAAACAATTATTATTACCTCATTCAAGGAGATGCCATGATCGCTTGCACGAAAAGAGATACTTACATCAACTCCCTCATTGGTGTTGGATTCCTGAATTGTTTGCCCAAGAGCAAGATGAAGACTGTCAATGATCAATGGAGAAAAATTCTGAGATTAACAAATATTTGTTTGTGATCCTAATTGTACGTATAAGAAAAGTCACGACGGAGGAAACATCGAAAACTCACCAAAGAAACAGCTGGGGACTGCATGTCATTTACTAACATCCTTTAGTCCTTACTTCTGGGTTCTCCGCCCCGAAGACTTTCTTCCATCGCCGTGAAGTCTACATTGATCCATGATCTCA
This sequence comes from Papaver bracteatum, assembly GCA_023529315.1. Classification (NCBI taxonomy): domain Eukaryota; kingdom Viridiplantae; phylum Streptophyta; class Magnoliopsida; order Ranunculales; family Papaveraceae; genus Papaver; species Papaver bracteatum. The sequence goes on along the minus strand of JAJJWX010005375.1, from coordinate 559,406 downwards.
CTACACGATCATCTTGTGATAAAGTTAATGAAATAACCACGAGTACAACTCAGTATGAAGGATCTCTCACCATCACTCAGAGGTCCTAGAAAGTGCCATTTCTTAAAGTTGCATCCGTAGAGATGTCATCTCTGGAAACACCATCTTTGGAAGTGTCATCATGGGAGTCAGTCATTCTTGCAAAGTGGCTGTGACAGATGCATAACATTTCTACTTCAGCACATCGTTCATACAAAGCGCAGGATTCAACAAAACAATGAATCATGGAATAAAGGTGCTCACAACAGCGTCTATAAAAATGGTAACTTTCAACTCTTACCTGTTTACGATTCCACTAATAGTAATGATTGTGATATAAGAGTTAATACTTCAAAATTTGCTCGTCTCCTCGAACATGCAAACACGAGCAATTTTTTTAATTCAAAATCATAACTTTATTTTCATGTGAGCAATCCACAGAATTTTCACCGTGTGAGCGACTCCCACCGAGTGAACACTCATTGGTTTTTATGCATACACTATCAGATCACAAAATCCATACAAATAATATTTTATCAAAAATTGTTTACTTCTAGCAATTGTTGAAAATCAAAATTTGATTTCACATAAATTTTCACTGTGTGAACATTCACTGGTTTTTCAAAAATTGGATAGACGTCCATTCTACGATTGTGAAAACTGACATACAAACATTATTTCACCGTGAATAATTGTCTACTTTCAACAATTGTTCAAAATCAAAACTTTGATTTTACAAAAAAAAAAAAAAAACAATTTTAACGTGAAACTCACGTAACTTTGAAAATATATGTATATATATATTTGCTCCCTCTCGCGAGCATCCGTCTTTGAAACGAGAGCATATTTTAAAAAAAATTATGAAAGCTCACATATCGAAAATAAAAAAAATTCATAAAAGCTCATAGACAAATTTTTTATTACTAACAGACGCACGTCTATTAATTTTTTTTTTCTCTCGTCCGAGCATCCAACTTTGAAACGAGAGTTTATTCCATTTTGTGAAATCTCACAATTTTTTTTTTTAAAAAAAAAACCCTCTTATGCTAGGGATCATTGTTTGTTTCTTAAACTAGCGAACAAACGTTCGTTCCTAAAAAAAGGATTTTCCTTTTGGGCCCGGCCCACAAATGCTAAACCGACCAAAACAGGACCTCCGGTCGTCCAAATCAACAGTGCTCCATATTACCGTGCTCGTTGGATGACACTCTATAATACTGTCAGGGTCCTTACCTGGGCATTTGCTCGTACATGCCACCATTGGAGCAAATCGGGGATTCATAAAATTCCTTTGTAGGACTAAGCCCGACTGCTTATCTCGTCCATTGGAAAATCACCATCCAGTGCTTACTGCGGAACATGACTGTCCCCCACTAAGCAGGGGACTTAATGTTGATGGTGGATTTTCAACAAGGGCTAAAATAATAAAATCATGATACTGCATGTTTCCGACCCGGTTTCAGGAATGCATGTGACGATCCGTGAACCGTTTCATGATCTCTGACTGAGTAAGCATTCCTTTTAGAGTCATGATGAACATGTTTCTCGAAAGGCGTCCCCGGCCGAGCGTTTGATGCTGCACATTTCATCATGCCCTCTATGTAAAATAACATGATTGGGCAGTCCTCTGGACATAATTGTTTGTCAGAGGGCTTAATGCCTTCAGGACGTCGGCGATACTCGATGTTTCCTGACTACATAGAGACACCCTACTGTTTATGGGTGAAAACTATTCCTGTCGGATTTGGTAATTTGAGGTGTGTGGATGAGGAATGAATCTAAACCCTAAACAAATGCACTACGCGGTGAGTGCTTGTGATTCGAGAAATCAATCTTTACAACTCTGTCCTAAACCAAGAAATGGCCGTTCCAAACTTGATTCGGTCACACAGTGAAGGATATGGGGTTGATCTTAGGGAGGGAAGCGAAGAAGGTGTTGAGAATGTGAATGTGTTGGCTATGTATGACTTGTATCAGAAAGCTGTACTGGCTTGCAGGGTGTAAGCTATCAGTTCCGGTGTTTGAATACGATTGTATCAACACTTGCCTCTGTTGTCTTGTCTTGTTCTTCTTGTTTGGAAAATAGGGAGGAGAACCTATTTATACAAGTCTTTAAGCGTAACCCTTGTATCTCGTGGGAAGTGGAGAAAGTGGAGTGATGAAGTAGTGGAGTGATGTGTTAGTTTCACACGACCAGTCTTTCCCACTTCTTCCATCATCACTAACCGTCCATGACTTCCTGACACGTTCCTGTGATGGCGCGTTGTGCGCTGCACGTTGTAAACCTCTAGACCAATACCCCAGTATGTATCCCCCAGTTTGTGACATGATTGATGTCTTGAGTGTGTGAATCGTGGGACCCACAGAAAGTAGCATGTAATGCTAGATTAAATAACTAAGTTATTTAGGAAGTCGATACTTGTGAAGTATCGTGTGTATTCTATACAGGTACTGCATCGAGTATACTCAGCATGTATGAAGCATCACTGTTTGAGCGTCTCAAAATAGCCTCATGTCCAGCCTACTTCATGTGATGGTTTGGAGGTCGCGCAAGCAAGTCCTCCCTTGGCTGACCACATGGTGTGGTAGAGTGATGGGTGGTGATCACCATGACGCCTAACTGACCAATTAACTCCTAATCAGGGTTGTATAACCAAGACGGTGAAGTTGGACGGACGAGATGGTCTTTGAGACACTCATCTGCGACCGTTGGTGGAATTAGGGCTTTAGAAAAGGTGCGCAAGCACCACTTTTCAGCTTGGTCGAATCCAAGCTCGGGACACGATTTTGGTATGGACGACCGGGCATGCGTGTAGACGGCATGCCTGTATACACGTCTATACCTCACTATCCCGTGAAAGTGTGATCTGTACCACTCAATTTGTCCGGCGAATTTGAGTGGCCGAGATCAATTTGCGACAGAAATCTGGTGCCGCAAAAGCCGCACATCATGCCAACTTCGGGAGCACGTTTCGTGACGACCAGGCTTGGTCGGTCCCGGCCGATTAGTTCGGCGCGTGGGTGGTATGATGGTGTTCACGTCTGTACTTCATTGGCTCATAGAAATGTGATCTAAGCCACTCTATTTGTCTGGTGAAATTGAGTGGTCGAGATCAGTTTACAATTAAGAGGTGCGACCACGCCTGTTTTGGGTGCGCAAATCAAGATGTACATCCAAGTTCGGTCTTTGCCGATTAGGTGTGGAGATAGGTGGGTCTGCAGTGATCATATGATACTTACCGGACCTGCTTAGTCTATTATTAGACCCTTCATCCGAGCAGGAGAAGATGGACGCTCGTGATCGCGACACAAACCCTAGCCAGGATTTTGCCGGTCGTGTGTCATACCCAGTTTGGGCGCACGAATCAGGACGACCAACTATAGTTAGCCCTGACCGATTAGTCAGGTATGTAGGTGGGTCCACGGTGATTGTGTTGACATGTTCCGGGACCTTTGAATCTACATTTATACCCTCCATCCATGCCTGGAAAGATGGATGGTTGAGACTGTTTTGCGACACATGTAATGTGCCGCAAACCCTAATTTAGGTTTTTTTCGTCCATACTGCTTTGGCTTGGACGGTTTGGCAAGCTATGCCATCTTTTAGGGGAGTCCGACCATGAGGGGCCCGCGTTAGGTCAGTAGTGAATATTTAAATACATGTTTGGGGTCATGGATTCGATCTAAGTTGTCCAATCATGCTGGTGAAGTTGGATGGTTGTGATCGTTTCTGAGACCGATATGGATAGTCCAGATTTGAATATGCTCAATCGTGCTAGTATAACACACCGAGAGTTGTATGCTCAATCGGGCTAGTATAACACACCGAGAGTTGCAGCCTATACGGGTATTTCGTACATGCTTCATTATTAATGCTTGGAGGTTCGTGTTTCTCTGCTGAGAACAACACTCAGTCATCATGCCGCACCGATAATGACTACAGGAAATACAAGACTAGTCATGCATTAATTAATAATTCTATAAATTCATAGGGTATATGGGATTGTTTCCACATGCTCCAACCTGGATTAATTTCATGTATTTAATTCACAGAATACTGGGATTTTTGCCACATGCTCCATTCTAGGTGAATTATTAAAGTGAAGAGGTATTCATCACTTGCTAATGGCTTTATCTTTTGCAAGATGTCAGCGTACAATTTTGGTTTTACAATTTTAGCCTTAAACTAAAATCCACTATCAGCATTAAGTCCCCTGCCTAGCGCATAATGGTTACGCTATTATGGGGTAGGCATAAGATGGTGACAAGTTTGTATACAAAAATGACCAAGCTAAAGTGAATATACATTTACCACATAGGTTGACATCGTCAGGAGTTGTCCCGGAACTGGTCAGTCCTGATTAGGATTGTGAAGGAAGCAGGACTTGATCTGGCGAGTCGCTTTGGTTTCCTCCTTACATATCTGGACAAAGCTCGGCCCGTTTCTTGGACTATGTGCACTCCCCTTTGTTACACTATAGATTTCCTCAGATATATCCGATAAGCATCGTTGATCACTATCCCGAATTAGTAGCCTTTATAGGTGGCAAGTAAAGACTTCTTTTTCTCCTGGGATTCTGTTGACTTGCGAGATTATAAAGAAGAATTCTAAGGATTCATCTCACATAGTCGTTATATCTCAGGTACTGCTCCGCACTTATTTGATCTTCTGATTGACTAGTTTTTTTTTTTACGTGCTCATAACTTCTTCTTCTTTGCAGCTTATCATGGAAGCGGTGGACGACCATTCTGTCATTTCTCCAGAAAGAATCTTCAAAGTTGACAAGCCTGAAACCCATGCGCACGAAGAAGTAATGGCTAAAATCGACCTCCCACTTCGCGAAGTCGATCGTGTTATACATGGGATGTCCATTCTGCACCCGCGTATTTCCAGGGGACGTATCTGTGCCTTTTCCGCTGCGATTGACATGGAAGAGCGGTGGAGGCGTGAGGAAGCGTTGCGAGCTCTAGTAAGCGTAAGGTCAAAGATATTCACAGCGCTGTTGAAGAGGCGGAGGGTTGAGCAAAAACGACCTCCAAATGAAGATAAGTGTGATTACTCAATCCAGGACGGTGTGATAATTCTTGATTCTGACGCAGACAAACCTGAGCGTCTGAAAGCAGTCAGCACGATTCCTAATGTTGATGTGGCCTTTGGTGCTCCTGCTGATGATGTTGGGATGGAGTGCGTTGCTGCGGAAACATCTGATGCAGAAGCTGAGGCAGATCCGAAGGAAGGAGCGTCAACAGGTGATGACGTTGAAGCAGGATCTAACGGTGGTGCAGGCGTGGTCGACCCCCTTGACGGCTGAAACCTCTTTACTTTTTTTCTTTCTTTCCAAGTATATTCCCGTAATTTGTGAACATCTTCCTTGTACTCAGTGGAAGCTGAGTTCAAGATTTTCTTCTATTATATGATTGCTTGAATAAAGGTTTTTACGTTATAATCCTTTGTTAAGACTATAACTGAACATTCACAGGCGCAAGGGTGCGCTTTCTCATGTATGTAATTCTCCATGATAAAATAAATAGTGCCATAATAGAATACCGCGGACATGTGTTCCTGATGCAAGATCTTCCTTGTCTTGCTGGGGTGAATGGCTCAAAGCATCTTCCTTTTCCGCGCATATCTTTTTCCTTAACTCTTTTCAGGATGTTTTGCTTAGGTTTTCTTTCCTGACTTGCTCTAGTGGGTTGATTTTGGCTGACTCATGACTTTGTGTCTTTAGGGGTAAAGAGTTTCTCAGATGGAAATAATACTTCAATTAATTTGAAAATTGAAACCCTAACTTTGAATGCAAGTATTGCAATCATTCTCTGGAGGAATAACAAATATGATGTGAAATTGTAAAAGGAAACAAGTTAGAGGAAATATCACAGCATCTTAAAGCATGTAGGACACTGGAAAGTGGTAGCACATCGTCTCAAGTACGGTAGGGTTTGAGCCACCACGAGTGAATTGTTACGCCTTCTAGCTTGTCAACGTTGATGAGCTTGCAGTATCCGACTAGTGTAGATGGGAAAAAAGGATTTGCTGGTTTTTAAGGAATTGAGGACACGACCGTAAGGAGGGGACTCCTTGAACCGAGCGAAATGTTCAACCTCACACAGATGCACTGCAAGAAGGGAGTTCTTTGAATTCGATAGATCAATCTGTAGTACTCCGGCCTAAACCAAGACAATGGTCGTTCCTGAGTAAATTCGGTCACAAGAGAGGATGGGTTTATCTATAGGAGGGAAGCTAAGAAATGCGTGGAATAAATGGTAATCAAAGATTGTAGGTGTGTTGTGAGTTCTGAATATGATAAGTTGAGAGTAATTGCTCAATTGATGAGTTTTTGATCTCGTGTTGTCTGTGAGACGCGAAATCGTTGTATATGTTGTTTCAATTATGATTCAAAGACTTATTTATATTGTTGAAATTGTAGACACCATGATCCCATGAAGTGTGACAGTTGATGGAGTCAAAGAGTGGAGAGATGGAAATAGTGTTTGAAACCAGTTGCTCATCGTGCGGAGACTTGGTTGATTTTCCACCCACTACTTTGTTAACTCCTTCAACTGATTGCACGACTTGCTCACATTCCATCGTATGTTTGAAAACACGTGCCATAGACCGCCAGACCAAAACCCTAGTTGATATCCCCCCAAGTGACACGATTGATGTCTCGTGGTTAGTTTAGTCAGTTGCTGACTTCATGATATCATGGGATGATGAGTCCATGTATTCATTGAGTTGAACATGATTTTGTAAAAATATTCTGAAACTCATGGATTAAACGTGGGCATGATCCACACATTGATAGTTGAGACGAGCAAGTATTGCCCATTCGATGATTTGCTGAATATTGATAGTTGAACCAATATTCTCTGATTTGAGCAAGTATTACTTATCTAAGCAAGTGTTGCTCATCTGATGAATTATTGGCAGCGTGACCAAAATAAAATATTAATTAAAATACTGGTAGTTGAACCAAATATAATTAATAAGAATATTGATCATGAGATCATCATAAATTTATTAGTGTTTTAATTTGGAATTATAATCCTTGGACTCAGAAACCCTAATTTGATCAATTGATGACCACTTCATGGTTTGTTAGGAATTGAACCATGGAACGAAGGAAGGATTGGTTTCATGAGACTGTGGGTCAATCATGTAACACCCATATGCTCACGTGATCAAACACCAAGACCTATTGAAGAGTTGGTGACTTGTTGATGAAAGAATGATTAAATGCTGGTTTAACCATTTATTTGAATTACTGCTGGGATCAGTATTAGGTGATAAAACCTGATTAATTATGAAGAGGTAGAAGACCGATCAAGGGGTCATGAAACTGTCCCTGGGTGGTCACGAGATCAAGTGTTGATCGTTCCATGAAGTTCCAAGTCGTTTGGAAGAGTTTTGGACCTAATACGTGCAATTGCGCAAATTAGGTCAAATTGTGAACATATGTAAGACCGGCTCATTGAGAGCCAAAGAGACAACCTTGGTCGGTCAAGGTAACATTCTCATGTCCCTAAAGTGTTCGTATCTTAGTTCTGAGAATTTTGATATTTTCGGATGTGCGTTTGAGCAATCATTTTAGAAAATATGAAGAAACTGGTTTTTTTTTATAAAACCGTCAAAACTTCATGAGATGAAGGAAAAATAATGAAAAAGTGAAAGAATTATGAAGTGTGGGACCAACCATGTCCAAGGCATGGCAGGCCGGCCAAGGGGCCAATCCCACACGTTTTTCCAAAATCTTCATAATATTTTCATGATTTTAGGGAAATATGATAAAATCAAGGAGTTTTGCTAAAATTAAAGAGTTTTGTTCAAATCAAGGAGTTTCCATGAGATGAGGGAAACATAAAAAATAATAATAATGAAATAAGGGACGTGTGGGCGTGTGGGACCGGCTTGGAGCATGGTTGGCCGGCCAGGGCCCGGTCCCGTGCGTTTCCCTAATTTTATGTATTATTTCACAATTTAAAGGAAATTTCATAATTTGAAGGAAATATCATGAAATCAGGGAATTTCACGGGATTATGAAAACATAAAAAATATAATAATAATAAAAAGGGACGTGTGAGGCCATCTAGGGTTTGGCCGACCGGCTATGGCCCGTGCACACGGGTTTTCCTAATTTTATATTATTTTTCATGGGACTAAGGAAATATCATGAGATTAAGGAGTTTTCATGAAATTATGGAAATAATAATAAAATAATAAGGAATCATGAGGTGTGGGGCCGGCTGGGACCAAGGCATGGCTGGTTGGCCAATGGTCACGCCCCACAATATTCTTCCCTAATTATATATTATTTCTTTGGTGTGAAAGAAACACCATGAAACTGAGGAGTTTCCTCAAAACGAAGGATATTTGTTCAAATGAAAGAATTTTCATGAACTCAAGAAAAATATGATAAAAATATGAAACTGGCGTGGGATTGACCACGGCACGGTCGGCCGGTCAGTGGGCCCATGCTCCCAGCGCCTTGGTCAATTTTTAATTTTTAATTATTTTCTTTCCTATTTTGCATAGGTTCATCGTCTCATCGTATTTTGAAATACTCGTTCGTGCGGTGATTGTTAGTGCATCGTCGTTGATTACACTTTTACCATTTAAATCGGGGCTTACTCAGAGGTAGCTCAGACGCGGATTTCTGTTGGGAAGAACCGTGGTTGCAGTAATGAAATATCTGCGAAAATATTTGAATATTTTCGGAAATTCTGTGGATGAATCCAAGAATTTAGAAATAATTAACTTATGGATCTATACTAGTAGAGCAAGCTGTCTAGGAGAATTAATTATTCCGGTATGAGCTTGCTGGAGCTTCATATCCTTTATATAGTCAGGTTAAACTCGTTGTTTGTATCCTGAAGACGTTATCGCTCTATACTAGTAGAGCAAGCTGTCTAGGAGCCGTCCATCTCGTGATACTATATAATAATAATTACTGAAGTGTTCAGTATTCATGAGACATGTTGTTTTCTAGCCGTGAGACCACATCTCTACATGTACTCTAAGAGAAAGTATTCTCAATCAGAGGATTCGATGAGAGACCCGTGTCTCAGTACTCACGTATGATTGTTGGATCAGAGGTTCGTATAATTATGGGTTTATGATTTTAGCCTTCGTCGAAAATCCACCATCTACACCTAGGATGACATCGGCTACCAGGTATGGTTCATCCTCCCTTTCGATGGGTGAGTCAGGAGGGGTAGCCACTTTCACCATAATGCTTCCAACCTTGAATGCGGTTGTCTTCGTTACCAGATCTCCAATTCCAAACTGGTTTGGGCGTGTAGATATCTGGGTCTTGGTCTTATCGTCTTTGATCGAGACAGCTTCTAGATTCTTGATAAATTGTTTGAAAGGGCCGGCATCCCATTCACATGTCTTAGCCAGGGTTGGTTTGTTACACTACACCAAATTTGGGGTTTAGCAACTCAGATTCGCAACGGCTAATAAGCTGTTGCGAATTTTCAGTTGCTAATTTCAGTTGCAAAATTTTTGTAACAGTTTAAAACAGTTACATAACTCGCAACTGTTTGAACCTGTTACAATTCGCAACTAAATTAGGTTGTACGCGTGCGACTCGTGAGTGTGGCTGCACACACATTCAAGCTGACTCGATTTCAGCCCATTCAGATTTGAAACTGACTCGGGTTAGCCTATTATTATCATCGAACTCTATTCTATCCCATTCTCTTATCTCTCTCTCCCGTTCTAAATCTCTCGATTCTCTTCCATCATGTCTGAAATTCGAATATTTCTGAGATCTCAATCCCAAATCAAGGCAACCTACTTATTTTTCGCCTTATGGTATTGTGGTTTACATATAGAACTTTCTTTAGGGTTTACTATCTCTTATCTAATCTCCAAAAACTCTCAAGACCAGCAGCACAAAGAAGAAGAAAAACCCTAAACTTCTCATTTCCTTGTAAGTCTCGCTTGATTTCATCCATATGTTTGATTTTTGATTCTGGGTTTGATTGAATCTAATCTTGCGTGAAACCCCTAAATTTCTAGGGTTTTTGATTTGATAGATCGTGAAGAGGAACAATGCTTTCCTCGTCAAAGAGTTTGAAAATGGAAATTAGATGGTTCAGTTCGGTAAAGAACCTAACAATCTCTACAACATCAACTCCTTCAAACACTCTGTTAAGATAAATCAACACAATTGTTTGTTTTGATTTTGTCAGGTTAGATTTTTTAGGGATTTTGTTAATGATGATTTGGGTTTGATTTGATTTTGTTAGATTATATTTTATACGGATTTTGTTTTTGATTTGTTGTTGTTGGTGATTTGGGGTCTTGTAGGGTTAGCAAATGCAAAAAATGTTTGAGTCAAGTGGAAAAAGATTAAGGTGATGTTCTTGCTACTACTAAGACTAACAAGCAAAAGAACCCTTCAAGTTTGGTGCATAAAACTGTCATGAAAAAGGAATTCAGTATAATGGCCAAGACTATTGCCAACCAGGTAAGTTATCTAAACCCTCTTCTTTTGTTATTTGTAATGTAAAATTTTATGATGCATACATGGATAACTTGATTATATTTGTGTAGATGATTTTTTTGTAGATGATTTTTTTGATCTGGTAATATATATGATATGGAAAGATGTAGAATGGTGTCTGTTTTTTGTGTAAGAATATGAGGTCATATTGTGATGATTGATCTTTGAATTTGGGATAATTAAGTAGCGGGGTCTCACATTCTGGTAGTCATTTTGTAATGTGGAATACCATGTGACTTGAATATGATTTGGGTACTATATACAAGTAAGTGACACCCAAGAACATAGATATTTTTTTATTATTATTTGTGTTTTCTAATTCTTTGGTGCTCAATGGTTGACATAAAAGAGCTAAAGGATGGGCATCCATTTTTTGCTCTCATTGTGGAGATGAAGGGTGACAAACTACCTCATCTTTAGGATTTGGCGTACAAACAAGTCGCTCTGCATGACTTTGAAGTAGGTTCATACGTCTTGGTCGAGTTGGCGAGGTATGTTAATATGAATTTGATCTTATGTACAATAACTCTTCTTTACTTGCATTTCATTCTTTGTTGCTCATTGTTCATCTGATAGTCCCTTACTTACAGAAATTGGATAAGCTCGTCTTAACACATTGTAGTATGTCGATTCTAGCATGGAATTGTTTACTAACTCTTAAATCATATAGGTTCATCTTAGCCTTGATATCTTCTTCTCTCAATATGCTCTAGTCCAAAAGATAATTACATGGCGAGTTGCATCTCGAAAGCAATTAAATGCTTAGATTGTTGTAGCTCAAGTATGCAATTGCTATGTCTTTGAGAGATAAAATTATTTATGTAATTCAAAGAAGAATCTATGATGTTGGCCTAATGACAGGGAATGTAACTATTGAACCTTATGCTTCTTGCTTGGTGAGTTTTTTCTCTCTATATAAGTCTATTTACTATATATGTTAAGCTCACACAAATTGTTTTAATTGTTCAAGTTAGGATTTAACAATTGATTTATCTATTTGTGTTGAAATTTCTTAGGTTATGGAAACTGAAATTGGCGTAGCATGCAATATAAGGGATCGAGAAATTATGAGGGAAGTAGTATGGGTAATATTTGACGAAGTACATTATATGCGAGATATAGAAAGAGGTGTTGTTTGGGAAGAGAATATTGTAATGGCACCCAAGAATTCCCACTTTGTGTTTTTCTCTGCAACTATGCCTAATGCCAAGGAGTTCGCGGATACCTTATACTTGAAGCATAACAAATTCTTAAAATTCCCTTATCATTAGGATATATTTTACTTGATAGCTATAGGTAGTGGTGCCTAATGGTTACAGTTTGGAAATTTATCTATCATATATGTTTTCTATAGGTTTTTTTATTTTATTTTAATAGCATTCTTCTGTTTGGGATTGTTGTTTGGTGGTTGAATATTTTTGGTTGTAGTGTTTGTTTGCAACAGAGACATTCAACATAGGGCTAAACATGCCTGCAAAAAATTTGGTATTCACAAATGTGCGTAAGTTTGACGGGGATAAGTTCATATGAATATTCGGTGGAGAGTATATACTGAGATGAGTAGTCGTGCTGGACATTAAGGAATCCATAAGCGCGAATACGTATTCTCATGGTTGATGATAAGTGGAACCATCTACAATAAAAATGATGTTGTGGGGAAGTGCAGATTGTTTGAACAGGTATATCATCAAACCAGGAACGTCTATTGAATTTATACTAAACTGTTGTCAGTTTTACGTTCTTGGTTTTAGTTCTACTTCCACCTCCGAAAGAGTTGTTCTTGCCTTCCAGTGGCTCACAGTTGTCAGGTCGTGTCTTAATTTATCATAATTTTGAACTACTTTTGTCTTACGATTGCCTTCCATCTCGGTTACAAATGCGCCGTGAAGATGGCAATCCTAAGGATCTGCTTAAGAACTTATTTTATCAATTCCAGATCCGACCATGCCATTACAAGTCTTATGGTTAGTAACCTCGGATTAGATTTGGAAGTGGTTATGTTTTTTGTCGGGCATAGGAGTTGTATTAATATTGCTTGATTGATGTGCAATATAATTAGTAACAACATTTTCATAAATATAAATATCAGAAGATTTGCTTATGCACATGCGTAGTTCTGAGATTCTTAATTTCCAATTTTAAGTTCATAAATTCTTATCTTGTTCATTTCACCTTTTACAGATTGATACGTTTAGCAGTCTATGAACGCACCAAAAGATCTATTGCCGTTGGCGACTCGAGAAAATACTTTCAAGATTTCTGTGAATGTGTTTACGAGAGATGCCGAAGAGTCTCACCTCCTGGATCCTGTGGAGGATATGAAGGTAGAAATATCCCGATTTTCAATCTCGATCATCTTTCATCTAATTTAATTATGATTAGAACTACTCGTATACTATGCGGTCCAACATAAATATTACAAGAAGTTCATTTCTTGGATAGAGAAGCTAGAAAGCCTATTCAAAGCAAGCAAGAAGTTGCAAAGTCTCCGTTTATAAAAGAAAAGTTAAAATCCTTGCGGTTGAAGAAAGAATTGGAAGAAAAGATCATGCTAATCAGAATAATATGAGTTCTTCTAAAGCATTGGCTTTTAAAAGATGAATTCAAGGCAATGATTCGAAGTTCTTCGAATCAAGTAAGGATACTTCTCTGCCTTCTACTAGCATTTGTACATTAAGTGAAGTTCATTAAGGTAGTTTTACTTTCATTTACGGCTTCTTAACTAGATGTTAAGTAGCCATGTCCATCGGTATTAGATAACAGAAACCTATTATTTAAGTGTTGAACTTGTTCCAACTATTTCATACTTGGCAAAGCGAAATGATCATCCTAGTGGTTATTTGAGCTTTTATACTTTATCTTATCATCCGCATTCATATCTTTCACCTCAATAAAATATTGATGTTAAAAATATCTTAGTACTTTCGTAAGCTTATTAACTCTGTTGATATTTCCTGATCGATACGTTTCATTTTCGTTCTTTATCATTAATGTAACCAGAACTTCCAATTCAGTTTATATGCATACTAGATTTAGATTCACAAATGTGTTTTTTTAATTTGGTTTCCACTTGCTTATAATTTCTATTATACTTCTCAGGGACTGGGGAATGGTAGAAGAGCTGCTACAAACTGTACAATATATAGAAAAGGTTGTATAAGCGAAAAGCTTATTCAAAAAACTGTTAGTGTTGGGTATGTTCTCTTGCTTTATTAATTGCAGAAATGCCAATTTTTAATATGTACACTCTAACTTGTAATTTGGCATTCTATTGTGTACATTCTAACTTGTAATTTTCCACTTTTAAGGTGTGTTCTCACTTCTAAAAGAACTATAATTTAAGAATTGTTTGTATGCTTGCTTGTTTTTCATAATGCATGGAACTTGATTTTGATTTCTAAATGACAGGGAAACTTGATTTTGTTACAGGGGAACTAGTGGTTTTGACCTGGTCAAAACCAGGTTTTTTGTTGTTGCAAAAAAATTCGCAACTGTCTCAAACTGTTGCGACATCGAATTTCGCAACTGTTTGAAACTGTTACGACGTCGGATTTCACAACTGTTTAAAACTGTTGCGACATATTTGACGATGCAACAGTTTTAAACTGTTGCGACCAAAAATTCGCAACGGCAAAGAAACCGTTGCAAAAACTGCAACATCAACTTTCGTAACAGAGAAGAACTGTTGCGACCCCACTTTGCAACTGCCAGTTACCGTTGCGAATCACTAAATTTGGTGTAGTGTTAGTTAGAGTCAGTCCCCAGGACTCATCAGAGTGAGGGGCGGTTGGTTGTAAAGAGGGTTGCATGATGAGACTTACTTGAGCTCGGAACCTTTTAATGTATGTTGACGGGCTCTCTCCGGGAAGTTGTGTCACATTGGAAAGCTGCAGGTGGCGCGGAAATAGATAGTCATCAGGTCCAGAAGGCATGTTGGAGATCCTTTCTAGTGTCAAAGCCGGTAGATGACAGACTCCTAGCATTGCCTCATTGTCGTGTATCCAAGAGCGTCCTAGGATCATGTCATGGTTGGGATGTTCTTTGACTATGTAGAACTTTGCTTGTGTCGAGGCATCACCCAATTTTACTTCAAGATCGATGTATCCATATGCATCTATGAGTTATCCTTCTGGATCCTTAACTACAGTTAGGTGACGAGTAGCTTCCTGTTTCAAAATCTTTGCTGCTCTCAAGGTCTTGACAGTAACGATGTTAAATTCAGAGGCTGTATCAATCAACGCGCTATCGAACTCGACATCTTTCAAATGAGTGACGGTTAGGAGTCCCCAGTTTCCCTTGCTCGCATCTTCCAAGAAAGACTGGGGTTTCTGGACTACTTCCGGATATAAACGCTTTCCTGATACAACACAATTGATGCTTTAAATATGTCTTGACGTTGTCCCTTGGATAAATACATGATTTCACACAAGTGGTCCATCATAGATTGTACAGTCTTGCGAACGGAATCCCCAGAAATCATGCAGTTCCTGACAGGAAGAGGATCTCTATGAACACCTTCGTTTCCAAGTTGGAATTATCTTGTCTCTATCTTTTCTCTGAAGATTTGTTTTAGCCTGTTGCAGTCTTTGGTTAGATGGTAAACGAACCTATGGTAGCGAAAATACTTGGGATCCGCCATGTCTTTCTCAGTTGGTGGATGTCTGATAGGAGGCAGCTTGATGGCATCGTCTTGAATCCATGCTTCCAAGAGTTCTATTACTTCACTCATGGGGAAAGGAAAGACTGCATTTTCGGTGTCTTATGCATGAGCTTTGTCCGCTCCCTTCCGAGACGAAGTCGTGTGTGCTGGGGATGCCCTCTTGGTTTGTTGTTCTGTTTCCGAAGCTTTCCTTTTTCTCCTCCGCCCACCACACTCATAGAAGGACCAGTGTTGTATTGCTTGTTCGTGAGACGCCTGCTTCCTCGACTTTCATGTGAATCTTCACTTCGAACAACTCTAGTTCTTTTTAGCAATGCTGGTGCAGTTGTGGCTGAACGTTTGGCAGCTTCATGGAGTTCGGAAAATGTTTGAAAGCCCAGATTCTCTAATAGAGCGCGGTATATGGGTATCATACCATTAATGCACAATTCCACCAATTTTCGTTCGGTGACGTTCGGGTCGTGACAATTTATTGCTTGGGTTCTGAACCTCTTAACGAAGCCATTATGATGCTCGTTGTTTCGCTGAAGAATTCTTCCCAGATCTGAAAAGGTGATATGTTCAGACACGAAGAAATACTTTCTGTAGAAAACACTGACCATCTCGCTCCAATTGGATATGCTGTTAGGCGCGATGTTGTTGTACCAGGTGTACACCCTTCCCGTGGGTGACTTTGAGAATCATTGTAGGTGGAGAACATGATTGTATTCATGCTCTCCCAAGTATTCCAAGAATCGAGAGACGTGTTCATGAGCATTACCAGTACCATCGTAGAGGGAGAACTGGGGGGAGGTGTAACCTCTTGGAAGAGGAATTCGCTGCACATCTTGAGGGCACGGCGACTGATGCTGGTGTACATCTGTTCGGTCTCTTTTGCCTCGGTTTTGGAGAAGTCGTTCTAGGTCCTCGCATGTGATGAAGTTGGACGGCTGGTTCCTTTCTCTTGGGAGTTCAGGAGCAACACGAGTTTCTTTATCCGTGTGGGTCAGGATGGAAACGCTTCCACCGGGTTGTCATGAATCTTGTGGTAATCGTTCAGTTAAAGTTTTGAGGAAAGTGAGTACCTCATTCTGAGTTGCGAAATATCCGTATGAGTCTTAGCAAGAACTACATGCTTCTCCATCAAGTCTGCAATGGTAATGTGTGGTGGTCCTCCTCTCGTCCCTCCGGCTCCTCGCCCTGATGAAGGAGTGAAAGTTGTTGCTCTGGTGACTACCGTAGGCGTTACACTTGAGGAGATGCCGGGATTCACGACTTATCTGGCTCTGGTGATGGGAGGCGTTACACCTAATGGAATATATCCTGCTCCGCTAGCATTGGTGATAGAAGTGACGGCTCCACGAGATGTATTGACCACGGTAGCTCCACTGACAAGTATTTCAACACCGGGAGTGTTGTCCACACTAGCTCCATCAGAATTGATTGCTGATCCAGACCTGAGTTACACCATCTTGAAATGAATCGTTGATTGAATTGGTTCTAAGATCTACCCTTTTGGAAATTGATAAAATTGAATCGGATTTCGAAGAAATTTACTTTACAACCGAGATATTAACCTCCCGCTGTGGTCGCCAATTGTTTATGGGTGAAAACTATTCCTGCCGGATTTGGTAATTTGAGGTGTGTGGATGAGGAATGAATCTAAACCCTAAACAAATGCACTGCGCGGTTAGTGCTTGTGATTCGATAAATCAATCTATACAACTCTGGCCTAAACCAAGAAATGGTCGTTCCGGACTTGCTTCGGTCACAAAGTGAAGGAGATGGGGTTGATCTTAGGGAGGGAAGAGAAGAAGGTGTTGGGAATGTGAAGGTGTTGGCTATGTATAACTTGTATCAGAAAGCTGAACTGGCTTGCAGGGTGTAAGCTATCAGTTCCGGTGTTTGAATACGATTGTATCAACACTTGCCTCTGTTGTCTTGTCTTGTTCTTCTTGTTTGGAAAATATGGAGGAGAACCTATTTATACAAGTCTTTAAGCCTAACCCTCGTATCTCGTGGGAAATGGAGAAAGTGGAGTGATGGAGTAGTGGAGTGATGTGTTAGTGTCACACGACTAGTCTTTCCTACTTCTTCCATCATCATTAACCGTCCATGACTTCCTGACACGTTCTTGTGATGACGCGTTGTGCGCTGCACGCTGTAAACCGCCAGACCAATACCCCAGTATGCATCCCCCAGTTTGTGACATGATTGATGTCTTGAGTGTGTGGATCGTGGGACCCACAAAAAGTAGCATGTAATGCTAGATTAAATAACTAAGTTATTTAGTAAGTCGATACTTGTGAAGTATCGTGTGTATTCTATGCAAGTACTACATCGAGTATACTCAGCATGTATGAATCATCGTTGTTTGAGCGTCTCAAAATAGCCTCATGTCCAGCCTAATTCATGTGATGGTTTGGAGGTTGCGCAAGCAAGTCCTCCCTTGGCCGACCGCATGGTGTGGTAAAGTGACGAGGGGTGATCACCATGACGCCTCACTAACCAATTAACTCCTGACCAGGGTTGTATAACCAAGCCGGTGAAGTTGGACGGACGAGATGGTCTTTGAGACACTCATCTGCGACCGTTGGTGGAATTAGAGCTTTAGAAAAGGTGCGCAAGCACCACTTTTTAGCTTGGTCGAATCCAAGCTCGGGACACGATTTTGGCATGGCCGACCAGGCATGCTGGTATACATGCCCATACCTCACTATCCCGTGAATTTGAGTGGTCGAGATAAATTTGCGACAGAAACCTGGTGCCGCAAAAGCCGCACATCATGCCAACTTCGGGCACGCATTTCAAGACGACCAGGCTTGGTCGGTCCCGTCCGATAGGTTCGGCGTGTGGGTGGTAGGCTGGTGTTCACGTTTGTACTTTATTGCCTAATAGAAACGTGATCTAAGCCACTCAATTTGTCTGTTGAAATTGAGTGGTCGAGATCAGGTTACAATTAGGAGGTGCGACCACAACCAAGTTCGAGAATCGAGATGTATAGCCAAGTTCGGTCTTGGCCGATTAGGTGTGGAGATAGGTGGGTCTGCAGTGATCGTGTTGATACTTACTGGACCTGCTTAGTCTATTCCTGGACCCTTCATCCGAGCAGGAGAATATGGACGCTCTTGATCGCGACACAAACCCTAGTCAGGGTTTTGCCTGCCGTGTGTCACACCCAGTTTGGGGCACACGAATCAGGACGAACAACTATAGTTGGTCCTGACCGATAAGTCAGGTATGTAGGTGGGTCCACGGTGATTGTGTTGACATGTTCCGGGCCCTTTGAATCCATATCTATACCCTCCATCTATGCATGGGAAGATGGATGGTTGAGACTGTTTTGCGACACATGTAATGTGCCGCAAACCCTAATTTAGGGTTTTTTCGTCCATACTGCTTTGGCTTGGACGGTTTGGCAAGCTATGCCATCCTTTAGGGGAGGCCGACTATGCAGGGCCCGCATTGGGTCAGTAGTGAATATTCCAACACCTGCTTGGGGTCGTGGATTCGATCTAATTATCCAATCATGCTGGCGAAGTTGGATGGTTGTGATCGTTTTTGAGACCGATATGGACAGTCTAGATTCGAATATTCTAAATCGGGCTAATATAACATACTGAGAGTTGCAGCCTACACTGGTATTTCGCACATGCTTCATTATTAATGCTTGGAGGTTCGTGTTGCTCTGCTGAGAACAACACTCAGTCATCGTGCCGCACCGATAATGAGTACAGGAAATACAAGACTGGTCATGCATTAATTAATAATGCTGTAAATTAACAGGGTATTTGGGATTGTTGCCACATGCTCCAACCTAGATGAATTTCGTGTATTTAATTCACAAAATACTGGGTTGTTGCCACATGCTCCATTCTAGGTGAATTAGTAAAGTGAAGAAGTATTCATCACTTGTTAATGGCTTTATCTTTTGCAAGATGTCAGCGTACAATTTTGGTTTTACAATTTTAGCCTTAAACTAAAATTCACCATCAACACTTACATAGAAGAACGATTGGGAGGTTCTCTGGACATAATTGTTTGTCGGATGGCTTAACGCCTTCGGGACGTCGGTGATACTCGATGTTCCCTGACTATGTAGAGAGACCGTGTATAGATTCATGCGACTCTCTAGACATAATTGTTTGTTAGAGGGCTAAACACTTTCAGGATGTCGACGTTGCACGTTGTTCCCTGACTATGCACCTTTCAGAACGAGTATGATGCTTTAACTATCTCATATCTCGATTCTACAATAGATTAATTCTACCGTGACATTCACCGACTGAATTCCTAAAAAATAATCAATTTTATCTCATTACTCCGTTCCATGGCTATCCCCGGCTGATTCCATGGATTAGTAATAGATAACCATTTTATCTCATTACTCCGTTCCTTGGATCCCCGACTAGATTCATGGATTAGTAATAGATACTCAATTCGTTTTTATTACTCTGTTTCATGAATCATTCACCGCTGAATTTCATGAATTAATAATAATAACTCAACAATCGTGCATCTGGACTATCACCGAGTAAGCCCCAAGAAAATGGTGCAAGTGTACTCAACGACGATGCACGAACGAGCATTCGAAAGTATGGACAAACGAGGAATCATACACAAAATAGGAGAGATAAAATAATAATAAAAAAATAATAAAAGAGGCGCCCAGGGACCGGGACCACCGGTCGGCCGGTCACGCCGCCGTGGCCGGTCCCCCACACCTCCTCCTCCTCCTTTTTTTTTTTAATTATTTTCACGAACTCATGAAGACTCCTTCATTCGAGAAACTTTCCTTGTTTGAGAAAAACTCACAGTTTCTCCATATTTTCACAGTTTCATAAAAAATACTCCCTCTGTTTCAAAAAGACTGTCCTCTATTCCATTTTTGTCAGTTTCAAAATTGTGTCCAGCTTCTATTCATAGTCATATATTTCCAATGAACTCTCTAATATACCCTTAAATTTTTTATATTAACAAATTCATTTTAACGAGGCCCGGTCTAAAATATTAAAGAAATTTGTATAATTTAGAAAACATATATATTTTTCATTCCTTTTAAGAGAATTTATATTTAGATCCAAAAACTAAATTCCTTATAAAATTTATACTCCATAAATTCAATATCTATTAATTTTCTTTTTATATTTCGTATTTATAAACCTAACAACAATTTTAGGTAGTTTGTTTACTAGCATTTTTATTAAAGTAAAATAGGCAAGTAACTAAGGGTAGTCAAGTAATACACTGTGATCTCCTTAATATTTTGACAAAGTCAAAGCGGACAACCTTTTTGAAACGGAGGGAGTAATAAAAATAGGGAAGGTGTCGTAGAACCGGGTTTCCTAGCCGGCCGGCCATGCCCTGACCGTGGTCGGTCCCACACCTTGCAATCCCTTGTTTTCATAATTATTATCCCCCTCATCTCATGAAACTCCTCCGTTTGAGCAAAAATCATGGTTTCTTCATATTTTCTCAAATATTGCTCAAACCATGGAAAGGACAAAAGGTCAAATGGTCACATGGCCGACTAGGCTACTCACGATAAATATTAAAATATTATATTTTAATATTCCCGAAATTTTGATCAAATAAGCAAAGTTCTACTTGCTCATTCGAGCAAAAATCAAGAATTTCAGTCAAGATCAAACTCTTCTAAAAATCCAAAATATTGTTCAAACGCACATCAGAAAATACCAAAACTCTCAGGATTGAGACATGGACATTATGGACACGGGCATGATTCCTTGACCGACCAAGGCCGGCCCTAAGGCTTGCAAGGAGCCATTCCCACACATCTTTATAATTTTGACCTAATTTGCTCAATTGCTCATATTGAGTCCAAATTCTTTCCAACCAACTTGGAATTTGCTCAATCGACCATTAGCTAGTCCCACACCACCAAGGGATGTAACTATTCCCTCTTGGTCGGTCCCTCACTTCTCTATAATTAGGTTTCATCACCTAATGCTCAACGGAGCACTATTCTAGTAAGTGATTAAACCAACATTTAATCATCCTTTCACCAATCGGTCAACTAAAGATCATAGTGCACGCTCACTCGAGCACTTGGGAACCACATGGTCGTCCATCATCCCATGTGGTCGGTCTCTCCTTCACTCAGTGACCTATTTTAAGCGATTCATCAATTGATGAACAATTGATCAAAATTAGGGTTTCGAACAAACGCTCCACAAATCATCATTTTGAGCAAGTTCAAACACTAATAATTTTATGTTGATCCAGTAATCGACATCCAAATTAATTATATAATATTTGGTTCAATATATATATATATATATATATATTAATATTTGGTCCAATATTTTAATTAATATTTTATTGGGTCACGTTACCAATAGTTCATCGAATTGAGCAATACTTGCCTAGTTGCTCGAATATTGATCAATCTATCAATATTCAGTAATTCGTCGAATCGAGCAATACTTGCTCAGTTGCTCGAATATTGATCCAACTATCAATATCAATATTCAGTAATTCGTCGAATTGGGAAATGCTTGCCCAGTTGCTCGAATATTGATCCAACTATCAATATCCAGTAATTCTTCGAATCGAGCAATACTTGCTCAGTTGCTCAAATTTACAATATTTGCTCAGACGAGCAATATCAACATAAGAACTATATTCTCAGTCCATGAATCACTGAGCATTCGTCACTCATGCTCAATTCAACAAAACTTAGACGCATTGTCTAATAAGTCAACGACTGACTAATCAAATACACGTCTGCTTTGCAGACTCCACGCTCGTGAGACATCAATCACGTCACATGGGGATATCAGTTAGGGTTTTGGTCTGGCGACCTATAGCACGTGTGTTCATCCAAGATGAGAAATATGAGTAAGTCGTGCAAGCGGTTGAAGGAGTTAGGAAGTAGTGGATGGACGATCAACCAAGTCTCCGCAATACATGGAACTGATTTTACCACGATCTCCCACTTTCCCACTCTTTCACTCAAGAAACCGTCACACTTACTGGGATCAAGGTGTTTGCTATTCTGACAATATAAATAAGTTCTGAATCGATGAATAAAAACAACATTTGTCAATTCTCTAGATCGAAACTTATTTACACATACTTGCAGAAACCTTCAACACATCCACAATCCTTGATCATCATTGATCCCGCAATTCTCAGCTTCCCTCCTATAAATCAACCCATCTCTCTCTTTGTGATCGAATTGACTATGGAACGAACGACCATTGACTTGGTTTAGGCCGGAGTCCTACAGATTGATCTCTCGAACTCAAAGCACTCCCGTGTAGTGCATCTGTTTGAGGTTATGCAGTTTTCTCGGTTGAGGAGTCTCGTCCGATCGGTCGTCTATTCAATTTCCCAAAAAACCAGCAAATGGTTTTTCCCTATCAACACATAGTCCCTACATCTCATACATCCTTCTTCCAAAACACAAACACCACCTGCAATTCCCAGCTCAGATTGATCGAGCTCAACTGCAATTCATCCCCAGCATACTGCAACCAATGTAATTTTCTCTGCCTCAGCTGAATACTACTTCACTGCATTTCAGACCATTGTTCTTGTCCTGTCTGAACTTCAATTAACAAACCAAATCCCATTCAAGCTCAAAGCGATGGAAACAACAAATATTTCCTTACTTTTTCAACAAATTACACAGACCCTTGATTTCTCTAAAGCAAAAACAACATCTAAGATCTTCAATATATGAATAACCCAGTCTTAAAATTGTATCAACTCCTATTCCTTATTCAATAGATTCTCCCAATTCTTAATCTTCACCAATTCTTCGATCTGACTTATCTTATTCCTTATTCAATAGATTCTCCCATCAACATGATCCCAAATTTTTAATCTTCACCAATTTTTAATCTTCACCACTTTTTAATCTTCACCAATTCTTCGATATGACTTCTCTTATTCCTTATTCAATAGATTCTCCCATCAACATAATCCCAAATTCACAGTATCCCTTCACCAGCTCAATCGATTCTTCACCATCCATTAAATAAAGACCCACTATCAATTGATGCCAAAATCCCCAAATTCCATTTGATATAGCCGAAATCATCGAATTAATATAGTAATCATCAGTGCAATTACCCGTTCAAACCACCAATACATGTAACCAACATAAATCACTATCACATCATAAGTATTCCTCAATTATCAAAACACCATCAGTTGCATCTGAGAATCGTTCGACATCACAATCGAAACCTTGAATCTCCTCTACCAACTCTCAATTAGCAAACCCTTCACTAAAAATCATTTCAATTCCTCATCAATTTCATCTTAAATGCAGATAACCACACAACCCTAATTTCTTTGTAACATCTCCAACTAGAGTCAGATTGCAAATTCGACCTAAACCCAACTCAAATCCACCATCTACTGCTTGTATCTCATCACTATTTCTCAAATCAACTGTAACTCATCCCTTTCTCATCTCGCAACCACAAAAACTCTTTCTCAGCTAGTCTTCAACTTCCGCCACCCTTTCTGCAGCTACCTATATTTCTCTTAAATCATCTCAAACCCTAGATTATCTACGTTAACAATCACTCAAAAAATTGATTTAGATGAATCATGAACCAGATAAAACCAGAGAGAAGAGGAAGAAGAAAATGATAATCGATCTCTCTCTTCTGCTATTAGATGGCATCTAAGCATCTAGACCGTCCAAGTTTCCCGAGATCTGGAAATCTCAGTTTACTAGTTTTGAGACAGACACGTGTAGAGTTAATTCTTATGGACGTCCGTCGTAGCCATTCAATTATCTTTGAGATTTCATCGATCTTAGATTAGGCTTTCATATCGAAACACGTGTGCGAAATTTACTATGCTACTGACGCATTACATAAAGGGCAGTTTAGTAATCTTAACACCTTCACGATATCTCTCTATACGAGATTTTGGCGAGATAGTGACTAGTCAACACGAGAAATTGATTTAGATAACGGATTTGGATGGAATCCGTTTGATTGGCCGAGATTTGTAAGAAATAAAAAAAAAAGCTTAGATTTGAAAACGAGGGTCCAGAACAGACCTACTTCTCTATATATGCTAATGTTCGAGTTGGAGATTTTTTTTTCATAGATTGGGTGTAGCTATCCAAAAAAGGTGTTGGAGCTTAACTTGTTGCTAGGCTTTTAACTAGTTTCTTACCGGATGATAATCCTCTTGAGTTGTAAGAAATAAAAATTCTTGGAAATTGAAAATATGTTGATATGTAAAAATATTAGCGCAAAATTCTAAAATAATCATTTTATCCACGTTACAAAAATCACCATATGTCGTAAATATTTTCTTTAAAATAGAAAAAGATAAGAAAAAAAAGAATCAAAGAGTGTCTGAATAATATTTTCATGCTGGGTTGAGTTTTGTTATGCTTCACCAGGTTATGTCTTAGAGGTACGTAGGTTATGTCCTTCGATATCTCGTTGGGTTGAGTTTTGTTATGCTTCACCAGCACGACTATATTATATGGACCATGTGCTTTCTTCTGCTCAGGGAGTGCAACAAGGTGATCCTTTAGGGCCACTTTTGTTCGCTCTTACTCTCCACCCGCTAGTCTTGAGTATTTCAGAAAGGTGTGATCTAGAACTGCAGGCTTGGTATCTTGATGATGGTACGGTGATTGGGGACACTATGATGGTTGCTAGAGCTCTGAGAATAATTCAAGAAGAAGGTGTTGCTAGGGGGATGTTTTTGAACATCAAGAAGACTGAATTGTTTTGGCCCTCTATAGACCCCAGGACAACCGTTGCAGGTATGTTTCCACCTGATATTTGTAGGCCAGAGAAGGGAGTTAAGCTGCTAGGTGCTCCTGTTAGCCTTGATGCCCAATTTAATGCGGATCTGGTTGTTAAAAGAGTGAAAAAAACTATAGAGCTCATTGATTCAATGGAAAAACTTGAAGATCCACGGTGTGAGCTTCTTTTGTTTAGAAAGCCAGTCTTCGGAGTTTCTCGCTTATATTTTTCTTTACGCACTACCTTTCCAGACTGCACTTTTGCGGCTCAAGATTTGTTTGACTCTCGTCTATACAAGTTCCTACAACATATAATAACATGAGATGGTCCAGGGTTCGGCCCCTTGCAAATGCGATTTTCCACGCTGCCCCTCAGACTAGGTGGTTTTGGTGTTTACTCGATGCAAGACACTATGAATTATCATTATTTGGCGTCGTGCTTGGAAACACTAGAACTGCAATCTGTCATATTGAGGCACACCGGCATCGGTGGTTTTAGCTCCCATCTTGAGCGTCTTTGCAGCTTCTTTCAACTCTCTCGTGTGGTCCTGTTTCTCCTATATCGTCGATAACACACCGCCAACCATTCTATGTCAACTCGCAACTTGTTTATTTTGATGCGATAAAGAAGAACTTGACTTCCCAATTCAAGTTGTCTGAACGTGATTCATTCCTATGGCGAGCAACCAAATGAAGCATGCCCTGGATTTCTTAATGGCTATCCCCATCCCTGGTTTAAATCAAAGAAATTGGTTCGAGGCGGTTTAGTGCGGTATTATGTTATAGACTTGGTATTCCCTTGTTTGAACCGGGTAGTTTGTGCCCCTTCGCAAGAGAGAGATGGATGCTTTTGGTGACCATGCGTGCACTTTGTACAAATGAAGTTGGTTTAAAATTTCGACATGATTTAGTACGCGACACGATTGCGGAGACATCTCATTATCGAGTGGGGTGTTTGCTGCACGGAAGAGGTGGACTTGGGTATGCTTGCGAACAACGGTACTTCTTTGAGACCTAAGCGAGATGTTCTTGTACTCAATTGGGACAATGGTCGGGACGTTTGCTTCGATGTTACGATTGTGTCGCCCTTTCTTTAGGAGTAATGGTTGTACTTTGGAAGGGGGCGGAGGCTATCAAGGATGCTTTATCGATCGCAAAAATACCAAGTATTTAGAAAAATGCACTACACAAGGATATGGATTTGGTGCTTTGGCTTTCACTACTCTAGGTGAATTTGGGGACGGAACAACAGAGACTTAGTTCGTGACTCATAACTATATTGCTAGTCATGATGCTAACGTGCGTGTAGGTGATTTCCTTTTTCATAGGTTAAGTGTGGTAGTTCAAAAAGGAGTTGGAGCCCAGCTTGTTGCTAGGCTTCCGACTAGTTTCTTGTCTGAATTTGGAAATTAAATGAAAGTGATAGTAATTTATATGTTAAAAATAAAAATAAATAAAAATAAAATCATCATTTTCTAATAAGAAAATAAACAAATTTGATTCCAAAAACATGTTCGGTGACTGTTTAAAGAAAAAAGGAGTTAGGCAAACCCACATCTCTACCTTCTATCTTTTCTCCCTCTTGCCCGACCTGCCCGCATTTTCCGCTTCCCACCCTGCCCAAAGCACCCGTTTTTCTCTACTCTACTCTCTCTCTCTCTTAAGTACTTCACTTTCTCTGGTTTTCTCTCTCTTTTATCTCTTCTTCCCCTCCCTACCACTGTGTATCTACTTTATTTTATTGCCATTTTTGTAATCCTTGTATCGTATCATTACATCGAAGATCAAGTTTCTGTCTTTGTTTACACCCATCGTTTTACTGCTACATATAAAAATAATTAGAATTTTTTTGATTTTCGATTTTCCAGTTCTCAACTTTATTGTAGTACTCATCTTGGGTTTGAGTTATTTTGGTATTTTAAAGCGTGTTTTTTCTTTTTAAAGAAAATTGATATATGTTGTGGAAAAAGAGGATTTTTTATTTAGGGAAGGAAGGATTTGGTGTTTTTGGAATCAGATCAAGAGGTGGAGAAATGAGACTTTGATTTTAGGTTTGTGAAGATGGGATTAGGTCCTGATGATGCTATTAAAGTTAAAGAGGTATGGGATTTAGGACACAAATCAAAAGGGGGAAAGAAAAAGAAAGATGAGGAAGTGAAAGTGAAAGTGAAAGCAAATATAGTAGATGAAGTTGAAGAAGAAGAGGAAACTGGGTGTTGGGTTAAATTTAGATTTATGGGTTGTCTTACTTCAAGATCTAAAGTTAATAGCTCTATTAGTGGCACTAGTACTCATTATGGTAAGCCTTTAACTTGTCTAATGTCATATCATTTTCACCAACTCTTTT
This sequence comes from Papaver bracteatum, assembly GCA_023529315.1. Classification (NCBI taxonomy): domain Eukaryota; kingdom Viridiplantae; phylum Streptophyta; class Magnoliopsida; order Ranunculales; family Papaveraceae; genus Papaver; species Papaver bracteatum. The sequence goes on along the minus strand of JAJJWX010005375.1, from coordinate 532,140 downwards.
GAGATTATTAGACTTGTAATTTCATATGGGGCATTGGGGCATTAGAAGTTTATGAAAATTTGGTTATCTATGCATGTTAATGGTGAATAATATTTAGTTTTTGAGAGTTGTGTTGAGTTAAACACTTGTTGTGTTTTGATTTGGCATTAGTTGATTTTTCTGGTTAGAATGATTCAAAAATATCGGCGCAATTTTGTTGAATTTTTCCTATTTTTGCCACTTCTTGCATTGGATTTGTATTTAATGTCGTGTTTACTAGATTAGTCAATGTGGAGGAAATTGTATTTGATGTGTTGTTGATATTTTGTTTGAACCAGCGGAGAGTAAGTCTACGAACGATACTAGTAGAGACCAACCGATTCCTGCGTTAGGATCTTCTTCTACTACTAGTAATGGAGAAAGTAACCCTGACACGCCTAAAGTGGGGGAGGATCTGAAAATTGCATCACAGCTGAGAAAGTTTACATTTATTGAGCTCAAGTCAGCAACAAGAAATTTCAGGCCAGAGAGTATTCTTGGTGAGGGTGGGTTTGGTTGTGTCTTTAAAGGATGGATTGAGGAGAATGGAACTGCTCCGGTGAAGCCTGGTACAGGGCTAACAGTTGCGGTTAAAACACTCAACCATGATGGACTTCAAGGTCACAAGGAATGGCTGGTAGGAGTCTTATTCAAACTCATGTCTGTTAGATTATGTGCTTGTTATGCTTTATAGTAACACGGTTTATATATTACGACTCTCCCTTTTGGCAGGCTGAAGTAAATTTTCTTGGTGACCTCCTTCATCCTAACTTGGTTAAGCTGATTGGTTACTGCATAGAAGATGATCAGCGGTTGCTAGTATACGAGTTTATGCCCCGAGGAAGCTTGGAGAACCACCTCTTCAGGAGTATGTAAATTCCCATCTTTCAATCCTCATTGCAGCTTAAATATAAAGTAGCAAACTTTAGAACTTTTATGTGTTGAAACCTCCAATGTAATAATTTAATAATATCGGCTTGTGATGATGAGTTTGTGTGCCATGTTGACGGTTCTTGGTTCTTCCATCACATGGTGTTTTCCTTGAAGTCTCACGGTGCTTAAAACTGACTACACTTAAATTATCTATCAGTTTGATTATTTGCGCTGAATATGGGTTATCATTTTGATGAAATTTACTACATATTGAGGGTTTAATGTATTTCTGGTAACAACCATGTAAAATGCAGAAGGGTCCCTGCCTCTACCATGGGCTGTGAGAATGAAAATTGCACTTGGTGCTGCCAAGGGCCTTGCATTTCTTCACGAGGAGGCTGAAAGACCAGTAATATATCGTGATTTTAAAACATCTAACATTCTGTTAGATGCGGTGAGTGACTAAACCCTTTAGGAGACGAGCTCATATTCTCTCTCAAGGATCTTTTGTGTGACAAAAAATGACTTTTCCAGGATTACAATTCTAAGCTCTCTGACTTTGGACTTGCAAAAGATGGTCCAGAGGGAGATAAAACTCACGTGTCAACTAGAGTGATGGGAACATATGGCTATGCAGCTCCGGAGTATGTGATGACAGGTAAAGTATTTTAAATTTCACATTTCAGTTGCCTTGTGTTTTCCTTCTGTGCTTGTATTCTTAATATAAATTTTCAGTTCTGTATGCTATTTATGAGAGGCATGGGATTTGATGGATGAGTTTTCCTTGAAAAATAATGATGATAAAACAATTGGATAGATGTTTATTGGTGCTGATTTTCACTATCAAGGATGGCAATGCTGTGTGATTCATGAAAATTTCCTTACTATTTATTAACACACTCACAAGGAAAATAGTTCTTTATCTAAAATGTCATTGTTCATAGCTGGTTGATTTGTGATTTCATCTGTTATGCAGGACATCTGACTTCAAGGAGTGATGTGTACAGCTTTGGGGTAGTGTTACTTGAGATGCTGACTGGCAGAAGGTCCATGGACAAAAATCGTCCAAACGGGGAACACAACCTGGTGGAATGGGCACGGCCCCATCTAGGAGAAAGAAGACGGTTTTACCGTCTCATAGACCCTCGGCTTGAAGGTAATTTTTCCATTAAAGGTGCTCAGAAGGCTGCCCAGCTGGCTCACAGTTGTCTTAGCCGAGACCCAAAATCTCGTCCACTCATGAGTGAGGTTGTAGAAGTTCTGAAGCCTCTCATAAATCTGAAAGACATGGCTAGCTCTTCCTACTACTACCAAACTATGCAAGCAGAACGAACCGGTGCTAACAACAACAGTTCCATTGCTAGGAATGGCCTGAGAACACAAGGAGGGGGGTTTGTATCAAGAAACGGGTTACCTGTGAGGAGCCTTTCCAACTCAAATGGTTCACACCTTTCTCCGTACCGCCATCACCCGTCCCCAAAGCCAAGTGGCAAGAAGCTGTAAAGCTGGTTCATCGTTTTCAACTTCAGTTGAAGTGCTCAAGGTGAACCTCATAGATATATAAATTGTACTGTAGATCTTCTAGCTTCATGTGCACTTGTATGCGGTTTTGAATTACAAAGATACGTGGTCTTTGTCCTTACTAAATTATAAGGGGTGTTTGTTATTGTTTCTATAGTAGTTTTGACGCAACCCTCTTGTGGTGAATGTATAAAGAGATCTCCCTGTTTATAATTAGTGCGCTGGATGTAACTTAGGGAATTACAGAGTTGAGGTTGATGTTATGTTCGATGAGTTTAGGCAACTTCAATTAGTTGGATAGGATGGAAAATTTATTGTTAGGCCAGTTGGTGCATGTCTTATCCAGAGCCGAAGGTGTGAGACTGTGAGGTAGAAGATTTTTGGTCGACAAATAATTCAGACGAGTAAAGGTACCAAGGTATAAGTTTAGCGGTTGAATTCAGTATCGGCAAACAAATAATGTCCGACTACGGTGGGTGTTTCTTTTTCTTTCATAAACATCATTAACACGAATGGACACCAACGCAACATCAAAGGGTGCTCTAGGTAGTACTCATGCCAGTGCTTATCAGATTTTAATTTTTGGCTACATGGCTACGAAACTAATTTGATCATTGATTAGGTCTTATGATATTGAGTTATTCTACTGGAGTACTTCAAGGTTCTGAAATAAAATTTAGTCTTGTTCATCACCAGATTCACCACACAATGGTGGGCACTAGTTTTATCTCTAAAACCATTATAACTTCTCCTTCTTAAATATATACAAGATTGAAGTCCAAATCCATAGATGAGCAATGGTTACATATGATCAATAACTAACTTTATTCCCTTGATACGTGTCCTTAACAGTTCCAATTCTCCAAGCAACATACATGTTACAAAGGTGGTTTTATTTGACAGTTGTTTTCCTAGTCAATTGATCCTTGGATGTGCTCTCAAATATCTTATCAGCATTGCCCACCTCAAATCCGTCACGCCTGTGATGTTCTTTAATCTTTTCATTTAAACAACGGAGATAGAAGTGGTCAGTATAAGATCAATGAATATAGGCTACAATTCATCTGCTAGAATCTGACAGCATTATTTTTTTTTTGTTTAGCTCATAACCGAATTCACCTGTCAAATTGGACCAAGTGTGCTAAGATGAACTAAGATCTATGTGTGTTTGAAAAGCTAGATTCAGTACAGAAATCTTAGAAGTAATTATCAGAAGATCTACGTGCATTTTTACCTCACTGTCAGGTATGTTCTTATACTGGGGCAGCACAAGACGCTCTGCAAACTCAATGTATGAGCGTGGAACAGACTCAGTCATGCCATCGGCAAATTGAAAAGTTGATGTATCTGCCACAGTTGAACTTTGCTGCAGAAGTCCATCAGGGCTCACTGTTTACAACCCACACAAAGTCAACAATCAGAGGAGCTGTGGAAGCTAGTAAGCTAGTACGATATTGTAGTGCATATGTAGCTATAACCCCGCGGAATGTTTCAAAACCAAAATAAAATAAAATGTAGCTGTATCCTTTTAATGACAGATAAACAGCTACCAAGCATCATTTTAGTTTTAATACTCATCATTAGAAAGAAGGGAAGACAGTTACACAAATTGAATAAATTGAGGAAGGGGATAAGAAACCTTTTAGAACACTCCCTTCAGAATTCAATTTGAATCCACTTTCTTCAATAAACTTATTAAGGCTTGTAATGTCTCGCAAGTGAGATTTTAATCGATGAGTAGAAATTGTTAAATGGTTCAATGCATATCCATTGACAAGAGTCCATGCCGCATATTCACTTTCTCTGGATAACAAGAATCCAGTAAGTAAGCCAATAGATCTGTTGCATCACTAATATGGGAACAAAAATGTTTCTGTATCATGAGTGACGGAATAAAACCAAAACATTTTCTTTTGCAGTCAGATAATATGCTTTTACTTCACAATCAAATGTATAATCAGTAATCCATGCAAGTCTAACCTAACACGTAAATTATGTGACTGCCTAACAGAAGAGAAAACATATCAGTAGAGAGAACAGTGTGAAAACAAGTACTTAGCCAATTCTTGAAACTCAGAATATAACGGCCTTTCCCATGTTAATGATCCCAATGCACTTGCAAGAGCTGCATGTTTATTTCCACTACCAGATAATTTAGTGTATTTCCGAACTATCTCCTGCACATCCAAATGTGAAACCACAAACATTGAGATTGACTGAACTAGGAACTAAGAACACAAAAATCATACATCAACATATGCCGATTTATAAACAACGAAACCAAGACCAAAGTTCCAAGTTTCATGAGACCTGTTAGATTAGTTGCATAGTGCGTCTGCTCCTATCAATCTAGCTAGTTGGTCAGAATTTAAATACTAATCAAAACCTGAACCAGCCGTTTAATACCATAACAGTTACGAACAAACCTGAGCTTTAGGACTCAGCTCATCAACAAGAAGCTCAGATATGAAGATTCTAGGCAAAGGTCCATTAACACCACTACCATTATCATCCGATTCAATAATATTATGATGAGTAGGAGGAGCAAACCAAACTGCTTTCAATTTCTTTGCAGGGAATCTCAGTTCTCCTCTTGGTGTAAATCCATAGTCTAAGAAAATCTGAGCCATGGAATCAATCCCATAGCCATCAACCCCAAATGTTCTGAATGCAAAATGATCATAACAAATTTGATCTTCATCATCAGCTGAATTTACAAGATCTAGAATTGATTTTGCAGTTGGATTTCTACTTAAATAGACCTTTTCCATATTAGCTAAAACACTTCTAAAAAATGAGTCAATACCCTGCAAAAACATAACGAAGAACAGTCCCATTAGTTGTTGTTTTTCTTTCTAATTTGCATCTGAAGATATCATGTTGTGAGTGAATTTAACAGAAGACATATAGATAAAATACCCAGGGGTGTGATGAATTCTGAAAATGATCCATTTTTGATGCAGAACCTAAGCAAAGATGACGTTTTTGGTTAGTGATTGAATTACAGAGAGATTTTTCTTTCAAAGAAATGAAATTTCTTGTGTGGGTCTTTAGCAAGGCTGATGAAAATGAAGAATTAAGAGCAAATAGTGAAAATTGAGATGTAATTCTTAACATTCCTGTAAACTTAGCCACATCCATGATATAATGAATGATACTTTGAGACTCTCACTCATCCCAGTTCTCTGCTCTAAAATAAAAACAAAAGGGTTTTCCTACACGTCCTCACATGGTGCCACGTGTATGTGAAGCCGGGAGAATTTCTTTTGTTTGGAGAGTTGTATACGCATGTTTTTGCAAGATAGAGACTAAGCATACGCATGTTTTTGTAAGATAGAGACTAAGGTTGTCTATCTTATAAGTATCCGATGGGATTTAGGACGTGACTAGGTATCCAATCTTTGGTTTCTGGCACCATTATCCGGAAACCTTAGGACTATTCCTATGGCCATGCCATGCCATGCCAAAAAAAAAAAAAAAAAATTGTTTGGCATTTCAGGTGGCATGACAAATGAATTGTGCTATTATGGGAAAACCACGGAGTGACAGAGTTTTTAGCCACCGATATTTATAATATCATCAACAATAAAGACTTTATCGCCAGCGATTCCATGAATGTCGCTCGATATTGAGTCTAGCGTCAGCGTTATAATTAATATAGTCAACACTCGATTTTCCAACGCCTATAAATATCGCACCGTTTTTTCTTCCCCTCCATACATGCCCTTCCCTTCTAAAACCTGTTCTCTTCTCTTCCGTAGTTTAACAAAATTTTCTTGAGTGAGAAAAGAAATAAGAATGAGAAAAGAAAAAGAAATAGAAAAGTCAAAGGATCTACTGAGTGGATTAAGTTATGTTATGGATAAAAAATATGAGTTTCAAAATGTTAGATAATTAGCCGATGATGGTGTGCTCCCTAATCACATATCTAACCATTCAGAGAGAGTTAATTCAATATTTCTAAGAGGTGGATAGTCTGAGTTCCATACGATGTTTCAGTTACTTCCCCCTGTTGTTCAAGAGAGCGTCCGAAGATATGCTTGGCGACATTTATATCATATACATCTTAGAAACCACAGAGATCAAGGAGTTCAAATTATATTAGAACGATGGTGGAAGACTACAAACACGTTCTTTTTCAAATACTTTGAATGCGGTAAGTTTTTTCTAGTTATTAAATTTTTAGATTATGTTTTTTGTTTTATAAAACTCAACAAACTCTAATTATGAATATGTTGTTAAATAGGAGTTACCCGATATATTTGTACATGTTAACGGGAATTCCATGTGCTGGAAACTTACTTCCATTTAACATACTAAATTGGCTATCAGAAGATAGATGGAAACAAAGACTTCCTTTATACTCAAATGATATAGAAGGAAGTCAATCACGTAGACATATAAAAGCGCATGGGTTAAAAGTGGCTGGTTTATTTTTTACAACGTTATTCTAGGAGAATGGAACAGTTGAGGTCAGATAACCAACCATATTTGTTCCCTGATCATTATGAGGAGCTTGAACGTCTGTTTGTGTTGTGGACACTAGGCCAGTGTCTATTTCTAAATGCTAGCTCAGTGGTGTTAATTGGTTTTCCCAAAGCATTAGAAGATTTAGAGAAAGCACCAATATATGATTGGGGGTCTCCAATTTTATCAGAGCTTTACATATCCCTCGGTAATTTCTCGACGTGTGTCAAAGATAACTTGAATTATTTTTGCGGAGTGTTGGAGGTAAGAACCAATATTTTTCACACCATTTATTTGTTATTTTGACATGAAAAATTTACTAACCAGTAATATTATTATTTTAAGTATTGGTGGTATACATATTTCCGTGTTTTGGAACCTTCTCTTAAGAATCACACCAATGTTTTTCCGTTCATACTGAAGTACGATTCCGAGAAGTGGCAAACAGATCAGGTTGAAGATGGTCAACATACTACTATTGTTCAGAGGATTCAACAGTTATGTAAAACAAGACTTAACCTTGTCTCCCAACCATATGAAGCAACCCCTGAGTTCGAAGAAGAATAAGCTCAGATAATGGTACAACTAAGCCTTAAAAGGATCGTGTTATATAGCCCTATTTCTGAAAAGGGTGTTTGGTATTATGGTGAAAAACTAAGAAGAACAGTGATAGTTGTCAACTCCTATCCAAGTGAAGAATTTTATGAAGACGACTACTTGAAATTGATAAGGGAAGAAGTTGATGAATTGATCCAAGAGCCGATGGACAGAACTGACCACCTACATTGGCTTAACATTATTTCCAAGCCCAATATTTCTATGCAACCGCAAAGTTTGGGCCAGATGTATTTCCCACCTTTAGGTAGGATGCCACTTAGCGATGAATTTCTTCCTTCCCAACCTCCACCAGAGATGGGCGATGCATTTGCATATCTTCTCAAGTGGGTTCATCGTCAAGTATGCCACCATTTTCTTGGGATATACAGACTGTATCCGCCACATCTGTAGAGATTGTTACTTATCCAATTGCTTATAGTGCACTTGATCAGACTTATCCATACTAGGGGGTCAATGCTACACCGGAGCAGTATCAGACCTAGTTGAACAATTATCATGCTCTTTCACAAGGATTTCATAGATTCCACTGGGATGAGATGCAAAAACTGAGGGAAAGCATGTTTGACATGAGTCAAGGATTTTCCGGTCATGATGGTACATGTAGTAGTAGAGGCATGAGTCCCAATGTTAGAGGAATGAGTCCCAGTGGTAGAGGAATGAGTCCCAGTGGTAGAGGAATAACTCATTTGATTCCCAGTGGTAGAGGCATGAGTCCCAGTCGATCAAGTCAGCCAAGTCGTGGAAGTGAAGGAAGTTTGAGACTTCGTTTTATGCAAGAGGTACCAGAAAGTTCTACTCCAAATGGAGTGTTAGATACTCAAGTGGTACGTGAAGTTGATGAAAATATTGGCTTGGATACAACTCTTGCACGTCTGTTTAGGCAAATTCCAACTGACATAATGACTCCTGGTGGTGGTATGAACATGGAAGCAATTAGGCAATCGACTCTGTATACCCCAATTGCTTCACCCCCCCCCCCCCCCCAATTTCCTCAAGCTCATCAGCATTTCAACATTCAAGCAACCATTTCAGCAAACTCCTCCAGCATATCAACAACATGCATTTCAATATTTGTATCATGTTCCCCTGCGCCCTGAACCCATTATTTATCAAGCTTATGGTGATTCTGATGAGACTGAAGCATTAAGCGAGTCTTAAACTGGCTCGCTAACTAATATGTTGAAAAAAACTCTTGATCCAGAAAACACAGGCAATTGGGTATTTGGTCAGGAAGGAAATGGCCAAGGAAATGAGTAGTAGTTTATGAGTAGAAACTAGTTCAAATATTTATGGACGTAATTTAGTTTAAATATTTCAAATATAATATTTTTATTTTAATTAATGGAAACTATATTTTAGATTAATATTCAAATAGAAACTAGTTTTACATTTCATTAAAAAATTAACCTTAATTGCATAACACAATACTTAAAAATTGAATCCCTGCACATGAGCCTTGTAGAGTTCATAACATTCGTCGTGACTAAACCATCTTTTGTTGTCTTCAACAAATTTGGTATGAGCTATAATTTTTAGTTCTTCAGTTGACAACCCAGGATATCCCCTTTCTCAACCACATAATTTGCTGATACTTTCTCACATCGTTATTGACAAGACAATATCGATTTTGAAGACATTCATTAGTTGTTCTTGAATTTACATGACTTAATGTCATAAACATTTGAAACACAGTTCCCATAAGTTAAAAGTATCTAAATTAAAATCTCTATCTCTTGTAACTGAAACCCAACATCGAATTAGAGAACATCTTCTTCTCGAGTGAAATCCACTTCGGTTATGCGAGCACTAGGCATGTTGAAATGAATTTGAAGTTGAGATGGGTATTTATAGGGGGAATAGTATCCGTTGGATGAGGAACTGATGAGCGATGTTCAAGTCAGCGAGTGACGTAGTGACTAGTGCTGGCGCTGGACTGACCAGCGAGCGATATTTAGACGTTTCCATCACTCGGTAGAAAGTATGTCGTGTATGCCTATATGTTATAATTTACATATAGCCATATATGTTTAACACTTTGGCATACCCATAGTGGGTGCATATATGGCAAAATATGATGTTTTCCATGTGCATAGGAATAGGCCTTACGAGGTGAAACTGAGATGATTACTTTTGATTCACATGCTACCAAGTACCAGGTAGCGACGCCTCGCTCATGAACGAGTTTTGTATTTGAAGTACAACTTGTATTTATATTTCAGGTCATTGATATTAACATTAGAGGCGGTGATTCATCATGTGAACAGAAAAACAAACGAAAATGCTATTTCCACCACAGATTGGGTCCCGCGGGTGGTACTGCGTGACAAAACCCAAGTGGAACCCACACTAATATGTGATGGTGATGGATAACCTTTGATAGATATAGTAGAGTTCTTTAATAACTTATTTGGATGTCACTCTAAAAATTACCTTTTGACTTCTTGAAGCAAAAATATCGGAAATTAGTTTGACTTTTTGTGAATCATTTTGCTTCTAACTTCTGCTTCTGGTGTTCAAACAAGCTAAAAAGAATTGGATTTGACAACCTTTTAAAATCAAATGAGTAAACTGACGTACAATCTAAGGAGACGCATATAGATCATGGATTTCATTTTAATGATGAAATCCAAGGTAGCACAAATCCAAATAACGCTGGGCGAAAATCAAAATCATGTTCCTCGATTTATATTTTTGGCGCAATTTCAAATTGTGCTTGACTAGTCAATGGTCAAAATGCAAATCAAAATAGTAGAAAACTCTTCGCGCTTCCTAACAACTACTCTTTACTTCTTCTCCTCTAAAAGCCCCACTTCCCCCTTTTAGATTTTTCACCATCATGGATAAAATTAGTTCGATTATTTCGGAGGGTTTGATCTTGGGTTGATATGAAATATGTAAATACTTCAATTGATTATTTGCATGGACAATGTAAAGAGAAGTAAGTTAATTTGTGTTCTCCTTTAATTTTAATTTTTTTTATTTGATCAAAATAGTTGATAGTTTGATGTTATAGAGAGTTAGATATAATTGTTGAACACATATGACGAATGTTACATGAAAATTTAGGGTTTAGATGATCAAGATAGTTACTTTGCATAATTTATTATTTTCAAAAGATTAGAGATCGTGAAATAGACTTGACATAACATGCTTTAGTTTATTTTATATGAGAAAATTGGAGAATAATTGCACGATTCCATCTCATAGCCGTTGAATATACAACGACTCGTTTTATTTAACTGTGCACAATGAATCAATGACTAGTATTATGAAGTTTCTCTATAATTTGAGTTCTTCTACTCAACCAAATCACATCGAAATTTCAAGATTTTCTTAAGCATCTCTTCTAAAAAAATTTATTTTCATACCTTCTTTCAATTCATATAATTTTCTCGCAAGTATACGGCATTGTATGATATAAATAAAGATTTATTCTAATCACAAGGGTTTGGTCAAATGTTAGCCTTGATCCGAATATCAGATAAAATGCTCCAATCAATAATTTTTGGAATAGGGTGTTCCAAGATTATGTAGAAGATTCTGGAAATGGAAATGGAAGAATAATGCATAAGCTACAACCTTCGGTAAGTGTAGCAGAGCATTTTTGGGTTTGATAACCTTTTTAATAATAAGTTAAGCTATTTTTATTTTAAATCGAATGAGCGAACTGACGTGTAATCCGAAGCCAATATTAGAATATGATTTTAGGGATATATCCATGGCACAAACTTTACGTGTTCGATATATCTTACCTTCTTCGACCTCCGTTTAGATGTTGCAGTTCACTTTTGGGTCCATCGTCTGAGAAATAACTGAGAGAGAAACGCAGCTCTAAGAGCAAGCCTTATGTGTAAGAATTTCATTTTCCAAGGTCCATGACATCTCAACACTTGTAATAGATAATGAAAGATCAAGTTTAATGGTGGAATCCATGGAAACATAAAACCAAATAATTAAGTGATGGTATTTATCAATGATGTTGTAGTAGTAAAAGGTTCGTGAGACTTGTGAAAGCAAAGAATTTTAGATTTAATAAAACTAAAATAAGATAAAAATATATACAAAAATTGTCACAGGATGAAGAGATGTGCTGGGACTCAGGATTCGGCCAAACTCACAACAAAAGGTTCAAAAATTAATTCTTTTAACAATTATCGCTCAACAAATGAAGTTGTGACTCTAATTCTTTGCCAAAAATAGATTTCATAAAACATTATCTGTAAGTCGTAAGCATAACGTATCAAAAGTAATTAAAACCAAGCATGCGACATCAGACAAAATAACAAATAATTAATATAAATCATAAAACAATTAAATCTATGCAAAAAGTCATATAAAGAATTAATTCATTTACCACAATCATGAAAAGTTGCTTCCTCTGATGTCCCAGTGATGGGTTCTAGCTCCGCATGGGGAAAACACACTCAAAGGAATTTTTCATTGCTCAAATGGTGTTCACAAATGATGAAATGGGAGAAAATAATGATTAAATCGGGTTTGTAACAGTTATATTTGTTACAAACTGTCAAATGCAAATACAAAGAACGATAAATAAAAATTGTTGATGTATCACTACGACCCTACTATCTCTGTCGTTTTCACTGTAAGATTAACGACTGTCTTTAGGGGTCGATGTTCTTCGTTCTTCCTCCTCATGCAGCAGCAGAAAAGAATTTTCTGCAGCTTTGTTCTCAGCCCTGCAACGTACCCAAACTCTCCATACCCCCTAAATGAGTTCCGTAACACCCTTTTATACTCTCAGCACCACCAAAATACTTGTAATAACTCCTTAATATTCTCTTTTATTTTTCATGAATGCTACGGGAATAATTCCCATTTCCATCCCATCACGCGTCTGCATTCCATTTAAACACCCCAAACACGCAAGAACTTGTCTAAGAATGAGTCAAACTAGTGCAAGGGGGTTATCTACACGCCCCAAAAACGTAATCTCCACAAACTCGCCTGACAGAATCCCGAGTATAACTAAAATGACTCGTGAAGTAAAACCTTTCCCTATTTGACGAGATTCCGTGATTTAATCGAAATGAATGCACTTACCAACCCTGTTTCGATCCAATAGGCTGGTATGAATTGATTTGAACAAGAAAATCTCACCAAAATGTTCTCGAGATTAATGGAGAATATCTTCATGTACGTACGCCCCTGTTTGCTTGTATCCGACGATACATCCCAAGTTAATCAGTTTTAACGGACATACCATCCCTGTTTCGATGAATCAAGTTGAACCATGAAGTTTCAGCCATTGAATCGCCCTAAAACATGCCCAAATCAGCAACCCTAATTTCTGCTACTGTAGAACAAAGTTTCCCGCCAAAAACCAGATTTGAAATGTTGAAGAAGGAGTGCCCCGATCCAAAAGGTGGGCGCCTTTAACACATGGGGTGCCCCTTATCCAAATTGAGGGTGCCTTTAGTAATTTCTCCGGGGGTCCAAAAAGCATTTTTCGAGCACCTTTTTCCACACAAGTGTATTTCTCCAACAACACCTACACAAACATAAAAACATAAAAATTAATACAAAAATCGAGACAAACAATAGAGACACTGAGGATAATTCAGACACAAAAATGTGTCTATCATTAAGGCCATACCGTAACTGGAACCATGTGTAATGACCCGTCCCTCCACCAATACTGTCCCCAATTAACCACTGTGGTTATCCGACAGTGTGGAATTTTCAACTGGCATCACTGCGGTAATCCAGCAGAAACTTCCCGGATGGTCACCCATCCTGGATTACTCCTGCCCGAGCATGCTTAACTGCAAAGTTTTCTGTTAACTCTGGAGTCAATTGTGGTGAAAATGCCTCGGTATAATGTAGACGTTTATTGTCTCCTATGAGAGCAGTATCTGGCATAATCACCATGCATACTCCCCCACCTGAGCACAAGTGAATGACCCCTAATTGTATCCCAACTAACACCGATATTGTTCCCACTTACCCACTGCGGTTATCCAGCAGTGTGAGATTTTAGCGGCACTACTGCGGTCATCCAACAACAGCTTCCCGAGAGGTCACCACCTATCTTGTGACTACTCCTGTCCGAGCACGCTTAACTGAGAAGTTTTTTCTCACAACTCAATCAAGTGTACCTATCAGGCCTCGATGTTAGGGAAGGACAAGTCATTAATTATATTTCATTCGGCCAACCACTGCCGAAAATCGGGGTATTACAGTACCACCACCTTAAATTGGAGCCGTCCTCGGCTCCAGAATATATTTGCAAGCCCAGATCTCCGACGTTCCCTGCCTCTCATGAGAAGCACATGGACCAAACCCGTCCAGCGTATCTTCTCACCCTCGGCAGGTGACCCGTCATCGGCTCTGATACCATTTGTAATACCCCGTCCCTCCACCGATATTTTCCCCCACTTAACCACTGCGGTTATCCGGTAGTGTGGGGTTTTCAACGGGCATCGCTGCGGTGATCCAGCAGAAACTTCCCGGATGGTCACCCATCCCTAGATTACTCCCGCCCGAGCACGCTTAACTGTAGAGTTTTATGTTAACTCTGGAGCCAATTGTGGTGAAAAGGCCTCGGTATAATATAGACGTTCCCTGTCTACTATCAGAGAAGTATCTGGCATAATCACCCAGCATACTCCCCCACCGAGCACAAGCAAACGACCCCTAGTTGTATCCCAACTAACACCGATATTGTTCCCACTTACCCACTGCAGTTATCCAGCAGTGTGAGATCTTTACGGCACTACTTCGGTCATCCAGCAACAGTTTCCCGAGAGGTCACCCATCCTGTGACTACTCCAGTCTGAGAACGCTTAGCTGAGAAGTTTTTTCTCACAACTCAATCAAGTGTACCCATCAGGCCTCGGTGTTACGGAAGGACAAGTCATTAATTATATTTCATTGTAGGAATTACCAATAGGTACTTTTATAGTGTTCTTAGATAGTGGCAGGTCCACCCATTAAAGCCCAGTAATCAGAGGTCCATAATTTAAAGAAAAAAGAAAAATTGACCAAATTTTTTAAGCCCAGGTCCCATACACGTGTGTAATCTATTACGTGCATTTTAAGAATTCCCAAAATAGCCTTCACTATATATAACAGAAATATAAGCCAGCTTTTCTCCATATTTTTTTCTTCTCAGATTCTTTCTCTCTCTATCTCTCTGCTGCTGCCATTTATGAATGTTAGACCTAGGGTTTCCGAAGATGTTTCGCGGTTTACAGATATGTTATGTAATCTTCTCTTCAGTTCTTCTTTGTTTTTGTTTTGTTTCTCAACTGAATCATGAAGATCTGATTGATTTCATGATGTTTTCACTTTCTTTTTCCGGTTTTGGTAGTTCGATTTCATGATGTCCTCTTGTTTTTCACGTGTTGCTGATTTTTAGACTATGAATCAACAATACATATCTGGTATACTGAAATATACTGCTCTAATTTTGTTGTTTTTCATAGTTTTGGAGATTTTTCTTGTTTGATCCAGAAGTACATATATGGAATACTCAAATAAAAGTGTTTTGATTCTATTTTTTCATAGATTTGTTACTTGTTTTTCACATGTAGCTGAATTTTAAATTATGAATCAGCAGTACATATATAGTGTACTGAAAAATTATGATTTAATTTTGTTATTTTTGTAGTTTTGGGATATTTTTATTCTTCGCTCTAGAAGTATATATATGGAATACTGAAAAAAAAGTGTTTTGGTTCTGTTTTTTATAGATTCATTACTTGGTTTTCTCATGCAACTGATTTTAGTTTTATTTTGGTTGTTTTTGATATGCTTTTGAGTTTCTTTTGTGTATTAATCATCGGTACGTATATGATATACTGGTGGATATTGATGAAACAAGTTCAGATCTAAATAAAAAAATCATGTTTTATGTTTATTTCATTAGTAGATCTGATATTTTTATGGTTTTTGGTTTGTTTTTCAGTTTTCTTTTGTGTATTAACCATCAGTACATATATGACGTACTGTTTTCTTTTTGTGTTTACTATGAATCTATAGGTTTTCTCTTTTTTTTTTTGGTTTGATCCAGGAGTACATATATGGAATACTGAAGTAGTTCTTTGATTCAGTTATATTCATGGATTCATCACTTCTTGACATGCAATTAAGTTTTTAGTTTATGAATCCGCAGTAGCTATATGTCGTACTGATTGTTGATGGTGGATTTTCAACAAGGGATAAAATCGTAAAATCATGACACTGCATGTTTTTGACCCGGCTTCAGGAACGCATGTGACGATTCGTGTTTTGCGATCCGTGAACCATTTCACGATCTCTGATTGAGTGAGCATTCCTCTCAGATCCATGATGAATATGTTTCTCGAAAGGCCACCCACTAGCTGAGCGTTCGATGCTACGCATTTCATCGTGCCCTCTATGTAGAAGAACGATTGGGCAGTCCTCTAGACATAATTATTTGTTAGAGGGATTAATGCCTTCAGGATGTCGACGATACTCGGTGTTCCCTGACTACATAGAGATACCCCCCCTCTACATAGAAGAATGATTGTGAGGTTCTCTGGACATAATTGTTTGTCGGAGGGCTTAACGCCTTCAAGACGTCGGCGATACTCGATGTTCCCTGACTATGTAGAGAGACCGTGTATAGATTCAGGTGGCTCTCTGGACATAATTGTTTGATGGACGGCTAAACGCCAACGTTGCATGTTATTTCCTGACTATGCACTCTTCAGAACGAGTATGATGCTTCAACTATCTCATATCTCGATTCTACAATTGATTAATTCTACCGTGACATTCACCGACTGAATTCCTAGAAAATAATATATTTTATCTCATTACTCCGTTCCATGGCTATCCCCGGCTGATTCCGTGGGTTAATAATAGATAACCATTTTATCTTATTACCCCGTTCCGTGAATTCCCCAGATGGATTCATGGATTAGTAATAGATACTCAATTCATTTTTATTACTCTGTTTCATGAACCATTCTCCGCTGAATTCCATGAATTAGTAATAATTACTCAACAATCGGGCGTCCGGACTATCACTGAGTAAGCCCCAAGAAAATGGTGAAGTGTACTCAACAATGATACACGAACGAGCACCCAAATGCACAAACGAGCATTCAAAATATGGACAAACGAGGAAACCTACACAAAACAGGAGAGAGAAAATAATAATTAAAAAATATAAAGAGGCACCTAGGGAGGGCAGGGCCCACCGGCCGGCCGGTCATTCCGCTGTGGCCGGTCCCCCACGCCTCTTCCTTTATTTTTTCTTATTTTCATGATTTCATGAAAACTCCTCCATTCAATCAACTTTCCTTGTTTGAGCAAAACTCACGGTTTCTCTATATTTTCCTCAAATGATGAAAAATAATAAAAATAAGGGAAGGTGTCACGGGACCGGGATACCTAGACGGATGACCATGCCCTAGCCGTGGCCGGTCCCATACCTTGCAATCCCTTGTTTTCACAATTATTATTTCCCTCATCTCATCAAACTCATCCGTTTGAGCAAAAACCCTGGTTTTTCCATATTTTCTCAAATATTGCTCAAACCTTAAAAAAAGCCAAAAAGTCAAATGGTCACATGACCGACTAGGCTACTTACGAAAAATATTAGAATATTACTATTTTAATATTCTTAAAATATTGATCAAACGAGCAAAGTTCTACTTGCTCATTCAAGCAAAATCAAGAATTTCAATCAAAGATCAAACTCTTATGAAAATCCAAAATATTGCTCGAACGCACATCAGAAAATACCAAAACTCTCAGAATTGAGACATGAATATTATGGTGACAGGGGCATGCTTCCTTGACTGACCAAGGCCGGCTCTAAGGCTTGTAAGGATCCGGTCCCACATATCATTATAATTTTGACATAATTTGCTCAATTGCTCATATTGGGTCCAAACTCTTTCCAACCAATTTGGAATTTTCTCAAACGACCATCAGCTGGTCACATAACCACCAAGGGACGATCTCATGCCCTCTTGGTTAGTCCCTCACTTCTCCATAATTAGGTTTTATCACCTAACCCTCGCACGAGAACTATTCTAATAAATGATCAACACCAGCATTTGATTATTTTTTCACCAACCGGTCAACTAAAGACTCTATGCATGCTCACTCGAGCACTTGGTAACCACATGGTCATCCATCATCCCATGTAGTTAGTCCCTTGATCGAATTTTAGATAGTGGTAAGACAGTTGTCGTTCACTCGGACTTGATGAGATTGATTTCAGATTTAATAAACGAAAATACTAGAAATAAATAAAATATATACAAAATATGTCACAGGGTGAAGAATTTACTGGGAGTTAGGATTTCACAGTTTTTCATATTCAAGTGGTTCAGAAATTAATCCTAGGCAATTATAGCTCAAAATAAAAAAAATATTAACTCTATTCTTTGCGGGGTCGCGCTATCACACATGGTCACGTGGGAGACTATTGTGAGCTAGCAACCTAACGACCGTTAGGGGTGAAATCTCATTATCTTGCCTTTTTGTTTTATTGTTACAGCTGGCGATAACTGTGAAAATCATGTATAATTTTTAGTACACTCTTAAAAATAATTTATATTTATTAAGCACTCCATTTGAATTTGGCTTAGATTCCATTCTACTTGTTCCTGACTGATGACATGAAAAATCAATTTAATTGGGATACTTCTTCTGTAACATATTCTACACGTTGGTTAACTTTGATCAACCTGACTCTCCTTAATATCATGCGCAGGTAGCGATAGACTAGAACAACAGAAAGATTAGTTTGGAGAAAAATATTATAAGATGAGTTTTATGTTAATGTTTCTGTCTACAACATGTTAAGGGAGACAAAGTTTTCGTAGGTAGATGGAGACACAAAATTAGGATGAGAAATTAAGTTGTAGTAATAGTATAATTAGTAGTACAAGGTTCTGAATAAACTGACAAATTAGATGACTACAAACGTATTTCATAAAGATGGGTAAAAAACAAGTAAGCGTAAATTTTCGGTACTGTGTAGTACAAGGTCCTAAAAAGAAAGAGTTTAGATAAGACATAAAATAAACCAAAATTCTTGTCAGCTACTTTAAACAAGACATAAATTTTCTCAATGTGCTCGATTAGTTTGAGTAGATTCAATTCATATCAATGGAAGTATTTGATCTAAAAAAAGATCAACTGCTCATTGCCCATCCATTCAGAATTATTTTTGCGACTAACTCAGAGACCTGCTTGTTGCTGTTGTTGCACGCTAATGTTTCCACTTGTTGAAAGACCTTGTTGGACTGTTCATACATAAGAACACAAAATCTACAATAAGAATTTTGCAACCGTTGGTTTGGTAAAATCATGGACGGAAAATTAAGTACTCTTAAACCTATATAAGGATAACAGAGTACAGTTCAATAAACAATCAGTACAAATAGTTAATCGTTGAAGACAATACATAACTTTATTGTTTTGATACTACAACTTGATTTTTGTTTTTCATACACAGTAAAGTTTTTCGAATACATACCTTGGAAAGATTCGGGTTGGCTGTTTATTTCTCTAAAAGAATCATTTCTTTGGCCTGCGATAAAATTCATATATTTCAAACTTAAATAGGTGGTTAATGGAGAAATAAAAGAAAACAAAAGTCATAAACTAAAATGCTAATTTAAGGGAAAAGAAAGTAATTAAGTACGCTTTTTCTATGTCTTTGGTTGTTTTTCTTGAGTGTTTGCATCATTTGATTCCAACCTGCACATAGTATGAATTAAATATGTAAAATTAGATCGATCTAAAAACTAATAATGTTGCGGCAGACCAAGGTGAAAGTAGTCGCCTACTTTTTTGACTCCTTTGATTTCTTTCTTGCTTTTTTTTCAGTACATTTTCGCTTGTTGTTAAGCTTGTCAATCCATGATTTCATTGCCCCATTTTTTCCCTTACGCTTCACAATAGGTGGATCACTCACTAACTCCCGATCATTTGGAAGGTTTCCCACATTTTCTACATGTCTTGTAGTATTTTCATTTTGTGTTGCATCAGTCTGACTTTCGGTAATACTTGTGAGTCTTTTATCGCTTTCTCGATATCTTCTAAAGCCTTTTGTAATACTTGAACCACAACATTATATATCGGAATAGATGTAGAACCTTTAACCGCAATATTTATTAGGGTTGGGACTTGGGTTGGTTGGGCGGGTTAGAAGGCTTGGCCGAGGCAGACCCGAGTTAGGAATCCTTTGCCCAGATTGCCCATCGAACCCGTGGAACCCATGGAGGTACTTCCCAAGTCCACCCAAGTTATGTTCCTCGGGTTCCTCGGGTTGTCCCAAGTTTCACTAGACATGTGAGTTTGTTAATATAATAATAACAAATTTTAGTAATAATAAGATTTAATTGCTTCGTTTATCTTAAATTTCCAAATAACTGAATATTATTTACAATAATATAAGATTTTTTCATATTGAATGATTAATGAGATAAATATAATTTATATTGTCATTATTAGATGTGAATATAATATCTAAAATTACTCAAAATAGATAATAATACCAATTATAAAAATAATTTTATATAACTACATCATAATTCTTCGGGTTGGGAGGGTTGATTGGGTTAAAAATATTTGTACCCATGCTTTCCCAAATTTAAGTCGGGTTTATAAAATTTATGCTCAAGCTTGCCCAAAGTTTTGATGTACGTTGCCCATGTCCGCCCAACGTTCGGGTTGGTCATGGGTTGGGTGGGTTAACCCAACCCAAGTCCCACCCCTAATATTTATTGCATCTTGACAGAGTTTACTGTATCTAATTGTAACGTCCCGACAGTCAGCTGTAATTTCTTCACCTTGTTCGAACGCTACAGCTCCAGATTTAGCATCACTTGTCCACTGTTTTAGTACATATTGAGATGGAAGATTTTGAATATTCTCAACTACAAGAACCTTCAATACATGTCTACACAAGTAACCTGCGAATTCATATAACAAGCAGCTGCACTGAACACTCTTATCAAAAGAATCAAATACAATAGTACGAAACTTATGCGGATGTCCAACACTAGATAAGTGGTAAGTCGACTTTGTTCCAATCTATTCGAATTTATTATGAGAATAACGAAAATATTTAGTCAATTGTTCTTGAATTTTTTTTAAAATTGTCTTCGTGTACACTAAAGCTGCATTTTCTTCAATACCCATTTGAAATCGCAAAACTGGTCTTGAATAATTTGTTTCATAGTCCATATTATTTTTTGGCTCTCTTCTTGCAACCACAACCCTTTTAAATTGTCGGACAAATTCACACAAAGGCAAATCTCTTTTCAAAAAACCATTAATTTTTTTTTATACTCTCACTGCGTTGTGTTGTATACATGTCTCTGCAAAATATATCACGCGTATACACTGAGGCCAAATATTCACGTTTTTATACAAATCTAGCAACCACTTATTGTTTTGCAATTTGTGATTCACAAGCATTATCGTCCAACTATGCTCAAACTTTTTAACTGTTTCATACCCATATAAGCAATTACTGAACCCCGAAACAAATTCTTTTGTTACGTTAGATAAGTTTTTCATAACATTTCTACTAATATGCCATAAGCAGAATCTATGATGCGTACCTGGAAGAACACGTCTAATTGCTCCTCCAATAGCTAATTCTTGATCAATAAGTATAAACTTTGGTTGTTTGCCATTCATTGCCCTTATCCATGTTTTCATTACCCACTCAAATGACTCTTCGCTTTCGGAATAAAGCAGAGCGCCACCGAATAAAACAGTTTGATGATGATGATTGATTCCCACTATCGGAACAAATGGCATGTCATATCTATTTGTACTATAAGTAGGATCAAAACGGACAACATCTCCGAAATAGTAATAGTCCATCCTTGACTTAGCATCTGCCCAAAAGAATTTAGTCATTTGGCCTTCTGAATCTACTTGAATTGAATAGAAAAATAATGGATTTTCCATTTGTTGACGTTAGTCTAGTACAACTTGGGCATCTCTATGTTTTAGCTCCAATTGGCGTCTTGTACTCAAATAATTTCTAGCATCTTTTGCAAGAAACCCATTGTTCTTCACTCCACCATTCTCAACTGCCAAATAGCTTATTACATGATTTGTTTTGACGCCTGCTAGTCGGTAGTTAATGATTTGTTATTTTTGGCTACTACTTATATATCTCAATGACCGAAAATTATGCCATTTACTTGGGGAAACAAGTTTATGATTGTGATCTTCTACAAAATGGGAGACAACCCATCTGTCGTTTCTATTCTTTATCATCATCACAACCATGCAATCTGTCCTCACATCGGCTTGCTGCATTTTCATTTCTTCAACAGGCTTAGCTCTACGGCCTCTCAATACTCACTTCAAAAGGCTCAACCCTATACTTATTTGTAGAGTGCCAATGGATACTAAATCCAGTTTTACATGCAAATCGGTTATAGAAAGCATATGCATCATCTTGAGATTCAAATTCTTTTCCAACGTACGTGCAGAGACTGTTTAGTTCTTCTTCTGTCAGTTCTTTCGCATTGTTTGTTGTAATCACCTCACCCTGAAATCCATTTTCTTTTTCTCCATCAAGTAAATTCACGTTCTCAATATCTTCCATATTGATAAATGTTCTTCATTAAAAATTTGTACCTCATCTTCATACGCATATATTGTATTACATAAAAGAAAATATTATATTAAATTTGGCTCCATAATAACTGAATAGAAGAATAAATTACAGTAATTAAACTACTAATCCATTCAATAGTATAATTCTTAATAAATTATTGGTTAACACTAACCGATATTATTCTTATACCATAAAAAAAATTAAAAAAATTAGGGTTTTAAGTTTATGATTGTTATACCATTCTTGGCTGGTGAGATATGCCAACTGCTATCAGTAATATCTTTGCTACTGTCGAACTCAATCAATAGATTTCGGAAAGGATTCATTGCTCCACATCACGCAGGGAAATCCCTAAAATTGATTCGATTGAATGATATAAACGTCTTTTTTATGGAGAGGTCCTTTTAACGAAGACAAAGAAATCATAAGGGTTGTTATCATTTTACTAAATTAAAATAAGGACTGGTTTCAAATTAAAATCCATGACAGTTGTACATTCATGATGGATGGATAAAAAGAAAGATATATTTGTATCTAACGGTCGCTAGGTTGCTAGCTCATATCAGTCTTCCACGCGACCGTGTGTGATAGCACGACCCTTCTTTGCCAAAGTAGATTTCATAAAACATTAATTATAAGTTGTGAGCATGACGCATTAAAAGTAATTAAAACTAAGCATGCGACATCAGACAAAAGAACAAATAATTAATATAAATCATAAAATAATTAAATTCTATGCAAATAGTTATAAAAGAATTAAATTAATTACCACATGGGTGAAAAACAACTTCCTTCATCGTCCCAGTGAAGGGTTCTAGCTCCGCATGGTGAAAACATACTCAAAGGAATTTTTCATTGCTTAAAAAGATGTTCACAATAATGAAATGGGAGAAAAATAATAAAATGAGGTTTTGTAACACTTATAATTGTTACAAATAACTTTTACAGTGAATGATAGAAACAAACTGTCACAGTCACTGTAGCACAACGACTGTCTTTAAGGGTATTATGTTCTTCGTTCTCTCCTTCAATGGCAGCAGCAGAGACAAGCTCTGTAACTCTGATTTCTCACCCTATTTTGTCCCCTAACTCTCCATATCCCCAACTACTACTACTCCACAACTTATATAGCTTCAAATCTTACATTACTCGGCAGTGAAATGATATATTCTCGAGAATATTTTCTTCCCAGATTTAACTCTTCACGTTGTTTTCTCATGTTGAAACACTCCAAAAACACTCAGTACACATCCCAGAAGTGGTTAAACACGCATCAAGCACAAGCAAACCATCGTATCACTCACACATAGCTCAGGTTACTCTGTTTTATCCAAAAGAAATGATCCAGCCTTTGTTATTTGGTTCTAACCCATATACCCATCCTGTTTTGTCGTAGAATCATTCTGATGCAAATTACCGAAATAATCTCTCACAAATCATTCTCTGTTTCAAACTAAAAAATCGAGAAAAACCCGTCTTTCCCGGATTTTATCAATTGAATTATCTAGCCAATTATGGTTTATTACAACACCCTTACCATTCCTGTCCTACTCAATAGAGTAATCTCAAAGAGTTTCAATGATTGATTCTCCTTAAAACTCGTCCAATTCTCAAGCCCTAATTGGTTCCAGTTACTGCATAAAATTCCCTCCAAAATCCAATTTTGAAATGTTGAAGAAGGCCTCCCCTTATCCAGTCATCCGGGGTACCTTTAGCAGTCAGCTGTAAATAGTGAAGAGGGTGTCCCTTATCAGTTGAGGTGCCCCTTAGTAATTGAGGTGCCTCTTATCCAAGATGAGGGTGCCTTTAGTACTTTTCTCTAGGGGGGGGTCCAATTTCCAAATATCACTTTTTGAGCAACTTTTTCCACACAAGTGTATTTCTCCAAAAATACCTACACAAACATAAAAACACCATAATAAGTACAAAATCATGCACTAATAATAGAGACACCGAGGACAATTCAGACAAAAAAATGTGTCTATCAAATACCCCCAAACTTATTATTTGATAGTCCTCGAGCAAAACTAATCTAGAAAATAAAATCCTAACTCACTATCGCAGGCATCACGATTGCACTTAGCATGTGCAACAAGCCTTTGAACCCCTAAGTGGCCCTGGTGGACGAGTTATAGTCTCGAAAGGGTTTTACAAGAGGTGTACCAACAAAACCTTTACTCCAGACCCTAACTATCTACGCAGAACCTTGAAAGGCACTAAAGAATCTCCTTGGTTGGCATACTCTCATTGACTACAGGAGGAAGTACCCTGATGCGAAATTCCAATTGATGTCCACGAGTTTGCACTTAGGCATACTAAAATTCATATATAAGTGACAAAGCTCTACTCAGATAGTTGCACTATGGACATCATATCTGAAGTCAACAAATCACATGAATAGATTAAGAAGATGGAAATAAATAAAACGTAAATGGTGTTTCCCATATCTGTCTGAAGGCCTCTGCCAAGATGAACCTATCCTAATGGATTGATATACCGGTCTGACTAATATCAACACAATTGGCATATACAAGGGGACCAACGGTCGTTCATCCTAACTCTAGGTCAACACAACTGGCATATACAAGGGAACCAGCGGTCGACTTTATTGAATTTATTCCGGTTTTTCTGTTGGTATGGTCTCAATTTTTTTTTTGGGTAACTCAATCACTCTATTTCACCCTAGCAATGGTAACAACTAGATTCGTGTGCCCCACCAAATCACTTAAAAGAAAATAAAAATAAAAACAGAAGGTGAAAAAGGCTCAATGAGATATGGTGAAACTACCATGTTATTTCTAACACATGAGCTTTGTACTTTTATGAATAAACTCTATTTAGATGTTTCCATCTACTCAGATTGGTTCCTCAACTCCTACAACCAAGACGCTTCCATCCACTTAGATTGGTTAGTGTCATCCCTAATAGGCATAAATTTCTAGGTTATGTAGTTTATTTATACTGCAACTAAAAAGTTTCTCCCATTCCCCCAAACTTAAATCTAACATTGTCTTCAACATCCTAAAGATGAAATTAAATGCATGAATAAGGAGAAACTGTTACCACTTGAAGTAAAAGAGTTACGGAAATATATCATTGTGTTGCATGAGCATGGGTTACCTCCCAACAAGTGATAAGTTTAAAGTCTTCATCCAGACTGGAAAAGGATTAGTCACCTTGCAGAATCATATAACAGTAACTGGAATAACTGTGGGTCATCTGAATCAAAAAGTATTACCCAAAAGAAGAGAAAATTGCAACATACCATGAAGATACCCAACATACCCTTATTTAACTTTCTGTTTAAGACAACTATATCTAGTTATGGCTCAGGTTCAGGCTCTACAAAAGGGTCTTGATGAAATGTTTTCCTGGACCGGATTTACTCAAAGGTAAGATCCCGAAGATCAAGTTGTAAATTCTGAAAATACTCAACTAAGAACTTAGAGGCACATAACAATAACATGAATAATTGGAGATCCTCTAAGTCAATCATATTTGACTCACACAGTTGACCACAATGGTGGTTATTCTTAAGACAATATGCCAACCCTAATCTCCTGAAGTAATTAAGTTTATTCTCAAAACTTAATAATTGAAACATTTGAATTTCATAAGTTCCTACAGTTGGAGAAAAAGTTTTTGGTAGGAAAATAAAGTCAATCGAGGTATCGTAGCCAGGGTTAACCACATCAACCATAGGATGGGTTTCTAATAACTGAACTTCTTTATAGACAAAACTAGATTCGGGAAAAAAGCGTATGAGGATAATCTTGTTAAATGGTTGAGGCACAGATGTCCAGTCCTAAGTGAGGGGACTTTATGAGAGTTAAAGGTAAGGCACTAGGAAAGTGATAATCACCCCCAAACTTAGAGTTTTCAGTTTCTCTAGATAGACTAGTCACAATCTCCCTAATTTTTAGATCATCAGAATCTTGAAAATGGTCAATTGGTTCTTCGAAGTTACAATCAGAATCCTCACTTATCTCTACGAGTTTATCTTCTTCTAAGACTAGTTTTTTTAACTCGCTAGACTTTAAAACCGTATTCTCATGGTAAACTCTTTCCTCTAAACCATCATCACAGTCATATAAAGGATTATCAGAGAAAGGTTTTAGTAAAGTCTCATTAACTAAGGTGAATCATAATTACTTCATCCGATTCACTTATATGCACATCAAATAATGGATTATCCAACACATTACAGGCTAAAGGATCATGAATTACATCGTCTAAAAATTTGCTATCTCTAGTCAAACCCTTATCCTTTTGAATAGGTGAATAATCATTAAAATTATTGGGATTTGAACCAGAAATAACACTATCATTATGAAGCTCAACGGGAGTTACAATTTCCAGATCTCTATGCCTACATATGTATGATTCCTCATAATCATTATAATAATATGAAAATGTTTGAACCTTTTCTAAAATAGAGTCTCCAATTCTACCCTCATCATCTTGATTAGGTGAATAGTAACTATCCTCATTTTCAAGGGTGAAACTGGGAACACTGTGTTGGAAATTCAGATTCTTTCGACTAATTCTTTCGTTCGTCTCAGCTATCTTCTAAAGAAGGTTCACTCATTGTTATAGTTTTTTCGTCCATAACTACACTATTCATCTCGGCTAACTTACGTGTCGACTCAGATAACTTCCTGAGGGACTCTTCTAAAGGAGGAATAGGAACAAAGGGATCATAAAAAGGACTATTTTTCAATAGATTGATTGTATCTTCCAAAGACGAAGAGCTATTACTATAATCTTCTTGCTCGAATGACCGATGCGCGTGTGGATAATAATTGGGCTCACCATGGTATGACCCATAACCTTCAAAAGGTTGGCGTTCCCAACCACCATTCACACTACGGTCATAAAAAGAGTAATGTCCATATTGTTCAGTTGGATATTCATTGTATTGGCTATTGTAATACCAATTTGACATTCTCAACAAAATAAACCCACTGACAAGGGATTTGTGGGTGGATAGAGTCTTACCTACCGTACCAGATGGACGATGAACCGTTGAACTCGACTCAGGCCACCGACTCTTATGTCAGTATACGAACCCGAGGTGCTGATACAGTATCGTAACTGTCGTCCTTCCATGCAACAATTTCATTTAAATTGAACCTTCCTTAGGGTTTAAAAATAATAATGTCCAAAAGTCTCAAAAATAAATTTCAAAAAGTCCAAAATAAAATCCTAATTACAGTTTCTAAAAATAAAAATAATATCTAGAAAATAAAATAAAATAAAATAACTATATACAAAAATATTCTTCTTCACTCCTTTTGGATTTCTCTTTTCTTTCCTTCTTTGGATTTGCTTTTCTTTTCAGCACTTCTTCTCTTTTTCTATAGCTCAGTTCCACGTCTGAGAGTAAACAAAAATGCCAAAACACGTAAAAAGGAAAAAAATAATAAATAAAACCTAAAAACAAATCTAAACACAAGTCCCCGGCAGCGGCGCCAAAAATTGATCGAATTTTAGATAGTGGTAAGAAGGCTGTCATTCACTCGGACTTGATGAGATTGATTTCAGATTTAATAAACGAAAATACTATAAATAAATAAACGAAAATACTATAAATAAATAAATAAAATATATACAAAATATGTCACAAGATGAAGAATTTACTGGGACTCAGGATTTCACTGTTTTTCATATTCAAGTGGTTCAGAAATTAATCCTAGGCAATTATAGTTCATAATAAAAGAAATATTAACTCTATGTTTTGCCAAAGTAGATTTCATAAAATATTAGTTGTAAGTTGTGAGAATGACGCATCGAAAGTAATTAAAACTAAGCATGCGACATCAGACAAAATAACAAATAATTAATAGAAATCATAAAACAATTAAATTCTATTCAAATAGTTATAAAAGAATTAATTTAATTACCACATGGGTGAAAAAAAACTTCGTCCATCATCCCAGTGAAGGGTTCTAGCTCCGCATGGTGAAAACACACTCAAAGGAATTTTTCATTGCTCAAAAAGATGCTCACGATAATGAAATGGGAGAAAAATAATAAAACGGGGTTTTGTAACACTTATAATTGTTACAAATAATTTTTACAGTGAACGATATAAACAAACTGTCACAGTCACTGTAGCAAACGACCGTCTTTAAGGGTCTTATGTTCTTCATTCTCTCCTTCAATGGCAGCAGCTGAGACAAGCTCGACAACTTTGATTTCTCACCCTATTTTGTCCCCTAATTCTCCGTGCCCCCAACTACTACTCTTCCACAACTTATATAGCTTCAAATCACTGAGAATACTCCTCCATAACTGCAACAAATCTTCCATTACTCGGCAGTGAAAGAATATATTTCTGGGAATATTTTCTTTCCTGATTTAACTCCTCACGCTGTTTTCTCATGTTGAAATACTCCAAAAACACTCAGTAAACATCCCAGGAGTGGTTAAACACGCAACAAGCACACGCAAACCATCGTATCACTCACACAGAACTCGGGTTTATCCAAAAGCAATGATTCATCCCTTGTTATTCGTTTTTAACCTATATACCCATCTTGTTTTGTCGTAGGATCATTCTGATGCAAATCACCGAAATAATCTCTCTCAAATCAGTGATTGAATCTCCTAAAAATTCGTCCAATTCTCAAACCCTAATTGCTGCCAGTCACTGCATAAAATTCCCGCCAAAATCTAATTTTGAAATGTTGAAAAAGGTCGCCCCTTATCCAGTCATCTAGGGTGCTTTTAGCAGTCAGTTGGAAATAGTGAAGAGAGTGTCCCTTATCAGTTGAGGTGCCCCTTATCCAAGATGAGGGTTCCTTTAGTACTTTTCTCCGGGGGTCCAAATTGCACTTTTTGAGAAACTTTTTCCACACAAGTGTATTTCTCCAAAAACACCTACACAAACATAAAAACACCATAATAAGTACAAAATCAAGCACTAACAATAGAGACACCGAGGACAATTCAGACACAAAAATGTGTCTATCATCCCTCCTTCACTCAATGATATTTTCAGAAATTCATCAATTGATGAACAATTGATCAAAATTAGGGTTTCGAACAAACGCTCCACAAATCATAATAATCTGAGAAAGTTCAAAAATTAATAATTTTATGTTAATCCAGCAATCAACATCTTAATTAATTATATAATATTCGGTCCAGCTACCAATATTTTAATTAATATTTTATTTGGTCATGCTACCAATAATTCATCAAACGAGCAATATTCACTCATACGAGCAATATTTGCTCAATTCGTCAATATTGGATCAACTACCAATATCCAATAATTCATCATACGAGCAATATTTGCTCAGTTCATCAATATTCATCATGTTGATCCAATTATCAACATTTATTCAAGAATTATACTTCTCACCAGACATGTTCAATCCATGAATCACTGAGCATTTGTGAATCATGCTCAATTCAACAAAACTTAGACTCACTGTCTAATCAAGTCAACGACTGACTAATCAAATACGCGTTTGCTTTGCAGACTCCATGTTCGTGAGGCATCAATCACGTCACATGGGGATATCACTTAGGGTTTTGGTATGGCGGCCTATAACACGTGTGTTCATCCACGATGATAAATGTGAGTAAGTCTTGTAAGCAGTTGAGGGAGTTAGAAAAGTAGTGGGTGGACAATCAACCAAGTCTCCGCACGACCTGGAACTGGTTAACACACGATTTCCAACTTTCCAACTCTTTCACTCGAGCAACCGTCACACTTACTGGAGATCAATGTGTCTACTATTCTGGCAATATAAATAAGTCTCTGAATCCATGATTGAAATGGAACACAAGTTTCCGAGTAATCACTCTCAAGAATTTATCAATCAACTAGAACTTATTTCAACTCAACAGTTCACGGAAAACTTGTAAAAACCCACAACACATTCATAATCCTTGATCATCATTGATCTCACACACTTATCAGCTTTCCTCTTACAGATAAACCCATATTCTCCCTCTTTGTGACCGAATTAACTCTGGAATGACCATTGACTTGGTTTAGGCCGGAGTCTTACAGATTGATCTCTCAAACTTAAAAGAAATCCCATGCAGTGCATCTGTTTGAGGTTAAGCAGTTTGCTCGGTTGAGGAGTCTTGTCCGCACGGTCGTCTCTTCACTTTCCAAAAAAACCAGCAAATCATTTTGCTCCATTTACAGATTGGCGTGGGAGATCATTCTATCGGTTGCAATCTCAAACTTTCACAAAGATAGATGGTCTTAGGTCTGAGTTAGTTACAAATACCAACAAAAATGACGTTAGCACTAGCAACATTGGTGGTACTCCAGAAAATACTCCTGCTCCCAACAACGGCACTGGTGATACCATTCCACCTCCTTAAACCAACATTGGAGACAATCACCTCTTCTCCGGTCTCTTGAAGAAATCAGAGAAAATACACCTACCATAAGTGATCTCATGAAGGTACAAGAAACTCCTGCCAAAAATAAATTTGACATGGCTAACACACAAAAGGAGTTGTGAAATTATCTCAAAACTGTCACTGACAAGATGTCAGAGAAAACCCGGGAGAAGGGAAAAGCCAAATAAATATCTTCGGTTGCTGATCCTGAAGTCACTCTAATCCATGTAGTAGATGATGATGAAGTCCAAAAGGCTGCATATAACTCACCAACAAAGGAACCTGTAGGCTTCATCACCTGTGAAGACCAGGACCGCTTTATAGAGGATTGAGGAAAAGATAAGATGCAATCGTTTCATCGTCATCAACCTCCATATCCTGCTACTACACAATGTATTCCTATCCCAAAGGGCTACACCTCTCCAATGTTCACACTGTATAACGAAACGGGGAACGCTCGAGAATATGTCTCTCGATTCCTGGAAGCACTAGGTGAGCACGAACACAACCATTTTGTTCATCTGAAGGAGTTCTCAAAATCGCTGACAGGCCGAGCATACACCTGGTACAACAACATTGCACCTGGGAGCATCACTAGTTGGGAAAAATAGTTAATTCCTTATACATGAAATACTTCTTCATCTCTGAGCACATTACTATCTCTGACTTAAGAAGAATGGCTCAGAAGAGCATTAAATATCCGAATGATTATGTGAAGAGATTCAGAGTTCAAGCTTTGGATTGTCATGACCCTAATGTCACTGAACGACAATTGGTGGACTCGTGCATCAACGGGATGATCCAAGTCTATAGAGCCTTGCTGGAAAATCTCCGGTTCTAAACTTTCTCAGAACTCCATGAAGCATCCAAGTGATCAGCAACTACTGCTCCCGCTCTAATGGAAAGAACAAGAACTACAAAAGTCGAGGAACCGCGAGAAGCTCGAGGCAGTGCCAGGTGCCTGATCAAAAAACAGTACAATGTCCAACCTTCCATGAACGTTGTTGCTCAAGAAAGCAAAAGGAAAGCTTCTGCTCAAACATGCGACACCTAAGGCTCCTCCAAAGATACAAAGAAAGGATAACCACTCCTAAAATGTACAAACCTCGACCCAACATCAATAAATGGGGAAATAATCAAACAGACTCAAACTTCCCTCTTCTCATTGAAGAAGTGATCGAGTTACTTGAAGTATGGATTCAATATGGTGCAATCAAATTGCCATTCATCAGGGGAGAGCCCACTGAAGAAGAACCCAGACACCTTTCGCCTTCATAGTTTCATCAATCATCCAACAAGTGACTGTAGTGTTTTGAAGTGCATCTTTAAAGAGAAGGTTTATCCAGGAGAGCTTCAACTGGGGACTGAAGGAGTACATATGACCTTCTCCCAATCAAAACATTCACTCTCTCTGAGCTACTTTTTAAAGAAGCAGTTTAATCCTTGGTCGAGCATATATGTGGATTTCTCTATCTGTCGAAGGCACAAAGGAGGACATGCTCACAGTACTGAATCACATCTGGAAATACTTCCTGAGCCTCAGCCACATTCTAAGAGATGTATGACTTGGGCTGCTTACCGCAGTACAGATCAAAGGAAACAAATTCGGGAGAACGTTGGTCGATGCTGGCACCGCTATCAATATTGTTCCACTGAATCCATAAAAGTCGCAAGCATCACTCGACAAGAAGCTAATAATGCTCCCATCTCAATAAGAGACCATGAAGGAATGCTCAGAGACGCATACAGTTTCATCACTCTCAAAATAAAAGTTGGCTCAACCTGGAATAAAACCAAGTTTCACATAATCAGGGAAGATCCCAGATACGACATGATTTTTGGACGGACGTGGATTCATGCCGAGAAGGTGACTACTGAAAAAGCATCTTTGGTTGCACATCACTCCAACGAAGAAAGTTCTGATCCAGAAGATTTGGCGGACGTTCCATCATAAGAGCACTTGGAGGAATTTCGAACTTTGACGAGGTTGAAACAAGAACCTGCAAAAGATGCAAAATATTCATCAAAATGTCTTGCACGCAGTGTTAAGTCCATATTTTGCATATATTTAGTGTCGAATCCATGCAAGTAATTGCTATATATTCTTGCGAATTATTGTATATTACTCTTGTTTTCTTTTATTTGTGTTTTATTAGATGAATCGTCCAAAAGAAGTGGAAATAGCTACAAAAGTGAAGTCACAATTGAAGAAGGGCCAAAGACCCGGTGGAACTCGTTCAAATGGAGGATTTCTTTTCATCATTTTGTAGAGGACAGGAAGATGAAGTCAATGGCGAAAGAACGAAGTCATTTTGAGCTCGTATGAAGAAGTTATGAGCAAAACAAGAACTTGGAAGATCAAAAGGGAAAAATGGTCATTTTAAAGGGCAATGCTATTGGCACCACAATGATCGTTAAGGGTCAATCATTCCGCTAAGGGGCACACTGTTTCGAAGGAAGTGTTAAAGGAAGTCAGATATTTTACTTGAGGGGAAGCCATAATTTGAATACTTATAATGGCACCGGCCATTCAGTTCAGGGCTGCCACCATCATCCTCTTTCACGCCAGCAGAACACGACTAGTTTCGGTTAATCTCATGCCATCACAAATGAAGGTAATTGATGGTGATTTTGGTATGATGATATTAAGATACTCGCACTCAAGACGTGGGTTTTGTTTGGAGTTGATTTTCAAACGAGAAGATGGAGTGAGTTGTGATTTATGATTATGATTGATGGCTGCTGGCATTGATGACTGATATCGTGGATAGATGTGTGTGCCCGGGCTTTGCTGTGAATAAGAAGAACGCGAGCAGGAAGCAATGGAAGGGAAGGTGGAGCTATAGTTGATGATACATGTGATCGTCATCAGTGATGAAGACATGCTAGTGGTTTGCGATCAATGGATTTTGATAGAGAAGAGATGGAACTCTGGATGGAGACGACGAATATCGTTATTGGTGTTGGTAGCTGCTGTGATATTTGATAGGAAGGTTACTGCCATGAACGTGAGGACAGGGATTATTGGCTTGGTGCCATTGTTGCTGCGATATTGGCAGTGGTGCTATGATTAATAACAGATGGAACTCGAACTGCAGTGGTGGTACTTGTTAGGAAAACCATGAGTTTCCTATGTTAGGCCCACTTCCTGATCGCTGTCGTAAGCATCAAAAATAAATTACACTTTCTTACTACTCAAAATATATAATATAGCAAGGGCAAGAAAGGATCGTTCCCACAGAGAGGACTAGGTTTTTTTTTGTTTCGGTTTCCTATATAAAACAATGGGGGGATTTTCTGATTTTTATATAATTAAACTAATATAAAAGCAAAACAAAGAAATAGAGCGAAGCACGCAAATCAAGGATGTGAAATATCGGGTAAAGGTTTCATCTTCAATTGTAAACAAGTTTTTGATAGTATGAATAGAATTCGTTTTTAATCTCGCTATCATCAAAAGCCCTAGAATACCTTATTGCAAGAATACTCCGTAAATTTCCTAAATTTATCAACACACACATTAGAGCTGCGTATGTGAATTCTCCCTACAGAATAACCTAACGCCTTAAAGGCATAAAACAAACTATACAAACTATACAAACATATAAATGCTCCCCCACACTTAAACTTTACATTGTCCTCAATGTAAAATTGAATCATCCAAAGAAAGTTCAAGGTGGGAAATTTCGCAAATGATATGCAAAAACAAAGAAAATAAAGATAAAATGCTTAATAATAAAAATAAAAAGACAAAGGTAAAGATACAAAACCGGTGGGTTGCCTCCCACTAAGCGCTTGGTTTAAAGTCGTCAGCCCGACTATCTCCTTGCTTTGTATGACTCCTCCAGAGGGACTGCATCCACAAAATTAGCTCCTTCCACCACTTCGGAAGTGAAATTCTCATAATATGGTTTCAACCGGTGCCCATTAACTTTAAGTTCCTTGCCTGTAGCTATGCTACGAATTTCTACTGCACCATGAGAAAACACATTAGTAACAATGAAAGGTCCGATCCAACGTGACCTTAATTTACCCGGAAATAAATGCAAGCGAGAATTAAACAAAAGAACTTTCTGTCCAACACAAAATTGTTTTCTAGAAATCATAGTATCATGAAAGGCCTTCGTTTCTCCTTATAAATGCGAGAGCTTTCAAATGCATCATTGCGAAGCTCTTCTAACTCTTGGAGTTCTAACTTCCTTTGCTTTCAAGCCCCATCCATATCCATATTGCATTGATTAATAGCCCAAAATGCTTTATGCTCAATCTCCACGGGTAAGTGACAAGGTTTACCATACACAAGCCTAAAGGGAGACATCACAATAGGTGTCTTGTATGCGGTTCTATAATCCAACAAAGCATCATTTAGCCGCATGCTCCAATCTTTCCTTGTTGGATTCACCGTCTTCTCTAGTATGGATTTTACCTCCCGGTTGGAAACCTCGGCTTGTCCATTTGTTTGAGGAGGATAAGGTGTTGCAATCTTGTGCGACACATTGTACTTCTTCAACAAGCTTTGTAAAATCCTGTTTTTGAAGTGAGAACCCCCATCGCTAATTATGTCTCTTGGAATTCCAAACCTTGCAAAAATGTTAGCTTGCACAAAATCTGAAACAACCTTGGAATCATTAGTTGGGGTGGCCTTAGCTTCCACCCATTTAGAGACATAATCAACAACAAGTAAGATGTAAAAATTCCCATGAGAGTTGACAAAAGGACCCATAAAATCAATACCCCATACATCAAAAACTTCAATAAATTGAATAAAGGTTTGTGGCATTTGATTTCGGGCACCTAGATTGCATGTTATTTGGAACCTATCACAAGTTGTGCAAAATATATGTGCATCCTTAAACAAGGTTGGCCAATAGAAACCGCTTTCAAGAACCTTGTGAGCGGTTCTCTTACTTCCAAAATATCCTCCGCAAGCATAAGAGTGACAAAATGACAAGATAGAATTAAACTCGGATTCAGGAACACACCTTCTTATTACTTGGTCGCTGCCATGTTTCCAAAAGTATGGATCATCCCATATATATTGGTTTCCTAACCTCTTAAGTTTGTCCCTCTCAGCACGAGACAAGTTCTTTGGGAATTGTTTAGTTACCAAGTAATTCACAATATCAACATACCATGGTTCTCCAAAGGCAATTGAGAATAGTTGCTCATCCGGGAAACTTTCACGCAATGGGATATCTTCCTTGTCCACGGCAAGACGGCTCAAGTGATCCGCAACGGTGTTCTCAATTCCTTTCTTATCTTTGATTTCAATATCAAACTCTTGCAAGAGTAAAATCCATCGTATGAGCCTCGATTTCGCTTCTTTCTTCAATAGCAAGTACCTAAGAGCTGGATGGTCAGAAAAGACAACAACTTTTGTACCAATTAGATAAGAGCAAAATTTCTCCAATGCAAATACAATAGCTAAAAACTCTTTTTCAGTGGTTGTGTAGTTTTGTTGGGCTTCATTTAACTTTCGAGAAGCATAATAGATGGCATGAGGTATCTTCCCCACACGCTGCCCAAGTACCGCACCAACCGTGTAGTCACTAGCATCACACATTAGCTCAAAAGGCTTGCTCTAATCCGGTTGTTTAATGATAAGGGCTGAAATCAAAAGTTCTTTCAAACGATTGAATGCCGCCATACACTTTTCATCAAAGTTAAAAACCACATCTTTTTGCAATAAATTGCAAAGTGGTGATGCTATCTTGGAAAAATCCTTGATAAATCTATGATAGAAACCTTCATGACCAAGAAAAGAGCGCATTTCCCTCACCGTAGTGGGAGGGGTTAGAGCACGAATAAGGTCTATCTTAGATTTATCAACTTCCAAGCCTTTAAAAGATATAATATGGCATAAAACTATGCCATGAGTTACCATGAAATGGCACTTCTCCCAATTTAGCACAAGGTTTGTTTCAACACATCGTTCAAGGATTAAAGAAAAGTTATTCAAACAAAGGTCAAATGAATCACCAAAGACACTAAAGTCATCCATAAACACTTCAATGATGTTTTCAACATATTCGGAAAAGATACTTACCATACACCTTTGAAAGGTAGCTGGAGTATTGAACAAGCCAAAAGGCATCCTTCTATACGCAAAAGTGCCGAAAGGACAAGTGAAAGTGGTTTTCTCTTGATCCTCCGGCGCTATCACAATCTGATTGTAACCTGAATAACCATCAAGGAAACAATAATAAGAGTGTCCAGCTAAACATTCAAGCATTTGATCAATAAAAGGTAAAGGAAAATTATCATTCCTAGTAGTGGCATTCAACTTTCTATAATCAATACAAACCCTCCAACCGGTTTGCACACGAGTTAGGACAAGTTCGTTCTTATTATTCTCTACCACCGTAACACCTGATTTCTTTGGTACAACTTGTACCGGGCTCACCCACTTGGTATCGGATATGGGGTAGATAACACCCACTTCCAAAAGCTTGAGTATCTCCTTTTTCACAACTTCCATCAATGGGGGGGGGGGGGTTCAAACGACGTTGCGCTTCCCTTGTAGGCTTTGCATCGTCCTCAAAACGAATCTTGTGCATACAAACGGCATGGCTTATACCCTTGATATCATCAATTGTCCATCCTATGGCCGTCTTTTGCTTCCTTAGCACCCTTAGAAGTTTTTGCTTCTGTAATTCACTAAGCTCGTTAGAAACAATCACATGTAACTCTTTATTGTCACCCAAGTACAAGTACTTTAAGTGACTTGGAAGAGGTTTCAATTCCAACTTTGGAGATTTAATAATAGAAGGTAAAAGCTTTTCATCACTGCATGGTAAAGAAATAAAAGATTCATACAAAGGTAAAAGATTCATCACTTTGGATTATCATAGCGTCGCTGAATTGATGGTGAGGACAGCTTGCCACCAATATCTTGTATCGCTCCCAATATTCATACAAAGATTCTCCCGCATGTTGCTTTATTCCACAAATATCTTTGCGAATTTGAGCAGCTTTTGACGTAGGAAAATACCTCTCTAGAAAGAGTTTATTCAATCCGTTCCATGTAGTGACACTTCCGGATGGCAAACAATACAACCAATCCTTAGCGCTGTCCACCATAGAAAATGGAAAAACTTTCAACATTGCACCATCGACTTCAGTCTCCGCTGGAAGCATGACTTTAACAATGGTATGGAACTCCATAAGATGCTTGTTTGGGTCTTCATTCGCCATACCATGAAACTTCTGCAACTCTCTAATCAACCCAAGCTTGATCTTAAAGGTTGAGTTGGTTTGAATACACCATCGTTGTGCATCAAGCTTATGAGAAGCCAAATCCTTGAGTGTACAATTTGCGTCATCCATTGCTTCTTCTTCTTCTTCAACTAGCGGTTCTTCTGCAAATGGAACCTCTTGTTCTCCTTCTAGTTGTAATTCTTCTTCCACTTCTATCTCTTGCTCTTCCGATATGTCTTGACTTGGTTAGAGTATTGTGCCTCTTCGAGTAGCAATCCCGCACCTTGGATAGTTCCAATCCTTAGAAGCCAGGTATTAGGTACCTGAAAACAATTCTCGTAAACAAGTAAGAACTAAGACAAGAAACAAAAAGTAAAGATAAAAGCAAAAATTGTAAAAAGTAACTAAAAACTTAATAACAAGCCGTTTGCCTCCCCGGCAACGGCGCCAAAATTTGATCGGTTGTCAGCCAAGCAAAAATAATTTCACTTTCTTACTTAACTAAAATGAATGTAGTATGCGATAAGAAAGAGTTCGTATCCACAAAGAGGCTTTTGTTGTTATGCAAATTTTCATATTCTTAGTAACAAAAGGGGGGGGGGGGGTTGATATTTCAAAGCAATGGAAATAAATTAAAAGCAAAGTAAAAATAAAAGTAATCAATAAGGAGAAGATATTGGTCACGGGATAGTTTCATTCACAAACTTGAATTATCAACAATGACTAGAATTGAAATTTTAATCTCTCATTTACTAAAAGTCCTAGGATACCTTGATCGCAAGAGTATCCCGCTAATTCCCTGATTTCATCACAACCACATTAAAAGATGCATATGTGACTTCTTCTTAGAAAGCAACCTATAGTGTAAAAGCACAATTATATTTAACTCCCTAAAAGCAATAAATTCTATGGAATAAGACTAATCAAGGCAATCAAAATATGTAAAAGCACTAAATCGATTTAACCCAAGTTATGATTCATATGTGACTAGTAGGATATATCACTACAAGATCTACCCACATTTATGCTACTTAAAATCAGGGATAAACAACGTTTTCGTATTGAAAACCCTAATATAGCTCTAGATATGAATGCAATCGAATTGATTCCTGGCTCAACCAAACAAACAATCAAATCATAAACAATATGAACCATGAATCATAAACAATAAATTATTGAGACAAAACTAATACATTGAATCAAATCTTATTTGTGAAATCCACTTTATATCCCATAACCAATAATATAAAGTTTAGCTACTCATAGTTTTTGGATTCATCATAATCATAATAATCAATTATAAAATGAAAAAGATGAAAAATAAAAGAAAGCAAACCCTAGTAGAATCGCTCTCCTCCAAAACTCCAGTAGTAAAGATGATGTCCCCAAAAAAGAATAGAAACTTTTTATTTTTATAGCCTTCCAACTTTCCATAATTAGGTCTTCAAAGCCCAAAGTCCAAATACTCCAATAGTAGGATGTCCACCAAGACCACACAAAATAAATACCCATGTAAATCTATCCCAAAAAATGTCACCGGAAAACTGTGTTTCCGTCTGGAAATTGGTCTGAATCCGGCGCCGAAAAAAAAACTCAGGTGACCGGCAAAGTCCACCCGGTCAGCGGTCAAATGGGTCAACTCGGTCAAGCTCAGTGAGTCACACCGAGTTGACTGTGTTCAGTGATTCAGAGAGTCAGACCATGAATCAGCTGAGATCTCTAGGCTGAGTGGGCTGAATTGCTAAAGCCTGAGCCATTTGCATAGGCCTACACTCAGTTGCATATCATTGTGCAACAATCATTACACATCTAACCATAATGGCTGTTACCTGCACTTCTGCTCCAATGCATGCACATCCAACTCAATTCTTTTATCACTTGGTAGGAGTCAAGACCAACCCACTGCAAATTCTTCATACCCATTCTCGCAGCTCAATAGCTCAATCAACTCCATAGCCTTGTCATGTCATTCCACATTCATGCCACCTGAACTTATGCCATCAAATCAACTCTGCAATCTTGACAGCAATATCAACTCAATTTCCTTGCCCCGCCATAACCAATTCAAACCCCAGATGCACTAGTTCATACCTTCATTTCATAACACCAAACTCCAGCTCGAACCCTATAAAATAATTCACCAAATACACAGCCACACTTCTTTCAGAACCTATCTCCAAAACATTCTTAGACTAGTCATAACATCACTTTCTGCCAATTCAAACTCGAGAAGAAACCCATTAATTCAGACATGAGATCCTCTTCTTCTGATTCTCAGAGCTGCAACTCCATTGAACTCAGTTTAAGCAACTCTCTGCTACTATTCATCCCAAGCTCAACTGCAATATCACCCTTAACCTGTATTCCTGCAAAACCAGTGCCATTCTAGCACCTACACATGCATCTAATTCATAACAGCAAGCACAGTATCAACACAAACGCCAGCAAGTGCGACTGGGTCATCTCTTGCTTCTTTACCAGCACCATACAGTTCATATCTCACCTGCAACTGCAGCTACTCTCCAAGCCAACACAAACCATTTCAGTTCAATTAAGTCCAAACCACCAATGAGAGCACCTCCTGCTACAATCTCAGAACTACTACCATTCTGAACTCCCTGCAATGTCTTTAACTCCATCAGAAACCATACAAACTCACCATAGTTCGGAATCCAGTCTCGATCACCTCACTGACCCAAACTCGATCATCACCTCCGCTATGTTCCAAGTATTTCATTGCCACAAACATTAAGCCACATCACCACTATTTGCAGCACCAACACCTCAACTGCGCTACTTCCAAGCTCCAACTGCTCACCCATTCACGGAAGTTAACAACTTCCTATTTCACGACAGCAAGAACTCCCACTCTTCCCTGGCTCTTTGTAAGATTGATAGATAGATGGAAACTCGGTGTACTGAACCATTGGTGACTGAACTTGAACTTGTGAAAAGCTACTCGTTCAGGCCTTTACACATGCACCTTGTGTGCAGTTTTCTGGTAATACATAACTTAGATGCTGTTGGTTCTTAAAGCCTTCCATCTCCTTCCCTGCTATATCTCATACACACCCAACAAAGCCAAACTATTCAGAACTCTAAATAATGCATTAATCGCATCGTTCATCACTTCAAATCATTGGCATCAGATAAAATTCGTGGTTGTTTTATAGCTTGAAATACAACCCAAAACTCCTATATCATGAACTGTATCATCTTGTAATCGAATTCCTAAAACCCATCATAACCATTACAGAGATCAAATAACGCCTGCAATTTCTCCTCAGTTCATCTCCATTATTCAGCTTGAAATAAGTGGCAGCAAGTTGTCTTCTTTCCTGCCTTTTTAGTCATCAAATACATCAAATGCAATTTCTCCTCAGTTCATCTCCATTATTCAGCTTGCAATGAGTGGCAGCAAGTTGTCTTCTTTCCTGTCTTTTTAGTCATCAAATACATCACAAACTAAAACCCAATGCCTGTTTCCATTTCAGATTTGAAATCAAACCCAAATATCTTCTATCTGACTCAAAATCTTCCATCGAATACTCCATTCTCTGTAATCAATAGCACATTCACAACAAACCCATTGAACCAGTACCTTTATTTCTCCACAAAATCACCTATTCTTCGTCTTTGAATCTCTCCATACTCATTCAATCTCCTCTTCTTTCTATACTTTTCAAACAAGCGCAGCCGCACTTCACTCATGAACAAATGATTAAGAATTTGAGAACTGATTTCTCATGGTTCTAGGGTATAGAAATGATTGGGACGGATATTTGCACCCAGTAACTTCAATAAGGACAACCCCGCCAGTATATGGCTTGTCGGTTCCGAATAACCGACAACCTAATTCTCTGTTCAGCTGTCAGTTCTAGCAGACTGACAGTTTAATTTCCAACATAGCTCCTCTTGCACAATCTAGCCTGCCCCAAATATCGCTTGTGAGTTGACCTTCTTGCTCCTTACACTCCAAATGGACGTTTTCTCCTTCTTTTGCTCTGAATGACTCCAAAGAACCTAATACACTCAAACTCACACATAAGATACATAATTCACACGAAAAATAGCAAAGAAAGTATAAATATTAAATATAAAATAAGGTGTTTTAGACACCTATCAGACTGCAATTCATAACACCCATAAGTCAGAACCCTGTAATCTTCGATTTCTCAACCTAAGATCTTCAAGTTGTTCACACCAATACAACATTACCATCCAACTATAACAGCTACACACTATCCAGCTTCCATTCTCAGTACATTGTAGTTCTAATTTCTGCATTCATTCAATTCAGGTACCTAATTGTAGCTACAACTCAGTACCCAGTCCATTTCCATGACAACTCCACCTGAAACTTATATAACTGCGTCAACTCATACAAGCCACCTAACATACATCTAATACTGCATCGCATCACCAGCCTCTGTATCAATCTTGTATTCGAACTGCAAGCGACACTAACATTCATGCACAAACAATTTCTGCAGCTTCAATCACCTGTTCATAAGCCACACCAACACCTTCCTAATCAGTTTGAACTCCACCTACAGACTGCAACATCAATTCTATAGTTCCCAGTTCCAACTCCAACTCAGCTTTGCTCCCGAGTCCCTGCATTCTTGCTTATCATAATTCAGCCATCTTCCATCACTAGCAGCAACAACTCCTACTACTTCCTTGCCTTACTTCAACATCAGTTCCACCCATTTTCAAACCTTAAATTCCACCAGATCCCCATTTCAGTTCTCTCAGATTCAAGCTTCGTTAGATTTCTCAAATCGACAGCAACATAAACTCAAACCCTAATAATTCAATCCATCATGAACTCCGGCAAAACCAAAACTGACTGCAACCCAATTTATCGATTAGCCTCATCATCCCCTTGTTCTATCAATTGCAAAGACCGAATCACCATCAAACCCCAAACTCAAATTCGTATTTCAAATCATCCACAGAACCCTCGATTTCATCCTCTCTGTGTTTCAACCAATAGTTCATGTCTGCTTCGATATCTAACTTCAATTCCTCCTGAGTTTCTTCCATAACAGCAGATTATTGTTCTTTCAATTTTGGATTCAATCTACCTCTCTTGATCACAACAACAACCGCTATTTTATTTCTCTATAATTACTCAAAATCACCACCACAATCTTCTCGTGTAAGATACAGATTTGAACCAGTATTCACCACTTTTTCCATCATCTCCGATCCAAAACTTCATGGATCTCTGAATTACTCTCGACTGCACCTCTATTTCTTCCAGTCTCTCAATTTCAGATAGACACAATAATGAGAAGACATTTCTCTCAATTTTAGGTTTAGGTAATGAAGAGAATTGCTATAGGACACCCATAGTCATGGATATGGGATAACCAGTCTATTTGGCATGTCAGTTTCACAAAACTGACTGCCTATTCTCCTCCTTGCTCAACTGTCTGTTGTGGGAAACTAACAGTACATTCTTCACTCTTTCTTGATCAACTTGGCCTACTCTGAGTATAGCTCTCCTGTGAATTGATCTTTTTTCTCCTTTACGCTCCAAATGGAAGTTTTCTCATTCTTTTGCTCCAAAGGACTCAATTGTACCTAATAAACTCAAACCCACACATAAGATACATAATTTACATGAAAACTCGCAAAGAAAGCATAAACAATATATAAATTTCAAGGTGTTTTAGACACTTATCAAATTCCCCCACACTTAGACTTTGCTAGTCCTCGAGCAAATCAAACAAAACAATTATAAAACTTATATACAACTCCGCCTCGTCGAGGCTACGATCACTTTTAGAATAAATAACAAGCCCTTGAACCCATAGGTGTCCCTAGTGGACGAGTTTTAGTCTTGTGAAGGTTTACAAGAGGTCTACCTACAAAACCTATATTTCCAACTC
This sequence comes from Papaver bracteatum, assembly GCA_023529315.1. Classification (NCBI taxonomy): domain Eukaryota; kingdom Viridiplantae; phylum Streptophyta; class Magnoliopsida; order Ranunculales; family Papaveraceae; genus Papaver; species Papaver bracteatum. The sequence continues at coordinate 488,583 of JAJJWX010005375.1, read as the reverse complement.
CAGCTACCTGTGACAAATCTATGAACGAATCCAAAATAGCTATTGGAAGAGGTACCCTGATGCAAATCCAAATTAATATATATGTAAATTAAGCTCTACTCAAAAAGTTGAACAAACCACAATACTCGGAATCTGACTAACCACAATCATAATGAAAAGATTAAGAAGATGGATATAGAGGTAGATATTTGCGAATGTTGACAAGTGATCGGTGTTTCCCATATCTTTCTGAAGGTCACCACCAAGATGAACATATGCATCCTATTGGATTGAGATACTGGTCTGAATTCTAGTGTCAACACAACTGGCATATACAAGGGAACCAGTGGTCAACAATCTTAATTCTAGATCAACTCAACTGGCATATACAAGGGAACCAGGAGTCGACTTTATTAAACAATAATAATAAAAAAAAAATTCTTTTTATTTTTTCACTATTTTTTTTTTTGATTTGACAACATGATTAGATCTTTTGGATCCAAACGCATGCTTCTTGTCAGCAGATTACATGGTAGTTCCCTTGGATCCTGCATTCCACGTTTGTTTAGGCGACAGAGACAGGGGGAACACACACATATTACCATCCAAGTGTCATTTTTATTCTGATTGGTCTAATTGGTCGGTCTTTTTTTATTATTATTTTAGTAACTCAATCACTCTATTTCATCCTAAAAGTAATAACAATTCTATGTTAGTGACCCACCAAATCACTTAGAGAATAATAGATAAATACGGAAAAATAAAAATAGAACGTGATATGGTGACATTCCGAGATATGGTAATTAACAACTATCATATTATTTCTAACACTTGAATAATTCTGTCCTTTTAGTTAATGGGTTCCTCAACTCCTCCAGCCAAGATGGTTCCATCCATTTAGATTGATAGGGTCATCCTAAAGGCACATGTTTCTAGGTTTCAGAGTTTGTAAAGCATTTTTTTTTATGAACACAAGGGAAAATTAACAAGGCTAAAAACTCTATATGAGAACACTCCCCCACACTTAAACTTTACATTGTCCTCAATGTAAAATCTAGTCATTCAAAGTAAAGTTCAAGATGGAAAATTCATAACATGATATATATATATACACAATAAGAAAATAAAATGCATAATGAAAACTGATCCTCCAACTCATAGCTATTTCTGAACAATATAGGATAAACACTAAACAAGCTATTTAGTTGGCATCTAATCCCAACTCAGCCAATATATATACCTCATTGTCAAGAAAAAAAAATTCCATCTACTTAGAAAGGCTAGTGTTTATTCTAAATTGTTCAAAAATATCTAAAAGTTGGAGTTTTGATATGCAAATATCCAAAATAAGAAAATAAAGATAAAGACTTAACAAATAAAAATATAGAGATAGATACACAAAACCAGTGGGTTGGCTCCCATTTAGCGCTTGGTTTAAAGTCGTCAGCCCGACTTGCAAGACGAATTATCCATACACCAATAATAGGAAAAGTTGGGGATCCACCCATAGCACCTGTTTTGCAAACACTAGCTTCACACAAATATTAGTACAAGAAAACAGAATTGAAGCTATTAACCGATAAGAGTTTCCCCCACACTTATTCTTGTCCACACTTGGAAGTGCATAAAGAATATAGGAGTCGGGTACTTCCATTGTTTCTTGTTCACAAACCTGCATAGTATGAGAATCTAATGTTTCTAATGGAAGATATCGAGAAACAAAGTCATTCAATAATATTGTCGAAGCACATACATTCAAACCAATAAGAGGTAAAGGAGAAGAAACAATATGCAAAGGGTTAGACAAACCTTGCACAATCTCTTGTATCACGGAGTCCTCTTCATCCTTGAAAAACTCAAGTGAATTATTCACCTCTTGTATATCATGGTCCTCTATCAAACCTTGCAACCATTCTTCGTCCGTTTCTGCCTTAACCAAAATCTCGGCATCAACATCATCATTACAATCATATGCAAGCCCAATTGGGTCTTCCACAATATTGGTCATACCGGTCACATTCTCAACATACTCCTCTTTATTAGACTCAAACCTTGCTGCAAAGTTCTGTAAAACACTAGTTTCATCATCCTCATGTACCTTTTGAATAGGTGCTTGATCATTATAAAGATCAAGAGTTGAGTCAACTACACTAATGTCATCAAATATCTCCAAAGTTTGGTCCCTTTCAACACAATCATCTTCATTTTCAGACTCACCATAATAAGAATCTTCATCGGTTTCATAACCTTTATCCTGACGTCATTTAAGTTCCATATGAATGGTCCTACTAATTTCTGCGATAATCTCTTCCGAGTCTCCATCATCTTCCAACTTGTATAATTTCTGTGTAAGTTTCCTGACGTTCACACGCTTACCACCGTTAGCTACAATAGGTTCTCTTTCCCATGACTCTTCCCTTTGAATGGGTGAATGATTATAACTATGATCTGGAGTAGGGTAAGAGAAAGTGTTTCAGAAACTGGTTTGTGCGGCGTTCTCTCTATTACAATCAAGTTGGTCTAGCCTTTGTTGCATGTCTTGTAATCCATTCATGATCTGCATACAACTCGAATGAAGCCAATTAGCAGTAGAATTGTCCCACCTAGGTGCTTGACTTACATACCCACTACAAGGTTGTTGTTGGTATGTATGAAAATCACCATAATCTCTTGGGTATTGATCATAGCCAATAAATTGGTCTCGATCGTATCCAATAGATTGTGGGCAATTGTCATAGTTTTGAGGAGGTTGAAAACCGTATTCATTGTTCCAATATGCTCCTTCCATAATAGGTACCTGAAACAAGAGTTCTCAAGCGAAGGTTAAAAACCAGAAAAATAAGAAAAACAAAAATAAAAAAACTAAACTAAAAACAAAAATAAGAAACCAAAAACAAGTGACAACCGCTGCCTCCCCGGCAACAGCGCCAAAGTTTGATCGCTGTCGTAGGCGTCAAAAATAAATTACACTTTCTTACTACTCAAAATATATAATATAGCAAGGGCAAGAAAGGATCGTTCCCACAGAGAGGACTAGGTTTTCTTTTGTTTCGGTTTCCTATATAAAACAATGGGGGGATTTTCTGATTTTTATATAATCAAACTAATATAAAAGCAAAACAAAGAAATAGAGCGAAGCACCCAAATCAAGGATGTGAAATATTGGGTAAAGGTTTCATCTTCAATTGTAAACAAGTTTTTGATAGTATGAATAAAATTCGTATTTAATCTCGCTATCATCAAAAGCCCTAGAATACCTTATTGCAAGAATACTCCGTAAATTTCTTAAATTTATCAACACACACATTAAAGCTGCGTATGTGAATTCTACCTAAAGAATAACCTAACGCCTTGCGCTAATTAAGTTCAATTCCTATGAGCATTAAGTTTCAGAAATAGGCCAATCAATGCAATTGTAATACATTGTGCAAACAATTCGAACAAAGGTCAATTTCTACATATGATTACAAGAGTGTATCACTACAAACCGTAGTCATATCATGCTACTCGTATTCAAGGTTATCGCTTGATGAAAACCCTAAAATATCTATAGATATAGATGTATGTTCAATCAATTCTAGTCTCAATCAAACAAATATTCAATCATATTGCAATATATCAATCATGCAATTATTATACGCAGTAGAAATCGAACGATAATATTTGAGAGAAAACCAATTCATAACATCCATCACTTGTTTTCAAAATCCAACTACATCTTTAACTAATAACAAAATCAACTACTTGTGTTTATGGAGTTCATCATAAAAGTTGGAGAATAAAACTATCATGCAAACCCTAGAAAGAAAGTAGAAGTCTCCCTAATGGAGATATATCTAGGTTTAGAGAAAGAGTTTTCTATTTATATGCTTATCATTCCAAAAGGATACTCTTTCCAAAAGTAGGTCAAGTCTTCTCAAAACCCATCTCCAATCGGTCCACGTTCATCTACTAGTCCAACAATCCCATATGTGAATACCCATCCCAAAATTCTGTGTAAAAAGTGGGTCACCAGAAAACTGGTTTAATTACCGGAATTTGGCCGGAGTAGTCATCACTGGTCATCTGGAGTATTTGCCGGTCACTTGAGTCAATTGGTCAACTCAGTGAGTCAGGATCTTACTCAGCTGGATGGGCTGAGTAGCCAAGGTCTGAGCTGTTGCAGGCCATTTCTTCTATTGCATAGGCCTAAGCCAGTTTGCACCATCATTGTGCTTCATTCCAACCATTCCCAGCAGCAACACCAACTCCGCGGCATCATCACTAACCAGTCCACAGCAATCAATACCACCAAACCAACTTCCCAATCTATCTCCTGTCTCAGCAAAACAGCAAAACTCATTCACTTAGCTGCAACAACTAATTCAACCAATCTCGGTACTCATTCTTCATATCAGCTCCTGGTGTCTTGAACTCTGCCAACCATTCATGCACCAGCTGCAACTCAGCCCTACAATGCTCTTGAACCAAAGCATCCTCCTGCAATTTATCTTCTCGGCCATTACCATAACTTGAGCTGCAAAATAATCTTCTCCTCTGCCATTTTAGCTTCACCATCATTGTGACACCCATTCAGCTGGCATACCTTCACCAGCATACCACCAACACAAATCCCATTTGACTGCATTGCCATTTCGATCATCAACATCATAGTTATAAAAACAAATCCTCTGTGTTCTTCTCAACTGCAACTGCTCCTTGGCTCAACCAGATGAACCAACACCATACCTCTTGGCTCAACACACAAACTCCGTTGACTACAATTCATATCACCCATAAGTAAGAACCCTGTAATCTTCGATTTCTCAACCTAAGATCTTCAAGTTGTTCACACCAACACAACATTACCATCCAACTATAACAGCTACACACTATCCCACTTCCATTCTCAGTACACTGCAGTTCCGATTTCTGTATTCATTCAATTCAGGTACCTAATTATAGCTACAACTTAGTACCCAATCCACTTCCACGACAACTCCACCTAAAACTTTTATAACTGCGTCAACTCATACAAGCCACCTAACATACATATAATACTGCATCGCATCACCATCCTCTATCTCAATCTTGAATTCGAACTGCAAGCGACACCAACATTCATGCACAACCAATTTATGCAGCTTCAATCACCTGTTCATAAGCCACACTAACACCTTCCTAACCAATTTGAACTCCACCTACAAACTACAACTTCAATTCTGCAGTTCCCAGTTCCAACTCCAACTCAGCTTTTCTCTCGAGTCCCTGCATTCTTGCTCATCATAATTCAACCATCTTCCATCACTAGCAGCAACATCTCCTACTCCTTCCTTTCCTTACTTCAACATCAGTTCCACCCATTCTCAAACCTTAAGTTCCACCAGATCCCAATTTCAGTTCTCTCAGATTCAAGCTTCGTTTGATTTCTCAAATCGACAACAACATCAACTCAAACCCTAATAATTCAATCCATCATGAATTCCGGCAAAACCAAAACTGACTGCAACCCAATTTATTGATTAGCCTCATCATCCCCTTGTTCTATCAATTGCAGAGACCGAATTACTATCAAACCCCAAACTCAAATTCGTATTTCAAATCATCCACAGAACCCTCGATTTCGTCCTCTTTGTGTTTCAACCAATAGTTCGTGTCTACTTAGATCTCAAACTTCAATTCCTCCTGAGTTTCTTCCATAACAGCAGATTATTCTTCTCTCAATTTCGGATTCAATCTGCCTCTCTTGATCACAGCAGCAGCCGCTGTTTTCTTTTTCTATAATTGCTCAAAATCACCACCATAATTTTCTCGTGTAAGATACAGATTCAAACCAGTATTCACCACCTCTTCCATCATCTCCGATCCAAAACTTCATGGATCTCTGAAATGGTAATTGAATTTTTGTCCCTACTTTTGATGGTCTATACAATTATCCTTATCACACAATAATTTTATCCCTCTTCTTGTACAAGCCCATCAGGGGAACAATAACAAAATATTAACTTCCAATTATACCCTCTGTGTCTTATCTTCTTTTTAATTTCTAAAAACTTGGTTTCTTTCTTCTCATATTTATCTTTCAACAACCACCAACACCTCTGCAACTACCACAACCAGCTCCGCCGCCCGCCGCCACCACCACCACGTCCATCGCTATTAGCAACAGATCTATTAATATGTGTGTGTTATTTTTTACCACCTCTGCAACAGATCTATTATTCGAGAGACCTTCTTCTTCTGTCGACTAATTTCTAAAATCAGATTCAAATACATGCAATGAACTTGTTACCATCTCCATCGCCAGCACACCAACAATCGAGACGTATCAACAACAGATGAAACCTCCTTCTTCTTATATAATTAATTAATTATTAAAATCAAATCCAAAGAAATCGAGATCTGATTTTTTAGATTTTGAAATCAAGTTTTGAACAAAGTTGCAATTTTAGAATTTGTGTGTTAAAATTCAATTGGTTTATTAACGATCTAGGTTTTGATATGCTTTTGAACTGAAGAATGCCCGTATCACTAATGGAACCTTTCTACAGCGGGATTCTAATGGCTTCCCTGTGACGGTGAGTGGTGGATACTACTAGGGGAATTTCCATCCAAACAGATAAGTATCTATTCTAGTTCTCTTGTGAAGATTGAATTGTACTCCTCTTGATTAATTTTGATTAATTAAATTTTGATTAATTTTGATTTAAAAGTTGTCCTGTGACGTCGCCAGTGTCAACTTTTGATTAATTTTGATTTATTGTACTCCTCTTCTTCATCATCTACCTATTACTACTAGTATAAGAATTGTTTATATTTGCAGGATCCACCTGACACAAACAATTTTGTAAAGGGTTCACGTAAAATGCCTCTTCTGACCTAAACGTCTCCATACCTCTTGTTCTAGAGATGGGACCCTTCCTCTTTCTTGGAGACCCTTGCATGTTCCATCAAAATAATGAATTAGACAGATGCAGATCAAATAAGGCGAATTATAGTACGTAATTGTACAAATTAATAATTCGTGCCACAGTCCTTCAGTGTCCTCTATCATGTAATAGCAGGTAAATTCTTGATATTGTAAGAAATTTATTTATGAGATATATACGGTGGCGGCCTGAGTTTTCAATGGGTCCAGAAAAAGATTTTTGGAATTTCCTTCCTCTAAAATTCTTGGGAACAATGGATGTGTCTATTTGTTTGAACCTAGACAGTTAGTAGTTAGTAGTCTAGATGCCTTAGATTTCATTTTTATGTTATTTTATGTCATATAATGCTTTCTTACAGGACTGTCTGCACTAATTGAGAACCGAATCTTCCATGTTCATCGTGGTCTTTCTCCCGTGTTCATCGTAAACCAGGTCTGATCACAAACCTTCTACTGTTGATCCAACTGCAATGGATAAACATCCACTGTTGATCCAACTGAAATGAATAAACATCCACTGTTGATCCAACTGGAATGGATAAACATCCATTGTTGATTCAACTGAGATTGATTTTGAAGCTGGTCTTGGAGCTGTTGGTGTTTATGAAGCTACAGGTAATGAAATATGGTGGTTATCTGGGTTGAAGCAGGTAGTGATATTGGATCAACTATGGTTGTTGATCCATCTATATGGGATCAACTACTATTGTTGATCCTTTGAACTCATGCTTTTGTAGTTTAAATCATGTAAATTTGTCCCAATGTTGAACTTGTGGTGCAATGGTATCATGACTGACTCCATGTCAGATGATGCGTGTTCGACTCACGCCAAGTTCACTCCATTTTACATGGATCAACTATCATTATTGATCCAATTTTACATGGATCAACTTCCATTGTTGATCCACTAAAATTGGATCAACTTCTACTGTTGATCCTTTTTTCTTGGATAAACTAGATAAACTTCTACTGTTGATGGTTTTATTGGTGGATCTGAAACTGCAGCTGATGAAGTGGTAGCATTTTTCCATCAGCATGGATAAACATCCATTGTTGATCCAACTGCAATAGATAACCTTCTACTATTGATTCAACTGCAATGGATAAACATCCATTGTTGATCCAACTGAAATGGATCAACTATTTTTTTTCTGGGTTTTTTGTTTTTTTTAATATACCATGAAAAAAAATTCCCCCCGTCAGAACCAGTGACGGTGGCGGCGACGGTGACGGCAGCGGTGACGGTGGCATTGGCGGTGACTTGTGGTGGTGGTGTCAACAGATTAGTGGTGGTGGTGTAATGGTGGCGGTGAAGGAGTGGTGGTGGAATATTAGTGGTGGTGGTGGTTGGTAGGTGGTGGTTGTTGAACGGTGGTGGTGGAATGGTAGGGGTGGTGGTGCTAGTGGTGGTGGTGAAGTGGTAGTGGAAGAAATTTGTTCCATTTTAAAATAAAGAAAAAATATTATATGGATGAGGGTATTAAGGTAATCTAATATTAAATGGATAAGGTTATTAAAAAAGGAGGGACATATTTATTGTTGCATAAGGATATATTTGTAGGAAGTTAAAAATAGGGATATATAATTAATATACCCATCTCTGAATTACTCTCGACTGTGCCTCTATTTCTTCCAGTCTCTCAATTTCAGACCGACACAATAATGAGAAGACATTTCTCTCAATTTTAGGTTTAGGTAATGATGAGAATTGTTATAGGACACCCATAGTCATGGATATGGGATAACCAGTCTATTTGGCATGTCAGTTTCGCAAAAATGACTGCCTATTCTCCTCCTTGCTCAACTGTCAGTTGTGGGAAACTAACAGTATATTTTTCACCCTTTCTTGCTCAACTTGGCCTGCTCCGAGTATAGCTCGCCTGTGAATTGATCTTTTTTGCTCCTTTACGTTCCAAATGGAAGTTTTCTCATTATTTTGCTCCAAAGGACTCCATTGTACCTAATAAACTCAAACTCACACATAAGATACATAATTTACATGAAAACTCGCAAAGAAAGCATAAACAATATATAAATTTCAAGGTGTTTTAGACACCTATCACTTCCATATTGAGGTGATTTCCTAATTGGAGTAGGAAATATTTTAGGCAAGAGTTTAGTTTCCTAATAGGAGACTAATACTTGGTGGCCAAGTTTGTGTCCTCTATATATATGACTAGAATTGTAGGTTTGTAGATATCCAACCTAAAAGAGTGGTCAATCCTTGTGCTTAGGATTTGGTATCTTTGTTAGGGAGGATCGTGTGCTACCGTGAAGGTCAATATCGGTGAGAGAAAAACTTGTAGAGATAGGATTTTGGTGTTCTAGTGTTTAGGGTTTGGGGCTTTGCCCTAAATTAAGTTTCTAGACAGTTTCCATGTTTCTCCTATGTTACTGGTAACCATGAAGAAGGTGTAAAAGAGAAGACATGAGGATGGTTTGAAGGATGGTTTTGGATAATTGGTTTCTATGGTTTCTTCGATGGTGTTCTCAGGTATGTCCTGTTAACTCTTTGGGTCTTATCTTGGGGTTGCAGAAAGAGCATGTAATGGTCTTTGATGTTAATGGAAGTTTTCTGGTGGTGTTGGCCGTGGATGTAGCCTGTAAAGGTGAACCATATATATCTTGTGTTGTGGTTGTGTGTGTGCTTATTTATCTTCTGTCTCTCTTAATATTTCTCTCATGCATGTTTGGTTCATATCACCAATTTCCCTTTGTGATCTTGTTTTCCGCTGCGCTCAGGGTGCCAATTTTCCCAACAATTGGTATCAGAGCAAGGACGGGCTGGTATGAGGAAACCTGGAATTGAACGATGGTTTATAGTTCGGGTGGAGAAATTGTTTTGAAGGTAATGTTTCAATCGGTGTTTACACATAGATGGATTTATGATGTGATTTAAAATCGGAGGTTCAACTTGGTAGAAGTGTATGTTCTTCGTTTAGTTTTATGATGTAGTATGGGATGCAAAATAAAGTTGAATGAGGTGGAATACATACATACTTCTTGAAGAGTGTTAGTAATCATACACTATAAAGAATGGGTTACATAGTTTGAAAAAAGGATGGAGCTGTGAAGTTTCATGTAGAAACAAGTTTAGCAAAGCTTCGAAGTTATGCACGAGATGTTATAGATTTATGTTCTTAAGTCGTACGTGTCATCATCTTTGGTCAAAAAGCTCTGCAAATCGGCGCAAACCGGCGATTATATCGGAGCAAACCTGGTCGAAAAATTCATTTCGATCCGTTCTTTTTACTCTAAAATCAAGCATAATTAAGTTAATAATCCAATGATTAGTTACTAAATTGATCGTTAATCATCATATTAGGAAGATGGCGGCTACAACAATACCAAATCCAGAGATCGATGTGGGTAACAGTGTCACAGAAAATAATAAGGAAGAAAATAGCAAATCATATGCCAGCGTAGTCTCAAATTCCAATTTGATGGACTTTGATTCTTCAAATCTAGCAAAACCGTGTTTTAACGGATCTGAAGTATCGATCCGTATATCAGAAGATGAATACCAAAAAGGTGTGCAAGATTGCAAGAATTGTTTTATTGGTAGATTGGTGCTACCTAAGGGATCGAGACCTGTGAACATGAAGGAGATCCACGAAAAACTAACCAATACTTGGAAAATCAAACAATGGGTGATCTCTACTTTAGGTAAGGTATTTTTCTGCTTCAAGTTCTCCAGTGAAGAATAGGTGGCCTATGTGCGTTCCTCAGGGCCGTGCAACATAAAACCAGGTATAATTCATTTCATAAAATGGGTTCCGGATTTCAACCCCAATACTCAAGATCAATCTCTTGCTCAGGTATGGATCCGTATTTTTGGGTTAAGCTATGAATATTGGAGACCTAAAACTTTGTGTGAGATTGATAGCACTATAGGAGATCCACTGTGGATTGATCCATCTACAACAAATAGAAATTTCGGATTATATGCCAGGGTCTTAGTCGAATTGGACATCTCTAGAACTAAACTGATAGAGGAAATCAAAATCGATAGAGACAATTACTTTTTCACAGCTAAAGTAATGTATGAAAACACACCTTCCTTCTGCCGATTTTGTAGAATGATAGGCTATGTAGAAAGTTTATGCAAGAAAAAACATTTTCAACAGGTCAGCAATATGGTCACAGATCTGAACAAGGAGGCTACAAAAAATCAAACTCAAAGAAACAAGGGAAAAAATAAATTGGTGAAGGAAAACATGAGAAAAGAGGGTGAAACTACTAAGCCGTTGGTCATTGCCAGGGTACAGCGGGAACAGACTGCGAAACATCCCGTTGCTGTAGTGGCTACAGATATGGCGGAGGGAAGTAAGAAAGATGATGACATGGAGAGTGTGGAAACAGAAGATAAGAGTGATGTTGAAGTTGAGACAAATGAGGAGGGTGAGACAAATATGAATACAAACTTGGAAGTAGAGACAGAAGATAGTGCAACTACAGCTGTGTCACTGGAGGTTGAGGAAGTAGTTTTGGTGACGGAAGAGGCAGGTCTGAACACTGAGGCAGGGCTGTATGCAAAAACAGCTGAAGAGGTGAAGGTGAATGTAGAGGATGAGGCAAAAGATGAGGCGAACATAAACGATGTGGCAGTCACAAAGATTGCTATGGCTGAAACAACAGCTGAGCTGGAGTCAGTTGTCACAAATGCTGTGTCAGATGCCGTGTCAGATTCCAAAAATGATGTTGCGACGGAGACGTCTAAATCTCAAATCAAAAAGGGAAAAAGCAAAACTAAAAAGGAGCTTATTGTTTCTAAGACAAAACCTAGGACCATGCATCCAAGGACTGATGCTACCCCCCCCCCCCCCCAATGATTAGCCTGTACTGGAACTTGCGTGGCTTCGGAAACGCAGATACTCAGATGGTGTTTCAAAATTATTGTCGTAGATTTAACCCGAACTTGGTTTTCATTGCTGAGCCCTGGATCTCTTTCTCCTCAATTCCGCCTTATTTTTGGTCTAATCTTAATTTGAAGTTGGTAGCCTTAAATGATAGGGGAGCTCGGAGATCAAATCTTTGGTGTCTTTGTGCTAGTCATATGAAGGTGGATGTCATTTCTAATTCAATACAGGAAATTTCTTGCAAAGCTACACTTGGTGACATGGAGTATTGCATTGCGGGAGTCTATGCGGATACTTCCTATATCACGCGTAGGGAGCTGTGGTGTTGTCTTACTGCTTTGATGAATAATGTGCCTGGTTCGTGGTGTATCTTAGGATACTTCAACGCTGTGCTGGGAGCTCATGAGAAATCGAAAGGCCCCCCTCCAAATCGTCTCTCATGTGATGAATTCTTAGCTTTCTCGGAGAAAAATGATCTTCATCATATGGATACGAGAGGTGCTCAATTCACTTGGACGAATGGAAGACGGGGGAGACACAATACGGAGATTCGTCTAGACAGAGCAATTTGCAATGATACCTGGCTGGGCTCGTGGGATTCTACGGTTTGCAGCACCTTACCGAGGCTAAAGTCGGACCACTATCCAATCCTTCTAGAGGCAACCAAGTGTGACATTACTTTTGCCTCCTCTTTTAAATTTCAAAGTGCGTGGTTGAATCATAACGGCCTGCGTGAGCTTATTGCTCGAACTTGGCAATGCCAATTCTTTGGTTGCCCGATGTACGTCCTTATTCAAAAACTAAAAAATTTGAAGCTGGAACTGAAACGCTGGAACAAAGAAATCTTTGGGGACATTAATCTGAAAGTCTCAATAGCAACTGACGCTCTGCAAAGTATTCAGACTCGTATCATGTTGGAAGTTTACTCGGAGGAGCTGCATTTCACTGAGTTGGAGGCCTCCAAGAACATGGTGGAGGCTCTAAAAATTCAAAAGGACTTCTGGAGAGACAAGTCTAGACTAAATTGGGTTAAGAACGGAGATGCTTGTACTAAATTTTTTCATAAGTATGTGAAGATTAGAGCCGCCACCAACAAGCTTACTCATCTGAAAAATAACAATGACCTGCTGACCTCTCATGAGGATATTTCAAATCATGTCGTTAATTATTTTAAGAATTTGTATGCTATGGATAATGTGGTTCCTTATACTGATTACGTTGAGCAGAACACTCGTAGGCAGGTCTCTCTGGAAGACAATGTCACCCTTACTGCGATGCCGGACAAGATGGAAATCAAAGCGGCGGTGGATGCGATGAATTCCAATGGTGCTCCAGGGCCGGATGGTTTTGGTGGTATCTTTTTCTCCTCCTTCTGGGATATAGTAGGTACAGATGTTATAAACTCAGTTCAATCCTTTTTTCGAAATGGTTGGATCATGCATAATGCTAACCCGAGTAATGTGATCATAATTCCTAAAGAGCCGGGAGCTAACGTGATTGAAAAATTCCGTCCTATCGCTCTTGGAAATTTCCACTTTAAAATCATTGGTAAAATACTAGCTACTACGTTCAACCCAATTGCTACTAAAATTATTTCTCCTCAGCAACGTGCCTTTCTGAAGGGTAGAAGTATATTTGATTGTATATGCATTACTTCGGAAGCAATAAATATGATAGATCACAAATGTTTTGGAGGTAACATTGCTCTGAAGTTCGACATTCACAAAGCTTTTGATACCCTGAACTGGGACTTTATATTAAAATGCCTTCAAGGCTATGGTTTTGATGATAGGGTGGTAGGGTGGATAAGTTCAATCTTACACTCTGCGAATATTTCTGTTGTGATAAATGGGAAAGCTATGGGTTACTTCAACTGCAAAAGAGGTTTGCGTCAGGGAGATCCGCTGTCTCCGATTCTTTTTTGCTTGGCGGAGGAGGTGCTCAGCAATGCTATTACTATGGGGTTTAGGCAAGGGGAAATCCACCGCATATCTTCCCCTCGAGGTACGATATTCCCTTCTCATGTCCTTTATGCGGATGATATTATGGTCTTATGTAGAGGCACTAAAAGAGATGTACAGAACCTCATGAACATTTTTGAGCAGTATGGGGAAAACTCGGGTCAGGTTATTAGTGTTGCTAAGTGCACAGTTTACTGCAGCACGTATGCTCACACTAGAATTTCTACACTTGCTGCTTTATTTAATATACCAATGGGTACCATGCCGTTCCGGTACCTAGGAGTTCCAATCTTCAGAGGAAGGCCTAGATCGTCTCACCTAAGAGCTTTAATGGACAGTATAAAGATAAAATTTGCAACTTGGAAGGGAAAATAACTGTCGATGATGGGGAGAGTTGAGCTAGTTAAGTCAGTCATAGCTAGCTCTGCACTCTACAGTTTCCATTCTTATAAATGGCCGAGATCTTGCATTTAAAGTTTAGAGAAGTGGATTCGCAACTTCGTTTGGTCAGGGGATATCAACAGCCAGAATCACAATACAGTGGCCTAGGACAAGGTTTGTCTGCCAAAGGCTGAAGGAGGCCTGGGGATAAAACCAATGAAAGCTCTAAACGATGCTGCCTTAATGAAAATGACGTGGAATCTCATGATGGTTGAGTCAGAATTCGGTAATTTCGTCAAGAATCGTTTCGCGGGGAGTGCCTACAAAAAGTCGTCGATCATTCATGTTTTCAGAGAGCAGTGGAACATAATAAAATCAGATTTTCTTTGGCTAGTTGGAAATGGGGAGAGGATTGACTTCTGGAACGACATCTGGTTCACTGGGATGGACAGCTCAATTGCTGAGTACCTGGATTTAGATCTCTCCAATGTGCAAAATGTGGTAGAGGATTTTATTAAGGAGGGTAAGTGGGACTTGCCGACTTATATGCCAGAGCTGGATGGACATATTCAGCAGATTATTAACGAAACCCCTTTCTCTACGCATCTGGATGACAAGCAGATCTGGAAGGAGAGTAACTCAGGTGTAGTCGACATGAGGAATGATTTTGCGTTTCACAGGCGCAAGGACGAAGAACAGACGGACTTCAAGGACTTATGGGTTATCAAACTTCCCCCTAGGCGAGCCTGCACGGTGTGGAAGCTGTTACACCACAGAATTCCTACATATGACAACGTGAAGTACTACGGAGAGGACACGGTGAACTGTTGTAATCTTTGTCCCAAGCCAAGCTGCGGCGAGTCCCAACAACACTTATTCTTTGACTGTATTTTTGCTTCATCTATCTGGAAGTGGGTCATGCAGCTATTTAATCACAAGCTGGACTGCTCCAACATTCACTCGATATTCGACTCAGTCCGTCGCTTCCCTGGATGTTCGCAGACGAAGAACCTTCTCTGGATCGCGGCGATTAGTTCAGTTTGGATTATCTGGTCCAGCAGAAATAACCTGAGGTTTGATCACAAAGTAACATATGTCCATCAAGCCATTTCACAGTTAGCAAACCTAATCGCTGAAGCAGGGAAATATAGCGGGGGGTATTCGTTCTACACCGCTGGAGACAAGAAAATTCTGGACTCTTTGAGAGTAACAAGGAGATACCCTAAACTGCCAAAGGCAATTCTGGTGAAATGGAATCTCCCACCGCAGGGATGGATAAAAGCCAATACAGATGGCTGCTCTATCGGCAACCCAGGGAGATCGGGCTGTGGCGTTGTATTTCGGGACGATAAGGGTACGATGCAGGGCTGCCTAGCGCAGAGTCTGGGTAATTCTAATGCCCTACTAGCGGAGCTTTTGGGTGTGATTTTTGCGCTCCATTTGGCTTGCTCGAGGGGTATTCAAAAATTATGGTTGGAATGTGACTCGATGTTTGCTCTGCAAGCTATCAGGAGACCAGAGCTGGTGCCTTGGAATTTATGGATTAATTGGAACAACTGCTTGGCTTTTGCGAGTTCAATTCAGCTGGTTTGTACTCATGTTTATAGAGAAGGTAATGCGGTTGCGGACTTGTTGGATAAACATGGATCGATGGTGGACAAACGTTCCTAACTTCATCAAGCGAAGCTGTGATATCGATAACTCAGAACTCCCGTTGTATCGTTTTCGTAATATGTAATTTGCTCGGTTTTGAGAGGTGTTTGTTTAATTTCTTGTCTTCTTGTTTTTTTACTTCTTCTTGTTCTTGGAGGTAAGGCCTAGTCCCCCTCCTTCTCTTTTCTTCTTTTATAAATGGGTTACTTGTTTAAAAAAAAATGTTCTTAAGTCTATGTTAAAGTTTTCTTGATGGCTTGCACGTAATATCAAGAATGTGCCCGATCTCGTAAGCATGTACCACGGTAATATGAGCATTCACACGGTATATATTTTAAGAGAGTATGTTGGATGTGATGGCGGTAAAGAGTATGTCAGATTAGTGATGGATTTGAGAATGGCTTAAAGGAATAAGCCTGTTAATCAGAGTGGAAATATCTGATGGTTTGTTTCAGATAAACGGTAATCATGACATGTGTTGGAGTATGATATTGAAGCTAATTCTTCATTCTATATTAGAGTTCAATATGTTATTAGCTTACTGGTTAGGTGGAGCTAATGATGATTCTTCTGGATGGTTCTCTTAGTGATCAATGGTGGAGTCTGTGTAAGGATTCGTTGATGGTGATTAAATATTTTCATGATGTTTGTGAAACATGATCATATTCTCAAGTATTCTTCATGTAGAAGATGGTTTGAAGACTTTTATCAACATCATGGTGGTTTGGTCGAAGAGATGGTTCTAAGAAGATGGAAGTCCGGGTTTGAGCTTCAAAAATGATTCTACGAATATATAGAGATGGTGGAAAAACTCTGGTGGAAGATGGAGGTGATTTCATGTGGTCTTATCATTCTTGAAAGTAAGATCCGAGGTGGAGATTGTTAGTAAAACCGTGAGTTTCCTATGTTAGGCTCGCTTCCATATTGAGGTGATTTCCTAATCGGAGTAGGAAATATTTTAGGCAAGAGTTTAGTTTCCTAATAGGAGACTAATACTTGGTGGCCAAGTTTGTGTCCTCTATATATATGACTAGAATTGTAGGTTTGTAGACATCCAACCTAAAAGAGTGGTCAATCCTTGTGCTTAGGATTTTGGTCTCTTTGTTAGGGAGGATCGTGTGCTACCATGAAGGTCAATATCGGTGAGAGAAAAACTTGTAGAGAGAGGATTTTGGTGTTCTAGTATTTAGGGTTTGGGGCTTTTCCCTAAACCAAGTTTCTAGACAGTTTCCATGTTTCTCATCTGTTACTGGTAACCATGAAGAAGGTGTAAAAGAGAAGACATGAGGATGGTTTGAAGGATGGTTTTGGATAATTGGTTTCTATGGTTTCTTCGATGGTGTTCTCGGGTATATATTGTTAACTCTTTGGGTCTTGTCTTGGGGTTGCGGAAAGAGCATGTAATGGTCTTTGATGTTAATGAAAGTTTTCTGGTGGTGTTATCCGTGGATGTAGCTTGTAAAGGTGAACCACATATATCTTGTGTTGTGGTTGTGTGTGTGCTTCTTTATCTTTTGTCTCTCTTAATATTTCTCTCATGCATGTTTGGTTCATATCACCAATTTCCCTTTGTGATCATGTTTTTTGCTGCACTCGGGGTACCAATTTTCCCAACAATACTGTTGTCACTGGTTGATGGCACTGATAAGGAATTTGCATTTAACGAGTTTGGATGTACGGACTTAAATGGAGTTAATCTGATGTCGAGAGAGACTGGCAGTTGAGCTCGTGAACGATGGTGGAGTTTCTGTTGGTGACTGGTGACGAAGTTTCCGGAGTTTGAGATTGAGAAAAAGATGAAGTTCGAGTTGGAAATGGTTCGAAGAAATGCAGCTGAGGTTTGATGGTATACGAGTAAGCTCAAGATGACTAGCGGTCCACGGAGGAGTTTAAGAAGAACAAGTAACTCGAGTTTCTTAACCAAGAAACCAGGGATAGCCTACCTTGTCGTTGTTGATAATCAACAGAAAAGATTTCCGAGCAAGATATGGATATGGAGAAGGATTTGCTACATAACGAAGTATCGAGTTTGAGGTACGTTGAGCCTTAAGGGAAGCGGTTTAGCTGGGCTCCATTAAAGAGCCATCTAATCACAAATCGTTGTCGGTTTATATGAGTAAATCGTGAAGCACCAGATCGTATTACCTTTTATTTTTTAAGTTTGAAATTATTCTCAGCCGCCTCTCAATGCTTATCTAACACGATTTTTGTGGATCATAAAAGCTAACTGATGCCTATATAAAGCAGCCAAAACTAGAGAAGAAAAATATATCAACGGAAAAACAGAAAAGAAAAGTGAGAAGAAAGGTTCTTAATTTATATCTTAGGGTTTACCTTTTTAGGGGGAATCAAGTTATTTTCTTCTTCTTTTATATATATTTTCATGGGTTTTAGTAAATCCATGTGTATCTAAATTTTACTGATTTAGGATGATTTCAAAGTCTTGAATAATGGAATTCTAATTCTTTTTACGAGTTTATTTTAAGTTGATTTTTCTTATCGATTGTCTCTATTGTTTTTAGTATCTAAGATTTCTATTGGGTTATTCAATTAGCCATTTGAATTAATCTGATAGTAATTCTTCTACTAGGGGTTGGTGATATGTGTAATTGTCACTCAATTCTTTACACAAGTAGTACATCGCAAAAGCTGATAGAGGGATTCTGTTAAGAAATTGTGTATAGAGATGACATTAGTAAGCAGACCGAGCTTATGCGTCTGTTGCTAGGATCAACCTAATTCACAAAACGTAAAGCATCCGCTAATTTACATCCTGAGTTCGCTACTTCTTGGTGGGTTAGCTGGATAGAATATGGTAGTCGAGCGCTTCCGTATCCAGTGGAAACTGGAATTCCGGGGATAGCAGAGCTTATTGATATTCTACGGTTGGTGACAATAGAAAATTAACAAGAAATAAACAAGTACTTTTATTAAGTTTCATTTCAGTGATTGCGAATGATTCCTTAATCATCTTTGCTTTCATATTATCTTTTTATTTTAATTTCATCAAACAATCCCCCTTGTCTTTTATTATTTTGCTGAACTTAATAACCTATCAATTACATAGCTCTCTGTGGGAACGATATCTTACTACAGCTATATTACCAGTTAATCGGTGAGAAATATCTTAATTAATTTGTTGCACTTACGACACGCATCACGCATGCAAGTCTCATTCCTCCCATGTCTATGTCATTTATTTCCTCACATGTTATTCTAGCATGGGAATTCAATTCTGCTAGCATCTCTGCTATTGCAAGACGCTATAGGTGGGTAATCTCACTTCAACAATATTTTACCAAGTGGTTGAATCTGACATTTCTCCGAATCGAGCATCTCGCCGAGATATTTATTACTGAGATGATGTTCGAGCATGGCAAAGAACAATTTGGGCATTTCTCCATATCCTTGCAGGAGTATCCATGTGTGCCATAAAATCAGAAAGCTCTGATGTCTTCACAAGTGTTGAATCCCACTACCACAACGAAAGGAATGCTGAATCAATATAAGATACTGGGGGCCGAGATGATCAAGCCTAAGACATTCGAATCTCAAAGGATATGATGCTTCAATGCTCAAGCATCTAAGAAGTCTTCAAATTATACTCCCAAACAAAGAGTACACTTTCGATAATGGCGCATCTGGCTTCATCACAAATATATCGACGATGACACACTGATTCAACACCAGCATGATTAAAATGAAACTGAACTACAATTGTTGAGTTTTCACTATCTCCATGACAAGACTTCTGAAGCATATGCAACATCATTCTTCCATGGATGACACAAACTCCTTCAATATGCATCGAGGACTTGATCTTATCGGAGAAATTGACTCAAATTTATTTCAATAAATTCCATCCACCTAACAAGTTATTGCAAGCTGATGTGATTCCATGAAACTTCATCAACAGGACCTTTATACATCACAGGCCTTGCACGCCCAAAGAACTTTTTCTCCTCACATCTAGAATGAAGACTGCCGTTATTATCTTCCATAACAACATCGATTCCCTGACGAAGCCACTTCACAGTAAAGTCATATTCAGGAGAATTTGGGTTGAAATCCTTGTACACCTTCATCTTAGGAATTCTCAACTCACCAATTAGTTTTTTCATGTAAAGGCTCACTGGATGGAGGAGCAATGACTATCTAGCTTTTTCGGTCTCTGGAGCAACTCCAACCATAGTATCGGTATCAACAAGGATATGTGGAGGAAATCCATTCATAGTCTCAGCATCAACAAGAATTTCTGGAGAATATTCAATTGTGATGTCAGCATCAACAACGGTCTCAGGAGCAACATCCTCATGACATGGCTTCATAAACTATCCATTCTCTGAAGTGTTACTCGATGGACCGGACTTCTCCAAGCACTAATGATTCATATCAATATGTGTATACATGAAAACATGTTCACATGAAAGTATTCCCAAATCTTGAACGATGGACGGGCACAAGCCAAAGTTTTCTACAAGATGATCTCATCATCTCTACAACACTTCAGTCCATGGGTTCACAAAAACATCCCAATGGGTGAGGAATGGGACGATTCTTCCTCAACGAAAGATGTTCCTCTATGTTTTATCTACAACATACCGAAAGGATACATCAATCGGACATACCAACAGAAAGATATGGCTTCCAAATTCAGGTTTATGGAATTTGAAGATTTGCACGGGATTACAACGAATGTGCATGCATCATTAACTGCCCTAAACTTCTCCAAACTGAGAGATTATTTTTGCATATTATTCCTCAATCTTTTATCTTCAAAGGTTGGGGTGAAGTACCAAATTATGACGTCGTATGAGGTCCATAAAACTTCCAGAGTATACAACATGCAAGCAGTAATTCTTAGACGGGATTCATAACCTCCACAGTCGATCGATGTCCACCAGGTCATTCTGCTAAGTCCTTCAACTTCGACCACCTAGGTATTTACATCAATTTTCTACCTGGATCCTCTATCTAGGTCTCTCTAGAAGAAGGGAAAACGAAAGGGAGAGATTTAACAAAATACTAGAGACTGACGGTCCACTAGTCATGACGATCAATTTCACAGTCCAAGGCACCAAGATCTCCTATGCTAATCCTTAATCATAAAATGAATGCTACAACCGGGACATATAACAATGGTCATTACATCATCCTCTCTTGAGTGCAACCTCAGTTATGGTCCCATGACCAGGGTTTCAGAAGTGATGTTTCTACGACTGACAGAAACAAAAAATGGTACTGGAAGCATCAGGGTCATGTATCAACCAAAGGTTTCAGGTTGCAAATTAATCAATGGCATTGAAATCCTTCATCAAGGATTCAAGACACAAGCAAATGGTCTAAGGACACAAAAGAGACGTTTTACAGCAAGACTGTCTGAAGTGATTTTACACTTCCCTGTACAAAGCGACGACCTGGGAGCAATTGGCAAGGAATCTAAGGTTGAGTTATATGTCATTCTCTTTGTATGGATTTCCTCTGCAACATATCCATAATTCACATCAATTGGATAAATGAGAAAAGAGATGTGGCCAAATCATTGGACTACATGCCAGATGAAAAATATCTGGAAGTCTCCTGGAAGTTTACTGTTTCGCATATTTCGGCCACTAAACATGCTCAAAACTCAAAAATATTCTTTAATGAAACTTGGAAATTTTCTGGGCATGAAACAATATAGGTAGATCGCGGAAATCCGACATTGGACGAAGATTCTACAGCTTTTTACTGAAAGACCGAAGTCTGGATTTTTCTGGTGACGTATTTCGGCAAAATTTCTCATTCATTCATTCATAAGTCAGAAATTTCATACTTCTATGAAGAAATTACAGGAGGAATACTTACTTGAGGAGTCTCTAAGCCATTATAAGGACTAATGTTTTTGAAGTCATCGTTAGTGGCATTACTACCTCCATTCAGTTCCGGGTTTTGAAGATTCTCCGTCTCCTCATTTTCCAAGGAAGAATGTGCTTCATCAATATGTTGTTTATCCGCAATAATCTCCTCCTGGATACATCAACAACAATTATTATTACTTCATTCAAGGATATGCCATGATCGCTTGCATGAAAATAGATACTTACATCAACTCCCTTATCAGTGCTGGATTCCTAAATTGTTTGCCCAAGAGCAAGATGAAGACTGTCAATGATCAATGAAGAAAATTTCTGAGATTAACTAACATTTGTTTGTGATCTTAATTGTGCGGATAAGAAAAGTCATGACGGAGGAAACATCGACAACTCACCAAAAAAACGGTAGGGGACTGCACATTATTTACTAACATCCTGTAGTCCTTACTTCTGGGTTCTCCACCCCGGAGATTTTCTTCCATCGCCGTGAAGTTGACATTGATCTGGGATCTCACTACACGATCATCCTGTGATAAAGTTAATGAAATAACCAGGAGTACAACTCAGTATGAAGGATCTTTCACCATCACTCAGAGGTCCCAGAAGTACCATTTCTTAAAGTTGCTTCCGTAGAGATGTCATCTCTGGAAACACCATCTTTGGAAGTGTTATCATGGGAGTAAGTCATTCTTGCAAAGTGGTTGTGACAGATGCATAACATTTCTACTTTAGCACATCATTCATACAAAGCACAAGATTCAACAAAATAATGAATCATGGAATAAAGGTACTCACAACAACGTCTACAAAAATGGTAACTTTCAACTCTTACCTGTTTACGATTCCACTAACAACAGTGATTGTGATACAAGAGTTAATACATAAAATTTGCTCGTCTCCTCGAACCTACAAACACGAGCAAATTTTTTATTCAAAATCATAACTTGATTTTCATGTGAGAAATCCACAAAGTTTTCACCGTGTGAGCGACTCCCACCGAGTGAACACTCATTGGTTTTTTTGCATACAGCATACACTATCAGATCAAAAAATCCATACAAACAATATTTTATCAAAAATTGTTTACTTCTAGCAATTGCTGAAAATCAAAATTTGATTTCACATATATTTTCACTGTGTGAACATTCACTGGTTTTTCAAAAATTGGATAGACGTCCGTTCTACAATTGTGAAAACCCACATACAAACATTACTTCACCATGAATAATTAATTGTCTACTTTCAACAGTTGTTCAAAATCAAAATATTGATTTTACAAAAAATATATATTTTAACGTGAAACTCATGTAACTTTGAAAATATATGTATATATATTTTTGCTCCCTCTCGCGAGCATCCATCTTTGAAACGAGAGCATGTTTTCAAAAAATTTATGAAAGCTCACATATCGAAAATAAAAAAATTCATGAAAGCTCATAGATAATTTTTTTTATTACTAACAGACGCATGTCTAATAATTTTTTTATTTTTTTTTTCTCTCGTGCGAGCATCCAACTTTGAAACGAGAGTTTATTCCATTTTGTGAAATCTCACAAATTAAAAAAAAATCCCTCTTATGCTAGGGATCATTGTTTGTTTCTTAAACTAGCGAACGAACATCCGTTCCTAAAACAATGATTTTCCTTTTCGGCCCGGCCCGGACCACAAACGCTAAACCGACCAAAACTGGACCTCTGATCGTCCAAATCAACAGTGATCCTTCTTCTCATGCTCGTGAGATCACACTCTATCATACTGTCAAGGGTCCTTACCTGAACGATTTTCTTGTACATGACACCAAGGGAGCAAATCCGGGATTCTGAAAATGCCTTTGTATGACTAAGCCCGACTGCTTATCTCATCCACTGGAAAATCACCATCCAGTGCTTACTGCGGAACATGACTATCCCCCACTAAGCAGGGGACTTAATGTTGATGGTGGATTTTCAATAAGGGATAAAATCGTAAAATCATGATACTGCATGTTTCTGACCCGGCTTTAGGAATGTATGTGATGATTCGTGTTTTACGATCTGTGAACCGTTTCACGATATATGACTGAGTGAGCGTTCCTCTCAGAGCCATGATGAATATGTTTCTCGAAAGGCCTCCTACTATCTGAGCGTTCGATGATACGCATTTCATCGTGCCCTCTATGTAGAATAACGATTGGGCGATCCTCTAGACATAATTGTTTGTTAGAGGGATTAACGCCTTCAAGATTTCGGTGATACTATTTGTTCCCTAACTACATAGTGAGACCCCCCTTTACATACAAGAATGATTGGACGGTTCTCTGGACATAATTGTTTGTCGAAGGGCTTAACGCCTTCAGGACGTCAGAGATACTCGTTGTTCCCTGACTATGTAGAGAGACCGTGTATAGAAAAGAGACTCTCTGGACATAATTGTTTGCTAAAGGGCTAAATGCCTTCAGGACACCAACGTTGTACGTTATTTCCTGACTATGCACTCTTCAGAACGAGTATGATGCTTCAACTATCTCATATCTTGATTCTACAATAGAATAATTCTACCGTGACATTCACCAACTTAATTCCTAGAAAATAATATATTTTATCTCATTACTTCGTTCCATGGCTATCCCCGACTGATTCTATGGATTAGTAATAGATACCCATTTTATCTCATTTCCCCGTTCCCTAAATTCCCCGGGCCGATTCATGGATTAGTAATAGATACTCAATTCATTGTTATTACTCTGTTTCATGAACCATTCTCCGCTGAATTCCATGAATTAGTAATAATTACTCAACAATCGGGCGTCTGGACTATCACTGAGTAAGCCCCAAGAAAATGGTGAAGTGTACTAAAAAATAATGCACGAACGAGGACCCAAATGCACAAACGAGCATTCAAAATATGGACAAACGAGGAAACCTACACAAAATAGGAGAGAGAAAATAATAATTAAAAAATATAAAGAGGCGCTTAGGGAGGCCCGGGCCCACCGGCCGACCGATCATGCCGCCGTGGCCGGGCCCCCATGCATCTTCCTTTATTTTTTCTTATTTTCTTATTTTCATGATTTCATGAAAACTCCTCCATTCAAGCAACTTTCCTTGTTTGAGCAAAACTCACTGTTTCTCCATATTTTCCTCAAATGATGAAAAATAATAAAAATAGGGGAAGGTGTCACGGGACCGGGCTACCTATCCGGACGGCCATGCCCTAGCCGTGGACGGTCCCACACCTTGAAATCCCTTTTTTTTCAGAATTGTTATTTCCCTCATCTCATCAAACTCCTCCGTTTGAGCAAAAACCATGGTTTTTCCATAGTTACTCAAATATTGCTCAAACCATGAAAAAGCCAAAAACATCAAATGGACACATGACAACTAGGATTACTGTTTTAATAATTTTAAAATATTGATCAAACGAGCAAATTTCTACTTTCTCATTCAAGCAAAATCAAGAATTTCAGTCAAAGATCAAACTTTTCTGAAAATCCAAAATATTGCTCGAACGCACATCAGAAAATACCAAAACTCTCAGAACTGATACACGGACATTATGGTGACACATGCATGCTTCGTTGACCCACCAAGGATGACCCTAAGGCTTTCAAGGAGCCAGTCCCACACATCATTATGATTTTGACCTAATTTGCTCAATTGCTCATATTGGGTCCAAACTCTTTCCAACCAACTTGGGATTTTCTCAAATGACCACAAGATGGTCCCACGACCACCCAGGGCCGGTCTCATGCCCTCTTGGTTGGTACCTCACTTTTCCATAATTAGGTTTTATCACATAACGCTAGCACGAGCACTATTCTAATAAATGATCAACACCAGCATTTGATCATTCTTTCACCAACCGGTCAACTAAGGACTCTGGTGCATGCTCACTCGAGCACTTGGGCAGCACATGGTCGTCCATCATCCCATGTAGTCAGTCCCTCCTTCACTCAGTGATATTTTTAGTAATTCATCAATTGACGAACAATTGATCAAAATTAGGGTTTCGAAAAAACGCTCCACAAATCATAATAATCTGAGAAAGTTCAAACACTAATAATTTTATGTTGATCCAATGATCAACATCTTAATTAATTATATAATATTTGGTCCAGCTACCAATATTTTAATTGATCATGCTACCAATAATTCATCAAACGAGCAATATTCGCTCAGACGAGCAATATTTGCTCAATTCGTCAATATTAGTTCAACTATCAATATCCAATAATTCACCATACGAGAAATATTTGCTCAGTTCAACAATATTCATCATGTTGATCCAATTATTAACATTTATTCAAGAATTATACGTCACAACAGACATGTTCAATCCATGAATCACTGAGCATTCGTGAATCATGCTCAATTCAACAAAACTTAAACTCACTGCCTAAGCAAATCAACGACTTATTAATTAAATACACGTTTGCTTTGCAGACTCCACGTTCGTGAGGCATCAATCACGTCACATAGGGGATATCACGTAGGGTTTTGGTCTGACGGCCTACAACACGTGTGTTCATCCACGATGAGAAATGTGAGTAAGTCGTGTAAGCATTTGAGGGAGTTAGCAAAGTAGTGGGTGGACAATCAAATAAGTCTCCGCGCGACCTGGAACTGGTAAACCCACGATTTCCAAGTTTCCCACTCTTTCACTCGAGCAACCGTCACACTTACTGGCGATCAATGTATCTACTATTCTGGAAATATAAATAAGTCTCTGAATCCATGATTGAAATGGAACATAATTTTTCGAGCAATCACTCTCAAGAATTCATCAATCAACCACAACTTATTTGAACTCAACAGTTCACAGAAAACTTGCAGAAACCCACAACACATTCATAATCCTTGATCATCATTGATCTCACACACTTTTTAGCTTCCCTCCTACAGATCAACCCATCTCCCTCTTCGTAACCGAATTGACTCTAGAACGACCTGTTGATGGTGGTTTTTAGACAAAGGGTAAAATCGTAAAACCCCGAATAACCTATTGTCACCGGTGACACATTTATTAAAATATTTAATGCATATAGTCAGTAATTAATGGGGGGTATTTTTTCAAATTAGGGTTACAATGAGCAAAACCCTAATTCCCCTCCGTGCCAATGGAAAATCATGCCAGCCACACCTATCCCGAGCTAGCCGCGCCATGCCAAACGCACTCTGTCTTGGCCCTAGCTATGCTAGTTACATCAAACGCACCAAAGCATGCCAACCATGTTAGTCTCACCTCCGTGCCAATGAAAAATCATGTCAGCCACACCTAGCCCAAGTTAGCCGCGCCATGCCAAACGTACTCTGCCTTGGCCCTAGCTATGCTAGTCACACCAAACAAGCCAAAGCATGCCAACCATGCTATTCGCACCTCCGTGCTAATGGAAAATCATGCCCGCCACACCTAGCCCAATTTAGCCGCACCATTCCAAACACACTCTGCCTTGGCCCTAGCTATGCTAGTCACACCAAATCGCTCCAAAGCATGCAACCATGCTAGCCGCACCCCTGTGCCAACGGAAAATCATGCCAGCCATATCAACCACGCCAAAACATGCCAACCATGATAGCCGCACCCCTGTGCCAACAGCAAATCATGTCAGCTACACCAAACACGCCAAAGCATGATAACTATGACCTACCTCCATGACAATGGCAAATCATGCCATCCACACCTAGCCTAAGTTAGCGCGCCATTCCAAACGCACTCTTCCTTGGCCCTAGCTATGCAAGTCACACCAAATTCGCCAAAGCATGCCAACTATGCTAGCCACACCTCCGTGCCAATGATAGGTTTTGTAAAACACATAATTTTATATCTAGTATTTATGCTTTCTTTGCTATTATCCTTGTGAATTGTATCTCTTATGTTTAGTTTTGAATTTTAGGTACTTTGAAGTCATTTGGATCAAAAGAAGGATAAAACGTCCATTTGGAGTGAATATGGCAAAAAGATCAATTTCTAAGCAATAATTGGAGCGGGCTAATGTTGCACAAGAAGGAGCGAAGAATGAACCATCAGTTTGTTAAAACTGACAGTGAGTAAGAAGCGAATGGGTTGTCACTTATCTGGAACTGACATGCCTAATAATATGTTGGTGGCTCGTATCTAACAGTGGGTGCCTATAGTTACTCCGTTGCCCCTTATCTTCTTCCCAGGTTACCCACCAATCAGTTCCCCTTTCTATTACCAAAACCCTAGGATTGAGAGAAAATCATTTCTCTTAATCATTTCGTTTTATTACAAACTCAGAGTGTTTGCAGCCATGGTGGATTTAGATCTAGAGAAGGCAGAAATAGGGGTTTGCCACAGGTCAAGCTGTTGTTGTTGCTTGATAAAGAAAGTGCAGATGCAATTGATTATGGTTTAGGAAGAAAGAAGGTTGTTGCTCGAGATTGATTGTGAATCAATGAGAGAAGCATTGATAATGGTTGGTTGTTGAGAAGGGGAGATGAAATTCATAGTGAAATTGGAGAAATCAGATAATTAGGCTTGTTTCTGGTTCATTTCAGTTAGAATCGAAGATGGGAATTCTGAGATTGAGAGAGTTTAGAAGAATGGGTTTGTTCTAATTCATGTTATAACAGCCTTGAGACCGAGATTACAAAGGGTTTTATTGCTGTATCTAGTGGATTTTGCCAATGAAGATGAATGGTTGTTAAAGGAGAGATGATTGAGAAATGGTAGAGCAATTGAGTGATTCAGGTGCAATTCAGTGAAGAAGCTGGTGGTTTGAACTGCAGCATTGGCAGAGATGGGTGCATTTCTGGTGGACAGGTGAAGCTGCAAAATGGTGAGAAATCACTAGAGATGTTGTTGCCATGGTGATTAGCATGTGTGGAATATGTACTGGAGTGGTGAATGGCTGAATTACAATTGGCATTACAGGGAAGCTGTTTCGTGTCCCTGGTGGTGCAATGGATATGAGAAGAACAAGAATGCTGCTGCAGTTGTGCTTGAGGGGTTTGCTGTGTTGGACCAAGAATAGCAAGGCATTGATGGAGTTTTGCAGGTGCATTGGTACAGTCACAACTGGTGAATGCAAGGGTTACAATAAATAAGGGTTCAAAATGGAACCAGTGGTAAAGGAAGATGCATTTGGTGGTGACTGTATGAAGTTGCAGGTAGTTTTTGTGTGTTCTCTGTAAATTGTTGCCGATGGAACTGGTGGTCAAGAACTAAAATGAGTTGGTGGTTTTTATGGAAGTGAAAGATGAAGCTGCTGTTGCTGTTGGTTTAAGCTGGACTGAAATGGAAAAAGTCAGGTGGAGTTATGGCTGAGTTCTGTGGTTATGCTCCTGAGATTGTGATGCTAACCAGGGTTTTTCGATTATTTGGATGGAAGTTACGGAAAGATGGAGATACCAGACTTGGTGTTAGAATGAAGCCGATGCTTATAGATGAATGTTAGGTGCAGCTGAATTGAAATGGGACTTGAGTGTGTTAGATGCATGCTTAGGAATTACAGGTAATGGTGGAAGTTAAATGGCACTGCTTCTGTACAGGGAATGAAAGGAGATAGAGCTGTAACTGGTGTTGGCTTGGGTCCGTAATGCACAATGGTTGTGGTGGTGACAGAAGGCACTAGTGGGATCAAAAGATTGCATTTACATGGGTTAAAGTAAAGAAATAACTAAGAGCACAAAGAATTCGAGGTTATGCTTAGTCTTGCACCTACAATGGACTGAGGCAATGGTGAGTTATGCGATTATTGGATAGCCGCAGTGGTGAACATGAGATGCGGTATTTGGGGTCGTTGTTGCAATTGAAAGTCTGGTGAACAAGCTGAATTGTGCTTTGGTGCTGTGTATGATACAATACTGAGTTACCTGACTGAAGCTACAAACTGGTGGGGAGATATCACTGTTGTTATGGCTGAGGAGACAATGAAGTATGGCCTGAGCTTTGAAATAGATGCAGCAACCAAGAGTGCGAAAGTGAGCAGAAATGGCGAGCCAGTGAGCATAGTTCCGTTTGTCGGATTTCGGATGTTAAAGTATGAATTGCAATATTTCAATGAATCACGAAGGGGGTATGTGTTGGATACAAGAGTTGGCGACCGGATATATGAGCTACATGGCACACTTTTGGGCACATTTTTGTAAGAATTCGATAATTAGTTTAGATGGTTTATATGTGATGTATGGCTCTGAAGTGTGAGTGTATGAACTGCAGAGAATGATAGTGAGTTTCTGGGAGTTATGGTAGTCTGATTCAGGCTCAGGTGGTCGGAGATAGTTTTTCGGTGACCGGATTCCGACGATGTTGACCGAAAACCGGCGATGACATCAGCAATCCGGCGACCAGTTTTAGACCCAAAATTCCAGAGACATATTTCTCACACATTGGCTTGGTGGACTAGTAGATGGACGTGGACTTGAAGATTATGAAGACTTAACCTAATTTTGGGAAAGTATCTTTTTGGGAGAAAAGCATATAAATAGAAAAGTCTTCTTCTAAACATATGGATCTCCATTAGGGAGCTTCTACTTTTACTTCTGCCTAGGGTTTAGAAACATGATAGGTTTTCTCCTTGTTATGAACTCCATGAGCATAAGCAAATCTTATTATTGGTGATGGATTAATATGATTTCACATAACATGTTTCTTGTTCAATAAATTAGTTTTGTCTCATATTATCGTTTATGATTCACCATTAATATTGCATGATTGAATGTTAGTTTTGTCAAGTTGCAAATTGGTAGAACTCACATGCATATGTTTTGCTAGATTAGGGTTATTATACGCAAAAGTGATAATTCCTGACTGCAAGTAGCATAAATATGATTATAATTTGTAGTGATATATTCTTATGATCATATGTGAACCATAACCTTTGTTAAATTGGATGAGTGCTTTTACACGTTCGATTGCTTTGATTGGCCTGATTTCATAAAACTTAATGCATCTAGGGAATTAAACTTGATTAGTTCTTTTACACGTTAGGTTGTTCTCTTAGATAGAACTCATACTCGCATATTTTAATGTGTTTGTTGATGACTAGAGGAAATTAGCGGGATATTCTTGCGATCAAGGTATTCTAGGGACATTGATAAAATAGAGATAAAATATCAATTCTAATTATTGTTTTGAAAGCATGTTTGTGAATGAAAAGGAATCCTTAACCAATATCTCTTCTATTTGTTTATTTGCTTTTATTTTATTTTTAGTTTCATAAAATCAGAAAATCCCCCTTATTATTTATAGGAAACCGAAACATATTGACAACGAAAGCGTCTCTGTGGATACAAACTCTTTCTTATCATGTACTACATTTAATTTAGTGAAGTAAGAAAGTGAAATTATATTTGACCGGCCGACAACCGACTAAATTTTGGCGCCGTTGCCGGGGAGGCAACGGTTGTCATTTGTTTTTGTTTTTGTTTTCTTATTTGTTTTTGTTTGTTTTTGTTTTTGTTTTATTTTCTGGTTTTTAACCTTGGTTTGAGAATCTTATTTCAGGTACTTGTTTCTCATGGAAGGAGCATACTATATGGATGGATACAGTTTTCAACAACCTCCACAATATGACAACTACCAATTCCAGGGGTATAATCAAAACCAATTCATTGGTTATGACCAATATTCCATGGAACCTTATGGTTTTCCTCAACAACCTTATGGAGGGTATGTGTGTGAACAACCACAAGGATTGGAGGATTCTTATGCTCATAAACAACAAGTCTCTAACTTGTTAGATAACTTTCCAACTTTGTACAACAAGAGTTTCAAAACGATAAAGAGGCTACTAACGAGCAACTCCAAGAACTTCGTGAAGGTATTGCTAACTTACAAAGAGATATTGATCTATACAAAGAAGAAAGGTATGAATAAAAATTTTGTTTTCAAAACAATAACTATTCTAATGTTCCCGTGGTTTGTGATGAATATTTGATTGATGCTAATATTGAAAAAGGCCAACCTTTGGGGTCTTTCGTTGATAATTTTGTAGTTAACTCAACTCTTGATCTTAATAATGATCATTCACCTATTCAAAAGGATGAGTTTGAGACTAGCAACACTAAATTCAGTGACGACCAACTTTATGTTAACTATGAAAGTGAAGATGATTATGAAGATACATTGCTTGAACCAACTCATGGTGACATTTCCCAAAGGTGTACCGCGGAATATTTTTGGGATCAAGATGAAGACGAAGAGGACTATAATGACACTTATGTAGATAACTCAAGCATTGATCTTAATAATGATCAAGAGCCTATTCAAAGGGTAGAGCTTGAGGATGATGCATTTTTGAGTGTTCTAAAAAAATTCCTCATAGTGAAATTTGGATCCGCAAAAGAGTATGTGCCTTGCAACAAAGAGGAGTATGTTGAGAATGAAACCGATTTGACCAATATTGTGGAAGACCCAATATAGCATGCAAAAGATTGTAATGAAGATGTTGATGTCGAGACTTTGGTTAAGGCAAAAACGAATGAAGAATTGTTGCAAGTTTCAATAGAGGACCACGATGTGAAAGAGGTAAGTAATTCACTTGAAGTTTCTAAGGATGAAGAGGATACTATAATACAAGAGTTGCAAGGTTTTTCTAACCCTTTGCCTATTATTTATTATCCTTTACCTCTTATTGGTTTGAATATATGTGCTTCGAGAATATTGTTGAATGACTTTGTTTCTCGATTTCCGCTAATAGAGACCTTTGATTCTCATATTATGTAGGTTTGCAAAGAAGAAACCATAGAAGTTCATGATTTCTATGTTCTTTATAAACTTCCAAGTGTAGAAAAGAATAAGTGTGGGGGAAATTTTTATTGGTTGATAGCTTCGCTTCTATTTTCTTGTACTAATATTTATGCGAAGCGATTGTTTGCAAAACAGGTTACATGGAAAGATCCCCAACTTTTCAGATTATTGGTGTATGGTAATGAATCTTGCAAGGATATAGTCGGGCTTATGACTTTAAACCAAGCGCTAAGTGGGAGGCAACCCACCGGTTTTGTATCTTTACCTTTATTTATTTATTATTTTTTTAAAGCATTTTATCTTTATTTCTTTGTCTTTGTATATCATGTTATGAATTTCCCATCTTGAACTTTACTTTGAATGACTAAATTTTACACTGAGGACAATGTAAAGTTTAAGTGTGGGGGAGTGTTCTCATTTAGAGTTTTTAGCCTTGTTAGTTTTCCCTTGTGTTTAAAAAAAAAAAAAACTAGAAAGAAAAAAAGAAAAAAAGAAGAAGATAAAATTGCTTTATACACTCCGAAACCTAGAAACATGTGCCTTTAGGATGACACTATCAATCTAAATGGATGGAACCATTTTGGCTGCCGTAGTTGAGGAACCCATTAACTAATAGGGACAGAATTATTCAAATGTTAGAAATAATATGATAGTTGTTACCATATCTCGGAATACCACCATATCACGTTCTATTTTTATTTTTCCATATTTATCTATTGTTATCTAATTGATTTGGTGGGTCACTAAACATCGAATTGTTATTACTGCTAGGATGAAATAGAGTGATTGAGTTGCTAAAAAAAAAAAAAAAAAAAAAGACCGACCAATTAAACCAATCGGAATAAAAATAACACTTGGATAGAAATATGTGTGTGTTCTCCCTGTCTCCGTCGCCTAAGCAAGTGTGGAATGCAGGATCCAAGGGAACTATCATGTAATCTGCTGACAAGAATCATGCGCTTGGATCCAAAAGATCCAATCATGTTGTCAATTAAAAAAAATATATATTATTATGGTGTTGAATAAAGTCGACTCCTGGTTCCCTTGTATATGCCAGTTGAGTTGATGTAGAATTAATATTGTTGACCGCTGGTTCCCTTATATATGCCAGTGTGTTGACACTAGAATTCAAGCCAGTATCTCAATCCAATAGGATGCATAGGTTCATCTTGGCGGTGACCTTCAGACATATATGGAAAACACCGATCACTTGTTAACATTCGCAAACATCTACCTCTATATCCATCTTCTTAATCTTTTCATTGTGATTGTGGTTAGTCAGATTCCGAGTATTGTGGTTTGTTCAACTTTCTGAGTAGAGCTTAATTTACATATATATAAATTTGGATTCGCATCAAGGTACCTCTTCCAATAGCCATTTTGGATTCGTTCATAGATTTTTCACAGGTAGCTGGAGTTGGAAATATAGCTTTTGTAGGTAGACCTCTTGTAAACCTTCACGAGACTAAAACTCGTCCACTAGGGACACCTAGGGGTTCAAAGGCTTGTTATTTATGCTAAAAGTGACCGTAGCCTCGACGATACGGAGTTGTATGTATGTTTTAAAATTATTTTTGTTTGATTTGCTCGAGGACTAGCAAAGTATAAGTGTGGGGGAATTTGATAGGTGTTGTAAAACACCTAATTTTATATCTAGTATTTATTCTTTCTTTGCTATTATCCTTGTGAATTGCATCTCTTATGTTTAGTTTTGAGTTTTAGGTACTTTGAAGTTATTTGGATCAAAAGAAGGAGAAAACGTCCATTTGGAGTGAATATGGCAAAAAGACCAATTTCTAAGCAATAATTGGAGCGGGATAATATTGCGCAAGAAAGAGCGAAGAATGAACCATTAGTTTGTCAAAACTAACAGTGAGAAAGAAGCGAATGGGTTGTCACTTATCTAGAACTGACATGCCTAATAATATGTTGGTGGCTCGTATCTAACAGTGGGTGCCTATAGTTATTCTGTTGCCCCTTATCTTCTTCCCTGGGTTCCCACCAATAAGTTCCCCTTTCTATTACCAAAACCCTAGTATTGAGAGAAAATCATTTCTCTTAATCATTTCGTTTTATTACAAACTTAGATTGTTTGCAGCCATGGTGGATTTAGATCCAGAGAAGGCAGAAAGAGGGGTGTGCCACAGGTCAAGCTGTTGTTGTTGCTTGATACAGAAAGTGGAGATGCAATTGATTGTGGTTTAGGAAGAAAGAAGGGTGTTGCTCGAGATTGATTGTGAATCAATGAGAGAAGCATTGATAATGGTTGGCTGTTGATAAGGGGAGATGAAATTCATAGTAAAATTGGAGAAATCAGATAATTAGGCGTGTTGCTGGTTCATTTCAGTTAGAATCGAAGATGGGCATTCTGAGATTAAGAGAGTTTAGAAGAATGGGTTTGTTCTAATTCATGTTATAACAGCCTTGAGACCGAGATTACAAAGGGATTTGTTGTTGTATCTGGTGGATTTTGCCAATGAAGATGAATGGTTGTTAAAAGAGAGATGATTGAGAAATGGTGGAGCAATTGAGTAATTCAGGTGTAATTGAGTGAAGAAGCTAGTGGTTTGAACTGGAGCAATGGCAGAGATGGGTGCATTTCTGGTGGATAGGTGAAGCTGCAAAATGGTGAGAAATCACTGGAGATGATGTTTCCATGGTGATTAGCATGTGTGGAATAGGTACTGGAGTGGTGAATGGATGAATTGCAGTTGGCATTACAGGGAAGCTGTACCATGTCCCTGGTGGTGCAATGGATATGAGAAGAACAAGAATGCTGCAGTTGTGCTTGAGGGGTTTGTTGTGTTGTCCCAAGAATAACAAGGCATTGTTGGAGTTTTGCAGGTGCATTGGTACAGTCACAGCTGGTGAATGCAAGGGTTACAAGGAATAAGGGCTCAAAATGGAACTAGTGGTGAAGGAAGCTGCATTTGGTGGTGACTGTATGAAGTTGTAGGTGGTTTTTGTGTGTTCTCTGTAAATTGTTGCCGATGGAACTAGTGGTCAAGAACTAAAATGAGTTAGTGGTTTTTATGGAAGTGAAAGATGAAGCTGTTGTTACTGTTGGTTCAAGCTGGACTGAAATGGAAAAAGTCAGGTGGAGTTATGGCTGAGTTCTGTGGTTATGCTCCTGAGATTGTGCTGCTAACCAGGGTTTTTGGATTATTTGGATGGAAGTTGCGGCAAGATGGCGATACCAGACTTGGTGTTGGAATGAAGCTGATGCTTATAGATGAATGTTAGGTGCAACTGAATTGAAATGGGACTTGAGTGTGTTAGATGCACGCTTAGGAATTACAGGTAATGGTTGAAGTTAAATGGCACTGGTGTACATGGAATGAAAGGAGATAGAGCTGTAACTGGTGTTGGCTTGGGTCAGTAATGCACAATGGTTGTGCTGGTGACAGAAGGCACTGGTGGGATCAAAAGATTGCAGTTACATGGGTTGAAGTAAATCAGATTAGTGAGAGCACAAGGAATTCGAGGTTATGCTTAGTCTTGCACCTGCAATGGACTGAGGCAATGGTGAGTTGTGCGATTATTGGCTAGCCGCAGTGGTGAACATGAGATGCGGTATTTGGGGTCGTTGCAATTGAAATTCTGGTGAACAAGCTGAATTGTGCTTTGGTGTTGTGTATGATACAATGCTGAGTTACCTGACTGAAGCTGCAAATTGGTGGGGAGATATCACTGTTGCTGTGGCTGAGGAGACAATGAAGTATGACATGAGCTGTGAAATAGATGCCGCGACCAAGAGTGCGAAAGTGAGCAGAAATGGCGAGCCAGTGAGCATAGTTCTGGTTGTCGGATTTCGGAAGTTAAAGTATGAATTGCAATATTTTAGTGAATCGCGAAGGGGGTATTTGTTGGATACAAGAGTTGGCGGCCGGATATATGAGCTACATGGCACGCTTTGGGGCACGTTTTCGTAAGAATTCGATAATTGGTTTAAATGGTTTATATGTGATGTATGGCTCTGAAGTGTGAGTGTATGAACTGCAGAGAAGGATAGTGAGTTGCTGTGAGTTATGGTAGTCTGATGCAGGATCAGGTGGTCGGAGATAGTTTTTCGGTGACCAGATTCCGATGATGATGACCGGAAACCGATGATGACATCAGCAATCCGGCGACCAGTTTTGGACCCAAAAAATCCAGAGACATATTTCTCACACATGGGCTTGGTGGACTAGTAGATGGACGTGGACTTGAAGATTATGAAGACTTAACCTAATTTTTGGAATGTATCTTTTTGGGAAAAAAGCATATAAATAGAAAAGTCTTCTTCTAAACATATGGATCTCCATTAGGGAGCTTCTACTTTTACTTCTGCCTAGGGTTTAGAAACATGATAGGTTTTCTCTTTATCCTTGTTATGAACTCCATGAGCATGAGATAATCTTATCATTGGTGATGGATTAATTTGATTTCACATAACATGTTTCTTGTTCAATAAATTAGTTTTGTCTCATATTATCGTTTATGATTCACCATTAATATTGTTGCATGATTGAATGTTAGTTTTGTCAAGTTGCAAATTGGTAGAACTCACATGCATATCTTTTGCTAGATTAGGGTTATTATACGCAAAAGTGATAATTCCTGACTGCAAGTAGCATAAATATGATTATAATTTGTAGTGATATATTCTTATGATCATATGTGAACCATAACCTTTGTTAAATCGGATGAGTGCTTTTACACGTTCGATTGCTTTGATTGGCCTGATTTCATAGAACTTAATGCATCTAGGGAATTAAACTTGATTAGTGCTTTTACACGTTAGGTTGTTCTCTTAGATAGAACTCATACTCGCATCTTTTAATGTGTTTGTTGATGACTAGAGGAAATTAGCGGGATATTCTTGCGATCAAGGTATTCTAGGGCCATTGATAAAATAGAGATTAAATATCAATTCTAATTATTATTTTGAAAGCATGTTTGTGAATGAAAAGGAATCCTTAACCAATATATCTTCAATTTTCTTATTTCTTTATTTGCTTTTATTTTATTTTTAGTTTCATAAAATCAGAAAATCCCCCTTGTTATTTATAGGAAACCGAAACATATTGCCAACGAAAGCCTATATGTGGATACAAACTCTTTCTTATCACGTACTACATTTATTTTAGTGAAGTAAGAAAGTGAAATTATATTTGATCGGCTGACAACCGACTAGACAATGGTAAATCATGTTAGCCACACCTAGCCCGAGCTAGCCGCGCCATGCCAAACGCACTCTGCCTTGGCCCTAGCCACTTTCCTTACCAAGCCGCTATGCCATTGGCATATGCCAAAGTAGCTCCCGCGCCCTAGGCTTGCAAACCGTGCAACCTAGGCCAATGGCCATGCGTGCCATTGGCACATGCCAACACACACCGTTATCCACTTTCCAAGCCGCTATGCCATTTAGTACATGCCAAAGTAGCGCCCGCGCCCTAGGCTTGCAAACCATGCAACCTAGGCCCAAGTGGCCGTGCGTGCCATTGGCACATGCTAACACGGACCACTAGCAGCTTTCTTTTCAAAGCCGCTATGCCATTGGCACATGCCAAAGTAGCGCCCTCGCCCTAGGCTTGCAAACCGTTCAACCTAGGTCAATATGGTCGTGCGTGCCATTGGCACATGCCAACACGCACCGCTATCCACTTTCCAATCCGCTATGCCATATTGTAATGCCAAAGTAGCGCCCGCACCCTAGGCTTGCAAACCGTGAAACCTAGGCCAATATGGCCGTGCGTGCCATTGGCACATGCCAACACGCACCGCTAGCCACTTTCCAAGCCGTTATGCCATTTAGTACATGCCAAAGTAGCGCATGCGCCCTAGGCTTGCAAAACGTGCAACTTAGGCCCAAGTGGCCGTGTGTGCCATTGGCACATGCCAACACGCACCACTAGCAGCTTTCCTTACCAAGTCGCACATGCCACACGCTCCCCTAGCATCTTTGGCATTGCCACTTGCACTCCAAGTGCAACCCGTGACCAGGGCATTCTGCACATGCCATTGGAACATGCCACACGCTCCCCTAGCAACTTTGGAATTGCCGCTTGCACTCCAAGTGAAACCCGCGACCAGGGAATTCCGCACATACCACATTCTCCCCTAAAAACTTTGGCATTGCCTCTTACACTCCAAGTGCAACCCGCGACCAAGGCATTCCGCACATGTCATGGCACATGCCACACGCACCACTAGCAGCTTTGGCATGGATACTTGCACTCTACGTGCAACCTACCACCAAGGAATTCCACACATGCCATTAGCACATGCCACACGCTCTCCTAGAAGCTTTTGCATTGCCACTTACATTCAAGGTGTAACTTTCGGTCAAGGAATTCCACACATGCCATTGGCACATGCCACACGCTCCCTTAGCAGCTTCGCATTGCCACTTGAACCCAAAGTGCAACTGACTCTCGAGACATCAACACAAAACTGGGGGATGCTTTTTGGTTTGGCGGTCACAGCATGCAGCGTACACTACGCTCGTTTTAAGAAAGCGTGAAAAGAAATAAAAGCGGTCAATTAAATGGGGAAATAAAAGTGAAAAACGTTTTCACTCTTAAACACGCCGGTTACCACCTCCTCCCATTTGACTACCTTTTATTTCCTTCTGTAATGAGGCCAGGGTACGTTTTAATCTCAACTTGTATAAATAGGTCTCACCTATTTTCTACCAGACAACAAGTCTTGGTCAGGAGAAAAATACAACACTATCAGAAAGCAACTTTTGCAAGCTCACCCAAAAGGATTCCATCTTTTGCAAGCTTCCTAAGCTTCTACTTTTTTTGATACAAGTCGAGACACTACCCAACCAGAACTCTTTGGTCTCAACGCCTTTCTTCGCTATCCTCCCCAAATCAACCCTTCTCCTCCACTTTGTGATCGAAGCAAGTCTGGAACGACCATTTCCTGGTTTAGGCCGGACTTGTACAGATTGATCTCTCGAATCTAGAAAGTGCTCACGTGCAACACATTTGTTTAGGGTTTAAACCAGTTTTTCACTCACCTACCGAATTTACCAAAATCGGCAGAAAAGATTTTTACCCATAAAAAATTGGCGACCACAGCGGGAGGATTGATATATCGGTTACAATACCAACTCCGACTCCTGATTTTGTTTCCCAAATTCTAATCCCAACATGGTGGAACTCAGATCTGGAGCGGCTGCCGAGAATACCAGCACAGAGCATGTCCTTGATGTTAACGTCTCTCCCAATAACGTTGTAGGATCACATGCTGACTACAGTAACTCCGAATGCACTCCCTCAAGCGCAACACCCCCAATCACCAGGGCTAAAGCCACTACCTCCTCTAGTGTCTCTGCATAACCCTCTAATCACGGTAATGAAAATACCTCTTTGGGTGTCACGCCACCGGTCACCAGGGACAAAGCCGCAGCTGCGGCCCCTAATGCTTCATCTAGCATGGCACTTCCGACCACAACTAAGGTTCCAACTACCCCACCGACGGGACGAGTGACCGGAGGGACCAGAAGAAACCGTCCTTATGTCACTATCGCTGATTTGATGGAACGACAGGAGATGATCGCCAGAGCCCAAATAGATATGGTTTCAACACAGAAAGAGGTACTTTTTTTTTCTCAAGACCCTAACAGAATGACTACCACGTGACTCGCGTCCTCCAGAGCCTCTTAGGAATGTCTCCAACAACCCCAACACCAGCACCTCGGCAGAGCACACCTCCGCGGACGAGGAAACTCGCGCTAGAATCTCGTTGGAAAGAAATCATCCGTCTAATTTCATCACAGGAGAAGATCTAGAACAACTTCTCCGCAATAGAATCAAGAATAATGAATTGGACATACATCATCACCAACCTCCTTACCCATCCGAAATGCAGAGAATCCCTCTTCCAAGGGGGTACTCCTCTCCTCAATTTACCCTGTACGATGGTATCGGGAACGCATATGAGCATGTCTCTCGTTTCCTGGAATCCCTAGGTGAACATGAATATACTCACGTTCTTTGTTTAAGGGAATTCTCAAAATTACTTACCGGAAGGGCGTATACATGGTACAACATCATCCCGCCAAACATCATTCCGAACTGGAGTAGCATGGTCACTGCGTTTTAAAAGAAATACTTCTTCGTGTCTGAACAAGTTACTTTCTCGGACCTCTGAATAATGTACCAGTGGGATAACGAACAACCGAATGATTTCGTCAAAATGTTTAGGGTTCAAGCACTCGACTGTCATGACCCAAACGTGACCGAGCAACAGCTGGTGAACGCATGCATCAATGGTATGGTTCTTATTTATCGTGCCTTGCTAGAGACTTTCGCTTCCAAACTTTCTCCGAACTCCATGAAGCCTCCATACGATCAGCAATGACAACACCGACATTAGTGGAAAAAACCAGGCCAACTCGAACCGAAGACACATGTGAAACTCGCGGGATTAGACGTCTCATCATCAAGCAATTTAATGCCGGCTCATCCTCCGTGAACATAATAAATGAAAGGGGAAAAAGGAAGGCCCAAACTATGGGCCACCAGCCAAAACATGAAGCGTCGGCGCAACGGGAATCCCCGCCACGGAAAACCATCATTAAAACTCCCATGCAACATCATGAGACCGAAGGAAATACCCTTGATTTTCCATTTCCCATCAAAGAGGTGATTGACCTCTTAGAAGCCTGGGTTCAAGATGATGTTATCAGATTTCCACCTCCCAGACGTCCACCAACTGAGGCTGATATGGCGAACCCCAAGTACAGCCATTACCACAGGTTCGTCCACCACCCAATCAGCGATTTCAACAGACTAAGCATATTTTCATAGAAAGGATATAAGCGGGAGAACTCCAACTAGGAGATGAGAGAGTGCATCGAGACCCACTCCTAATAAGAAATTGCGGGTCCTCTGGGGACTCCGTGCACGAGACTGTATGACCCATGATACAGCATATATACGAAATTATCTATCTTTCCAAGGTGCAACGCCAAGATATTTCCGCATCTCTCAATCGCGTTGTATCAGGCAAACGGCTTTTTCCCTCCTCTGAAACCACGCCAGGGGCCCAATCTTTCCAAACAGGCGGAACCAAAAGGGAGAACTGGGGACTGCTGACCACGTCCCGTTTAAGAGGTAACGAATTTGACAACACGCTCATTGACGCGGCCTATGACCTCAACATCATTACTTTCAAGACACTAAAGGCAACATGATTTACAAAGCAAGACGCTGCCTATTCCCCGTCCGTGATTAAGAACTCGAGAGGAGAAGCTCTGAATGCGCATGGCTATATCAACCTAGAGGTCAGGGTGGGAGATGCAATAACGTATAGCAAATTCCACATTGTCAAAGAACTGGGTCATGACATGATATTAGGACACTTATGCGTGCTCGAAAACAAAGCAAAATTAGATATGCACCCTCTGCCGACGCCCACGCCCATGCCCGAAGGAACTTCCAACAAATCATCCCACTGGTTATCACATCGACGAACTATCAAAGGAACCCAGACATCCGGAGAGTACCCACTGGTGCTAGGTCATGGTTTTCAAATGCAAGTAAGTCTGACCGAGCAACCTTTTCTGCAACCAGTCATTCCTCCCCCCATTCCGTCATGGGGACTCGGCGTAATTATTGGCACGGACGCTGTCAAGAAATGTAAATGGAGCGCCAGACCATTTGAGCACTTTGCAAAAAGCTTGGAAACCTCAATTGAAGCCAACAAAGCCAAGACTCAAATGTTGGCACGATGTCTGAACCCATTTTCAATCGGAGATTAATGGTTAAGGAAAGCTCGTTTCAAGTTGGGAGGATGACAGTAAAAATGGCTATTCAGACTGATTCGCCCAATGGAAGATAAGACGAGATGTATCTGGTGGCGGACACCCATTTGGTAGGATATTGCAAGCTCATCAATGCAGACACACCTGAAGGCGTGATAATTCACTCGCGATGGATCAAGGCCTCCAATCCCTAAAATGTTGTACTTCCCAATCACTCCCCCTTTTAGTATTTCCTTTTACAATTCCTCTTAGTAGTTGTATTCCCCCAAAGATGAATACACCGTTTGTATTTTTCCTTGGGGATTCCTTTTCCTGTCTAAAAAAAAAGAGAGCATAAATACATCTCTTTCCAAATAAGTTCTCCAGATATCAGAGAAATGCATTAGATTAATCCAGAAAAACCATTACAGAGCCATCATACCACAACCTCTTTCAAAAAATAAATATATAAAGCCAAATGTTGACTGATGAAGAAGAAGGTAAAGATGAGTTTACGAAAAAAAAAAGAGACATCAGGGGAACTAAGCAGCTAACAGAAACAACAAAAAGGAGGAACTAGCCCTCGAAGGATGGAGCACAAGTCACCTCGGTCAAGGATATCTTCAAGCACTTCAACGGTGTTAGCAGCAACAACCTCAACATCCCATCCCGAAGCAACCACAACAGTAGAAGTGTTCGCCCCGATGACCGGTCCAGCATACGCCACCATCACTCCCCCGGTATCGCCAACGACACCTCTAGCGTCAACTTCGAAGGCTACTTCGTTTCTGTCAGATGCTCCTTTGAAGGTTTTCTCGTTGACACTTCGGAGAAAATCTTTTGATTCATCCGCATCAAAATCAAGAACCATGACGCTCTCCTCCATGAGATTCACACATTCGTTTTTCCGTCACTTCAACCTAGAAACAGTTCGATCCGCCTGATACCTGGGCCGAGGAAAAGCTTTACCGCACTGGAACTTCTCAATATGCCAAGGTTCTTCCCCATTTTATCGCCCCTCCTCCATACTCCCTGAACCCGAGAAAGTCTGAGCACGCGCCTGTACTTCAAGGGGATAGATGGAAGGGAGATCCTTAATGATTTCGCTAGCTTCATGAAACAGAGATCCAATCCCAGCCAATGCCTCCTCAATAGAAGAAGATCGATCTTCGCCAATTCTGAAGTCCTTCTCCGAAGAGTTAAGGGCGTGATCATCCCTGGAGGATCCCATCATACACTGCAAAAAAAATAGGGAAAATGATCAAGTTACATCACATCTATACACATATAAAAGAGGATGTCCCTGATGTTAACGTCTCTCCCAATGACGCTGTAGCATCACCTGCTAACTACGGTAACTCCGAATGCAATCCCTCGAGCGCAACACCGCCAATCACAGGGCCAGAGCCGCTACCTCCTCTAGTGTCTCTGCACAACCCTCTAACCACGGTAACGAAAATACCTCTTTGGGTGTCACGCCACCGGTCACCAGGGCCAGAGCCGCAGGTGCGGCCCCTAATGCTTCATCTAGTATGGCACCTCCGACTACAACTAAGGATCCAACTACCCCACCGACGGGACGAGTGACCGGAGGGACTAGAAGAAATCGTCCTTATGTCACCATCGCTGATTTGATGGAACGACAGGAGATGCTCGCTAGAGCCCAAATAGATATGGTTTCAACACAGAAAGAGGTACTTGTTTTTCTCAAGACCCTGACAGAACGACTACCACGTGAGTCGCGTCCTCCAGAGCCTCTTAGTAATGTCTCCAACAACCCCGACACCAGCACCTCGGCGGAGCACGCCTCCACGGACTAGGAAACTCGCGCTAGAATCTCGTTGGAAAGAAATCAGCCGTCTAATTTCATCACACGAGAAGATCTAGAACAACTTCTCCGCAACCGAATCAAGAATGATGAATTGGACATACATCATCACCAACCTCCTTACCCATCCGAAATACAGAGAATCCCTCTTCCAAGGGGGTACTCCTATCCTCAATTTACCCTGTATGATGGTACCGGGAATGCACATGAGCATGTCTCTCGTTTCCTGGAATCCCTAGGTGAACATGAATATACTCACGTTCTTCATTTAAGGGAATTATCAAAATTACTTACCGGAAGAGCGTATACATAGTACAACAGCATCCCGCCAAACATCATTCCGAACTGGAGTAGCATGGTCACTGCGTTTTACAAGAAATACTTCTTCGTGTCTGAACAAGTTACTTTCTCGGACCTCTGAAGAATGTACCAATGGGATAACGAACATCCGAATGATTTCTTCAAAAGGTTCAGGGTTCAAGAACTCGATTGTCACGACCCAAACGTGACCGAGCAACAGCTGGTGAACGCATGCATCAATAGTATGGTTCCTATTTATCGCGCCTTGCTAGAGACTTACGCTTCCAAACTTTCTTCGAACTCCATGAAGCCGCCAGATGATCCGCAATGACAACACCGACATTACTGGAAAAAACCAGGCCAACTCGAACCGAAGACACACGTGAAACTCGCGGGATTAGACGTCTCATCATCAAGCAATTTAATGCCGGCTCATCCTCCGTGAACATAATAAACGAAAGGGGAAAAAGTAAGGCCCCAACTATGGGTCACCAGCCAAAACGTGAAGCGCCGGCGCAACGGGAACCCCCTCCACGGAAAACAAT
The DNA here is from genome assembly GCA_023529315.1 of Papaver bracteatum. Lineage (NCBI taxonomy): Eukaryota > Viridiplantae > Streptophyta > Magnoliopsida > Ranunculales > Papaveraceae > Papaver > Papaver bracteatum. The sequence continues at coordinate 443,884 of JAJJWX010005375.1, read as the reverse complement.
CATTAAAACTCCCATGCAACATCATGAGACCGAAGGAAATACCTTTGATTTCCTATTTCCCATCGAGGAGGTGATTGACCTCTTAGAAGCCTGGGTTCAAGATGATGTTATCAGATTGCCACCTCACAGAATTCACCAACTGAGGATGAGATGGCGAACCCCAAGTACATCCATTACCACAGGTTCGTCCACCACCCAACCAGCGATTGCAACAGAGTAAAGCATATTTTCATAGAAAGGATATAAGCGGGAGAACTCCAACTAGGAGATGAGAGAGTGAATCGAGACCCACTCCTAATAAGAAATTGCGGGTCCTCTCGGGACTCCGTGCACGAGAATGTATGATCCATGATGCAGTATATATGCAAAATTATCTTTCTTTCCAAGGTGCAACACCAAGATATTTCTGCAGCTCTCAATCGCGTTGTATCAGGCAAACGGCTTTTTCCCTCCTCGGAAACCACGCTAGGGGCCCAATCTTTCCAAATAGGTGGAACCAAAAGGGATAACTGGGGACTGCTGACCACGTCCCATTTAAGAGGTAACGAATTTGACAAAACGCTCATCGACGTGGCCTCTGACCTCAACATCATTACTTTCAAGACACTAAAGGCAGCAGGATTTACAAATCAAGACGCTACATATTCCTCGTCTGTGATTAAGAACTCGAAAGGAGAAACTCTTAACGCGCATGGCTACATCAACCTAGAGGTCAGGGTGGGAGATGCTATAACATATAGCAAATTCCACATTGTCAAAGAACTGGGTCATGACATGATATTGGGATACTTATGGGTGCTCGACAACAAAGAAAAATTAGATGTGCACCCTATGCCGACGCCGACGCCCATGCCCGAAGGAACTTCCAACAAATCATCCCACTGGTTATCGCATCGACGAACTATCAAAGGAACCCAGACATCCGGAGAGTACCCACTGGCGCTAGGTCATGGTTTTCAAATGCAAGTAAGTCTGACCGAGCAACCTTTTCTGCAACCAGTCATTCCTCCCCCCATTCCGTCATGGGGACTCGGCGTAATTATTGGCACGGACGCTGTCAAGAAATGTAAATGGAGCGCCAGACCATTTGAGCACTTTGCAAAAAACTTGGAAACCTCAATTGAAGCCAACGAAGCCAAGACTCAAACGTTGGCACGATGTCTGAACCCATTTTCAATCGGAGATTAATGGTTAAGGAAAGCTCGTTTCAAGTTGGGAGGATGACAGTAAAAATGGCTATTCAGACTGATTCGCCCAATGGAAGAGAAGACGAGCTGTATCTGGTGGCGGATACCCTTTTGGGAGTTTATTGCAAGCTTATCAACGCAGATACACCTGAAGGCATGATAATTCACTCGCGATGGCTCAAGGCCTCCAATCCTTAAAATACTGTACTTCCCAGTCACTCCCCCTTTTAGTATTTCCTTTTACAATTCCTCTTAGTAGTTGTATTCCCCCAAAGATGAATACACTGTTTGTATTTTTCCTTGGGGATTCCTTTTCCCGTCAAAAACAAAAGAGCATAAATATATCTCTTTCCAAATAAGTTCTCCAGATATCAGAGAAATGCATCAGATTAACCCATAAAAACCATTACAGAGCCATCATACCGCAACCTCTTTCAAAAAAAAAATATATAAAGCAAAATGTTGACTGATGAAGAAGAAGGTAAAGATGAGTTTACGAAAAAAAAAAGACATCAGGGGAACTAAGCAGGTAACAGAAACAACAAAAATGAGGAACTAGCCCTCGAAGGATGGAGCACAAGTCCCCTCGGTCAAAGCTATCTTCAAGCACTTCCCCTAGCAATCCCTCGGACAAAAAAGGTTCCATTCAACGGTGTTAGCAGCAGCAACCTCAACATCCCATCCCGAAGCAACCACAACAGTAGCAGTGTTCGCCCCTACGACCGGTCCAGCATACGCCACCATGACCCCTCCGGTATCGCCAACGACACCTCTAGCGTCAACTTCGAAGGCTATTTCGTTTCTGTCAGATGCTCATTTGAAGGTTTTCTCATTGAAACTTCGGAGAAAATCTTTTGATTCATCCGCATAAAAATAAAGAACCATGACGCTCTCCTCTAAGAGATTCACACATTCGTTTTTCCATCGCTTCAACCTAGAAACAGTTCGATCCTCCCCATACCTGGGCCGAGGAAAAGCTTTACCGCACTGGAACTTCTCAATATGCCTAGGTTCTTCCCCGTTTTCTCATCCCTCCTCCATACTCCCTGAACCCGAGAAAGTCCGAGCATGCGCCTATACTTCATGGGGATAGATGAAAGGGAGGTCCTTAATGATTTTGCTAGCTTTATGGAACAGAGATCCAATCCCAGCCAATGCCTCCTCAATAGAAGAAGATCGATCTTCGCCAATTCTGCAGTCCTTCTCCAAAGAGTTAGGGGTGTGATCATCCCTGGAGGATCCCATCATACACTGCAAAAAATAGGAAAAATGATCAAGTTCCATCCCATATATACACATATAAAAGAGGATGACATGAAAGGAGTAGAAGAAGAAAACACACCGGTATGATCTTTTTAGCCCAAACAACCTTAGTCAGGATGCTTTTGCAAGAGTCAGACCTCGCGCCTTCACCTGGGGAATCTGGCCGGTTAAAGGATGATTCGTCTCTGTGCGGCATGACAAAGAGAGAAACTCAACAAGAAGAACCTTTTCTCAAATAATGGAGATGCTGCAATTATGATGGGTGTGAATACGTGACCTTAAAAAGGGAAAGGAAGCAATGAAGGACATAACGCTTCCAGATTTTAGCATGGATGATGTCCCGATTAAAGCCGCGTGTGAAGGTAGGCAAAATAAGGAAACTTTGCTATTTGTCGAAACACCTACTCCCTCCTTGTCTACACTGGTCCAACCAATTGCGCCAACTTCCCAATGACCGCCCAAGTAGCGCCAAGCCAGCACGCTCAGTTTCCCCACCTTGTGCCGGTCCCACCAGCTAGCACGCTCAGTTTCCCAACTCGCGTCTACTTCTCAATGCCGCTCAGCTTCCTGTCTCTTAATGATGCTGACTTTCCAATCGTGCCAGCCTCCCGATATGTACAAAACTGCCAGAGGCAAGGATTCCAAATCTTATCTATAAAAAGGTCAGAAAAGCCTCCTCAATTCTCTTTACGATTTGCTAGTTTGTCACCATCTTATGGTGTTGAATAAAGTCGACTCCTGGTTCCCTTGTATATGCCAGTTGAGTTGATGTAGAATTAAGATTATTGACCGCTGGTTCCCTTGTATATGCCGGTGTGTTGACACTAGAATTCAAGCTAGTATCTCAATCCAATAGGATGCATAGGTTCATCTTGGCGGTGACCTTCAGACAGATATGGGAAACACCGATCACTTGTTAACATTCACAAACATCTACCTCTATATCCATCTTCTTAATATTTTCATTGTGATTGTGGTTAGTCAGATTCCGAGTATTGTGGTTTGTTCAAATTTCTGAGTAGAGCTTAATTTACATATATATAAATTTGGATTTTCATCAAAGTACCTCCTCCAATAGCTATTTTTGATTCGTTCATAGATTTTTCACAGGTAGCTGGAGTTGGAAATATAGCTTTTGTAGGTAGACCTCTTGTAAACCCTCACGAGACTAAAACTCGTCCACTGGGGACACCTAGGGGTTCAAAGGCTTGTTATTTATGCTAAAAGTGACCCTAGCCTCGACGAGACGGAGTTGTATGTATGTTTTAGAATTATTTTTGTTTGATTTGCTCGAGGACTAGCAAAGTCTAAGTGTGGGGGAATTTGATAGGTGTTGTAAAACACCTAATTTTATATCTAGTATTTATGCTTTCTTTGCTATTATCCTTGTGAATTGCATCTCTTATGTTTAGTTTTGAGTTTTAGGTACTTTGAAGTTATTTGGATCAAAAGAAGGAGAAAACGTCCATTTGGAGTGAATATGGCAAAAAGATCAATTTTTAAGCAATAATTGGAGCGGGATAATATTGCGCAAGAAAGAGCGAAGAATGAACCATTAGTTTGTCAAACTTGACAGTGAGCAAGAAGCGAATGGGTTGTCACTTATCTAGAACTGACATGCCTAATAATATGTTGATGGATCGTATCTAACAGTGGGTGCCTATAGTTATTCTGTTGCCCCTTATCTACTTCCCTGGGTACCCACCAATAAGTTCCCCTTTATTACCAAAACCCTAGGATTGAGAGAAAATTATTTCTCTTGATCATTTTGTTTTATTACAAACTCAGAGTGTTTGCATCCATGGTGGATTTAGATCCAGAGAAGGCAGAAAGAGGGGTGTGCCACATGTCAAGCTGTTGTTGTTGCTTGATACAGAAAGTGAAGATGCAATTGATTGTGGTTTAAGAAGAAAGAAGGGTGTTGCTCGAGATTGATTGTGAATCAATGAGACAAGCATTGATAATGGTTGGCTGTTGAGAAGGGGAGATGAAATTCATAGTGAAATTTGAGAAATCAGATAATTAGGCGTGTTGCTGGTTCATTTCAGTTAGAATCGAAGATGGGCATTCTGAGATTGAAAGAGTTTAGAAGAATGGGTTTGTTCTAATTCATGTTATAACAGCCTTGAGACCGAGATTACAAAGGTATTTGTTGCTGTATCTGGTGGATTTTGCCAATGAAGATGAATGGTTGTTAAAGGAGAGATGATTGAGAAATGGTGGAGCAATTGAGTGATTCAGGTGCAATTGAGTGAAGAAGCTGGTGGTTTGAACTGGAGAAATGGCAGAGATGGGTGCATTTCTGGTGGACAAGTGAAGCTGCAAAATGGTGAGAAATCACTGGAGATGCTGTTGCCATAGTGATTAGCATGTGTGGAATAGTTACTGAAGTGGTGAACGGCTAAATTGCAGTTGGAATTACAGGGAAGCTGTGCCGTGTCCCTGGTGGTGCAATGGCTAGGAGAAGAATAAGAATGCTACAGTTGTGCTTGAGGGGTTTATTGTGTTGGCCCAAGAATAGCAAGGCATTGATGGAGTTTTGCAGGTGCATTGGTACAGTCATAGCTGGTGAATGCAAGGGTTACAAGGAATAAGGGTTCAAAATGGAACCAGTGGTGAAGGAAGCTGTATTTGGTGGTGACTGTATGAAGTTGCAGGTGGTTTTTGTGTGTTCTCTGTAAGCTGTTGCCGATGGAACCGGTGGTCAAGAACTAAAATGAGTTGGTGGTTTTTATGAAAGTGAAAGATGAAGCTGTTGTTACTGTTGGTTCAAGCTGGACTGAAATGGAAAAAGTCAGGTGGAGTTATGGCTGAGTTCTGTGGTTATGCTCCTGAGATTGTGCTGCTAACCAGGGTTTTTGGATTATTTGAATGGAAGTTGCGGCAAGATGGCAATACCAGACTTGGTGTTGGAATGAAGCTGATGCTTATAGATGAATATTAGGTGCAGCTGAATTGAAATGGGACTTGAGTGTGTTAGATGCACGCTTAGGAATTACAGGTAATGCTGGAAGTTAAATGGCACTGCTGCTGTACAAGGAATGAAAGGAGATAGAGTTGTAACTGGTGTTGGCTTGGGTCCGTAATGCACAATGGTTGTGCTGGTGACAGAAGGCACTGGTGGGATCAAAATATTGCAGTTACATGGGTTGAAGTAAAGCAGATTAGTGAGAGCGCAAGGAATTCGGGGTTATGCTTAGTCTTGCACCTGCAATGGACTGAGGCAATGGTGAGTTGTGCGATTATTGGCTAGCCGAAGTGGTGAACATGAGATGCGGTATTTGGGGTCGTTGTTGCAATTGAAAGTCTGGTGAACAAGCTGAATTGTACTTTGGTGCTGTGTATGATACAATGCTGAGTTACCTGACTGAAGCTGCAATCTGGTGGCGAGATATCACTGTTGCTGTGGCTGAGGAGACAATGAAGTATGACCTGAGCTGTGAAATAGATGCCCCGACCAAGAGTGCGAAAGTGAGCAGAAATTGCGAGCCAGTAAGCATAGTTCCGGTTGTCGGATTTCGGAAGTTAAAGTATGAATTGCAATATTTCAGTGAATCGTGAAGGGGGTATGTGTTGGATACAAGAGTTGGCGGTCGGATATATGAGCTATATCGCACGCTTTTGGGCACGTTTTTGTAAGAATTTGATAATTGGTTTAGATGGTTTATATGTGATGTATGGCTCTGAAGTGTGAGTGTGTGAACTGCAGAGAATGATAGTGAGTTGCTGGGAGTTATGGTAGTCGGATGTAGGCTCATGTGGTCAGAGATAGTTTTCCGGTGACCGGATTCCGACGACCATTTTTGGACCCAAAACTTCCAGAGACATATTTCTCACACATGGGCTTGGTGGACTAGTAGATGTATGTGGACTTGAAGATTATGAAGACTTAACCTAATTTTGGGAAAGTATCTTTTTGGGAGAAAAGCATATAAATAGAAAAGTCTTCTTATAAACATATGGATCTCCATTAGGGAGCTTCTACTTTTACTTCTGCCTAGGGTTTAGAAACATGATAGGTTTTCTCTTCATCCTTATTATGAACTCCATGAGCATGAGCTAATCTTATCATTGGTGATGGATTAATTTGATTTCACATAACATGTTTCTTGTTCAATAAATTAGTTTTGTCTCATATTATCGTTTATGATTCACCATTAATATTGTTGCATGATTGAATGTTAGTTTTGTCAAGTTGTAAATTGGTAGAACTCACATGCATATCTTTTTCTAGATTAGGGTTATTATACGCAAAAGTGATAATTCCTGACTGCAAGTAGCATAAAAATTATTATAATTTGTAGTGATATATTCTTATGATCATATGTGAACCATAACCTTTGTTAAATCGGATGAGTGCTTTTACACGTTCGATTGCTTTGATTGGCCTGATTTCATAGAACTTAATGCATCTAGGGAATTAAACTTGATTAGTGCTTTTACATGTTAGGTTGTTCTCTTAGATAGAACTTATACTCGCATCTTTTAATGTGTTTGTTGATGACTAGAGGAAATTAGCGGGATATTCTTGCGATCAAGGTATTCTAGGGCCATTGATAAAATAGAGATTAAATATCAATTCTAATTATTATTTTGAAAGCATGTTTGTGAATGAAAAGGAATCCTTAACCAATATATCTTCAATTTGTTTATTTCTTTATTTGCTTTTATTTTATTTTTAGTTTCATAAAATCAGAAAATCCCCCTTGTTATTTATAGGAAACCGAAACATATTGACAACGAAAGCCTCTATGTGGATACGAAATCTTTCTTATCACGTACTACATTTATTTTAGTGAAGTAAGAAAGTGAAATTATATTTGATCGGCTGACAACCGACTAGCCAATGGTAAATCATGTTAGCCACACCTATCCCGAGCTAGCCGCGCCATGCCAAACGCACTCTGCCTTGGACCTAGCTATGCTAGACACTTTCCTTACCAAGCCGCTATTCCATTAGCACATGCCAAAGTAGCGCCTGCGCCCTATGCTTGCAAACCGTGCAACCTAGGACAATATGGCCGTGCATTCCATTGGCACATGCCAACACGCACCGTTATCCACTTTCCAAGCCGCTATGCCATTTAGTACATGCCAAAGTAACGCCCGCTCCCTAAGCTTGCAAACCGTGCAACCTAGGCCCAAGTGGTCGTGTGTGCCATTGGCACATGCCAACACGCACCACTAGCAGCTTTCCTTTCCAAGCCGCTATGCCATTAGCACATGCCAAAGTAGCGCCCTCGCCCTAGGCTTGCAAACCGTGCAACCTAGGCCAATATGGTCGTGCGTGCCATTGGCACATGACAACACGCACCACTATCCCCTTTCCAATCAGCTATGCCATTTAGTACATGCCAAAGTAGCGCCCGCGCACTAGGATTGAAAACCGTGCAACCTAGGCCAATATGTCCGTGCGTGCCATTGGCACAAGCCAACAAGCACCGCTAGCCACTTTCCAAGACGTTATGCCATTTAGTACATGCCAAAGTAGCGCCCGCGCCCTAGGCTTGCAAAACGTGCAACTTAGGCCCAAGTGGCCGTGCGTGCCATTGGCACATGCCAACACGCACCACTAGCAGCTTTCCTTACCAAGTCGCACATGCCACACGCTCCCCTAGCATCTTTGGCATTGCCGCTTGCACTCCAAGTGCAACCCGTGACCAGGGCATTCCGCACATGCCATTGGAACATGCCACACGCTCCCCTAGCAGCTTTGGCATTGCCGCTTGCACTCCAAGTGCAACCGGGGACCAGGGAATTCCGCACATGCCACACGCTCCCCTAGCATCTTTGGCATTGCCACTTACACTCCAAGTGCAACCCGCGACCAAGGAATTCCGCACATGTCATGACACATGCCACACACGCTACTAGCATCTTTGGCATGGCCACTTGCACTCTACGTGCAACCTACCACAAAGGCATTACACACATGCCACATGCTCTCCTAGAAGCTTTGGCATTGCCACTTACATTCAAGGTGTAACTTTCCATCAAGGCATTCCACACATGCCATTGGCACATGCCACACGCTCCCCTTGCAGCTTGGAATTTCCACTTGAACCCAAAGTGCAACCGACTCTCGAGACATCAACACAAAACTGGGGGATGCGTTTTTTTTTTGCGGTCACAGCATGCAGCGTACACTACGCTCGTTTTAAGAAAGCGTGAAAAGGAATAAAAGCGGTCAATTAAATTGGGAAATAAAAGTGAAAAACGTTTTCACTCTTAAACACGCCGGTTACCACCTCCTCCTATTTGACTACCTTTTATTTCCTTATGTAATGAGGCCAGGGTACGTTTTAATCTCAACTTGTATAAATAGGTCTCACCTATTTTCTACCAGACAACAAGTCTTGGTCAGGAGAAAAATCCAACACTATCAGAAAGCAACTTTTGCAAGCTCACCCAAAAGGCTTCCATATTTTGCAAGCTTCCTAAGCTTCTACTTTTTCTGATACAAGTCGAGACACTACCCAACCAGAAATCTCTGGTCTCATCGCCTTTCTTCGCTATCCTCCCCAAATCAACCCTTCTCCTCCACTTTGTGATCGAAGCAAGTCTGGAACGGCCATTACTTTCAAGACACTAAAGGCATCTGGATTTACCAAGCAAGACGCTACCTATTCCCCGTCTGTGATTAAGAACTCGAGAGGAGAAGTTCTGAACGCGCATGGCTACATCAACCTACAGGTCATGGTGGGAGATACTATAATGTATAGGAAATTCCACATTGTCAAAGAACTGGGTCATGACATGATATTGGGACACTTATGGGTGCTCGACAAAAAAGCAAAATTAGATGTGCACCCTCTGCCGACGCCCACGCCCATGCCCGAAGGAACTTCCAACAAATCATCCCACTGGTTATCGCATCGACGAACTATCAAAGGAACCCAGACATCCGGAGAGTACCCAATGGCGCTAGGTCATGGTTTTGAAATGCAAGTAAGTCTGACCGAACAACTTTTTTTGCAACCAGTCATTCCTCCCCCCATTCCGTCATGGGGACTCGGCGTAATTATTGGCACGGATGCTGTCAAGAAATATAAATGGAGCGCCATACCATTTGAGCACTTTGCAAAAATCTTGGAAACCTTAATTGAAGGCAACGAAGCCAAGACTCAAACGTTGGCACGATGTCTGAACCCGTTTTCAATCAGAGATTAATGGTTAAGGAAAGCTCGTTTCAAGTTGGGAGAATGACTGTAAAAATGGCTATTCAGACTGATTAGCCTAATGGAAGAGAAGACGAGTTGTATCTGGTGGCGGACACCCTTTTGGGAAGATATTACAAGCTCATCAACACAGGCACACCTGAAGGCGTGATAATTCACTCGTGATGGCTCAAGGCCTCCAATCCCTAAAATTCTGTACTTCCCAGTCACTCCCCCTTTTAGTATTTCCTTTTACAATTCCTCTTAGTAGTTGTATTCCCCCAAAGATGAATACACCGTTTGTATTTTTCCTTGGGGATTACTTTTCCCGTCAAAAAAAGAGAGCATAAATACATCTCTTTCCAAATAAGTTCTCCAGATATCAGAGAAATGCATCAGATTAACCCATAAAAACCATTACAGAGCCATCATACCACAACCTCTTTCAAAAAAAATAAATATATAAAGCAAAATGTTGACTGATGAATAAGAATGTAAAGATGAGTTTACGAAAAAAAAGAGACATCAGGGGAACTAAGCAGCTAACAGAAACAACAAAAAGGAGGAACTAGCCCTCGAAGGATGGAGCACAAGTCCCCTCGGTCAAGGCTATCTTCAAGCACTTCCCCCAGCAATCCCTCGGACAACAAAGGTTCTATTCAACGGTGTTAGTAGCATAAACCTCAACATCCCATCTCGAAGCAACCACAACAGTAGCAGTGTTCTCCCTGACGACCGGTGCAGCATACGCCACCATGACCCCTCCGGTATCGCCAACGACACCTCTAGCGTCAACTTCGAAGGCTACTTCGTTTCTGTCAGATGCTCCTTTGAAGGTTTTCTCGTTGACACTTCGGAGAAAATCTTTTGATCCATCCGCATAAAAATCAAGAACCATGACGCTCTCCTCAAAGTGATTCACACATTCGTTTTTCCGTCGCTTCAACCTAGAAACAGTTCGATCCGCCCCATACCTGAGCCGAGGAAAAGCTTTACCACACTGGAACTTATCAATATGCCTAGGTTCTTCCCCGTTTTCTCGTCCCTCCTCCATACTCCCTGAACCCGAGAAAGTCCGAGCACGTGCCTGTACTTCATGGGGATAGATGAAAGGGAGGTCCTTAGTGATTTCTCTAGCTTCATGGAACAGAGATCCAATCCCAGCCAATGCCTCCTCAATAGAAGAAGATCGATCTTCGCCAATTCTGAAGTCCTTCTCCGAAGAGTTAAGGGCGTGATCATCCCTGGAGGATCCCATCATACACTGCAAAAATAGGGAAAATGATCAAGTTCCATCCCATATATACATATATAAAAGAGGATGACATGAAAGGAGAAGAAGAAGAAAACACACCGGTATGATTTTTTTAGCCCAAACAACCTTAGTCGGGATGCTTTTGCAAGAGTCAGACCTCGCGCCTTCACCTGGGGAATCTGGCCGGTTAAAGGATGATTCGTCTCTGTGCGGCATGACAAATAGAGAAACTCAACAAGAAGAACCTTTTCTCAAACAAGGGAGATGATGCAATTACGCTGGGTGTGAATACGGGACCTTAAAAAGGGAAAGGAAGCAATGAAGGACATAACGCTTCCAGATTTTAGCATGGATGATGCCCCGATTGAAGCTGCGTGTGATGGAAGGAAAAATAAGGAAACTTTGCTATTTGTTGAAACACCTACTCCCTCCTTGTCTACACCGGTCCAACCAATTGCGCCAACTTCCTAATGACCGCCCAAGTCGCGCCAAGCCAGCACGCTCAGTTTCCCCACCTTGTGCCGGTCCCACCAGCTAGCACGCTCAGTTTTCCAACTCGCGTCGACTTCTCAATGCCGCTCAGCTTCCTGTCTCTAAATGATGCTGACTTCCCAATTGTGCCAACCTCCCGATTTGTACAAAACTTCCAGAGGCAAGGATTCCAAATCCTATCTATAAAAAGGTCAATCAAGCCTCCTCAATTCTCTTTACGATTTGATAGTTTGTCACCATCTTATGCTTACCTCGCAACAAAGATCATGTTCCGAGCTAAGCATGGGACTTAATGTCGATGGTGGTTTTTAGACAAAGGGTAAAATCGTAAAACCCCGAATAACCTAATGTCATCGGTGACACATTTATTAAAACACTTAATGCATATAGTCAGTAATTAATGGGGGGTATTTTTTCAAATTAGGGTTACAAGGAGCAAAACCCTAATTCCCCTCCGTGCCAATGGCAAATCATGCCAGCCACACCTAACCCGAGCTAGCCGAGCCATGCCAAACACACTCTGCCTTGGCCCTAGCTATGCTAGTTACATCAAACGTGCCAAATCATGCCAACCATATTATCCGCACCTCCGTGCCAATGTCAAATCATGCCAGCCACACCTAGCCTAAGTTAGCCGCGACATGCCAAACGCACTCTGCCTTGGCCCTAGCTATGCTAGTCACACCAAATGCGCCAAAGCATGCCAACCATGCTATCCGCACCTCCGTGCCAATGGAAAATCATGCCAGCCACACTTATCCCAAGTTAGCCGTGCCATGCCAAACACACCATGCCTTGGCCCTAGCTATGCTAGTCACACCAAACCGCGCCAAATCATGCCAACCATGCTAGCCGCACCCCTGTGCCAACGGCAAATCATGCCATCCACACAACCGCGCCAAAGCATGCCAACCATGCTAGACGCACCCTTGTGCGAACGGCAAATCATGCCAGCCACACCAACCGCGCCAAAGCATGCCAACCATGCAAGCCGCACCCCTGTGCCAACGGCAAATCATGCCAGCCACACCAAACGCGCCAAATCATGCCAACCATGCCGCACCTCCGTGCCAATGGAAAATCATGCCAACCACACCTAGCCCAAGTTAGCCGCGCCATGCCAAACGCACTCTGCCTTGGCCTTAGCTATGCTAGTCACAACAAACGCGCCAAATCATGCCAACCATGCTAGCCGCACCTCTGTGCCAATGGAAAATCATGCCAGCCACACCTAGCCCGAGCTAGCCGCGCCATGCCAAACGCACTCTGCCTTGGCCCTAGCTATGCTAGCCACTTTCCTGACCAGGCCGCTATGCCATTGGCACATGCCAAAGTAGCGCCCGCGCCCTAGGCTTGCAAACCGTACAACCTAGGCCAATATGGCCGTGCGTGCCATTGGCACATGCCAACACGCACCGCTAGCCACTTTCCAAGCCGCTATGCCATTTAGTACATGCCAAAGTAGCGCCCGCTCCCTAGGGTTTCAAACCGTGCAACCTAGGCCCAAGTGGCCGTGCATGCCATTGGCACATGCCAACACGCACCACTAGCAGCTTTCCTTTCCAAGCCGCTATGCCATTGGCACATGCCAAAGTAGCGCCCGCGCCCTAGGCTTACAAACCGTGCAACCTAGGCCAATATGGTTGTGCGTGCCATTGGCACATGCCAACATGCACTGCTAGCCGCTTTCCAAGCCGCTATGCCATTTAGTACATGCCAAAGTAGAGCCCGCGCCTTAGTCTTGCAAAACGTGCAACCTAGGCCCAAGTGGTCGTGCGTGCCATTGGCACATGCCACACGCTCCCCTAGCAGCTTTGGCATTGCTGCTTGCACTCCAAGTGCAACCCACGACCAGGGCATTCCGCACATGCCACACGCTTCCCTAGCATCTTTGGCATTGCCGCTTGCACTCCAAGTGAAACCCGCGACCAGGGAATTTCGCACATGCCATTGTCACATGCCACAAGCTCCCCTAGCATCTTTGGCATTACCGCTTACACTCCAAGTGCAACCCGCGACCAAGGCATTCCGCACATGCCATTAGCACATGCCACGCGCGCCACTAGCAGCTTTGGCATGGCCACTTGCACTCAACGTGCAACCTACCACCAAGGCATTCCACACATGCCATTGGCACATGCCACACGCTCCTCTAGCAGCTTTGGCATTGCCACTTACATTCAACGTGTAACTTGCGGTCAAGGCATTCCACACATGCCATTGGCACATGCCACACGCTCCCCTAACATCTTGGCATTTCCACTTGAACCCAAAGTGCAACTGACTCTCGAGACATCAACACAAAATTGGGGGATGCTTTCTCAGGGTTTTGGTTTGGCGGTCACATCATGCAGCGTACACTACGCTCGTTTAAAGAAAGCGTGAAAAGGAATAAAAGCGGTCAATTAAATGGGGAAATAAAAGTGAAAAACGTTTTAACTCTTAAACACGCCGGTTACCACCTCCTCCCATTTAAATACCTTTTATTTCCTTCCTTAATGAGGCCAGGGTACGTTTCAATCTCAACTTGTATAAATAGGTCTCACCTATTTTCTACCAGACAACAAGTCTTAGTCAGGAGAAAAATACAACACTATCAGAAAGAAACTTTTGCAAGCTCACCCAAAAGGCTTCCATCTTTTGCAAGCTTCCTAAGATTCTACTTTTTCTGATACAAGTCGAGACACTACCCAACCATAACTCTCTGGTCTTATCGCCTTTCTTCGCTATCCTCCCCAAATCAACCCTTCTCCTCCACTTTGTGACCGAAGCAAGTCTGGAACGACCATTTATTGGTTTAGGCCGGACTTGTACAAATTGATCTCTCGAATCTAGAAAGTGCTCATGTGCAGTACATTTGTTTAGGGTTTAAACCAATTTCTCACTCACCTACCGAATTTTCCAAAATCGGCAGAAACGTTTTTTACCCATAAACACGACCATTGACTTGGTTTAGGCTGGAGTCCTACAGATTGATCTCTCGAACTTAAAAGCACTCCCATGTAGTGCATATGTTTGAGGTTAAGTAGTTTTCTCAGTTGAGGAGTCTCGTCCGTACGGTCGTCTCCTCACTTTCCTAAAAAAAACAGCAAATCGTTGTTCCCCATCTACACTGATAAAAACTTCTTTTGATTCTGTTTTATTCATAGTTTTGCCACTTTATTTTAGTTTGATCCATGAGTGCGTATGCGAAATACTGAAATAGATGCTAGTTTTGTTGTTATGTTTTAATATTGTTATATTTTGGTCACATTTACAGGCTAAATATGTCCAACAGATACATATTTTATATGTAAGTAGTGCGGTAGATATATACCCAGATTTTTAAGCTGTATAGAAGATATGTACTCAGATTTTTAAGCAGTGTAGCAGATATGTACTCAAATTTGTAAGCATTATGGCAGATATGTACTCAAATTTGTAAACAGTGTAGAAGATATATACTCAAATTTGTGGTCCTTTATATGTTTTAATTAAATTTGGACCTCCGGATAAAATAAAATCCCGATTTGGTAGAAGTATGTTATTTCACACATATTTAAATAGTAGGGTATATTAGTCATTTCCATGTTTTCAAAGAACTTTGGACCCTAGAATAAGGGTAAAATATGGTTGAACGCAATTTATGGGGTTAGGACCAAACAAGAAATTTTCCCATTTTATTCGGCCAACCACTGCCGAATATCAGGGTATTACACCATGTTGCTCAATTTAGGTGTTGAACGCAATTTCGAAATGCGCTAGACTAGTCAACGATAAAAATATAAATCCAAATAGAATTTTCATCAATTTCTACGCAGAAAACTCGTCAAGTTTCCTATACCAAGTTCATAAACTCTCAAACACACAACCACTTTGTACTTTTTCTCCTCTAAAATAAATAAGTCATAGTCCTATACTAAGTTCAAGATTTTCTTTTCCAAAGATTCTAAAAAAAAAAATTCAGGGAAAAAATAATGTATCGCTAAAGTACCTTTAAGGTTTGAGAAATCAAAAATGTACAAGACGAGCCTAAACCCAAGAAATAAGCGTTCTCGTCTTGTTTATGTCACAAAGAGAAGAATATGGGTTGATCTTAGGGAAGGGAAGTGTAGAAAGTAAAGAAACCACCGTTTAATGTGTTTGTAGTGTGGAGTTATTAAACTATTATGTGAAGGCTAATATGTGAACATAAGCTTGTTATGAGAGATCCCTCTAAATAGATGAAGTCAATTATTTATAATCGTCGCGAACTCACACTGATTCCTCGTAAGTAGTGGAAGTTTTGAAGGAGTGGATTCATGAAGGTAGTGGTAATCATCAGTTACGTATGACCATTACTCCTTCATTCTCTTAAATACTCTTAACTATTCCCACTACTTGTTACTTTCTCATCACTGGATATTTCCACGCCGCATGTTATTGAAAACCACCAAATCAATATCCCACTGAGAATTCCCGTGTGACATATATAATATCTTTTTGAAAATAGTGGAGTCGTGGCCATAACCATGGCGTTCTGAGACTGGATGATTATTCATATAAACTGACTAGGGCCAAGTATGGTAGTTAGTCTATGAATGACTTATATTTTTATAAGTCTAAGAGTATAACGTATTGACATGACTTGAGCATTGAGTTTTGATGATGCCAGGGAATCGAGTAGCCTAATACTCAACAAATGAACATAAATTACCAATGGTGGTGTCTTAAGTGATCTCAGTTGAGAGGCTCACTTGTAAAATATTTATGACTCAGAGCATAAGGAGATAGCTCAGACTCGAGATACGCATGGTCAATATATTGATATTGCACCAAGAATGAAGAACACCAAATGATCACTAGCATGAGGCCAACACTATGTAGAAGTGCCAGTGATGATACTAGGTAAGCTAGCAAAAGTTTCCAGCGCTAAGATTATCCCAACACCGTGAATATTCTGGCGCTAGCAATATGATAACATCATATAGGGTATGGCGCTGAGATGCAAAGAGTTTGGTGCGAGCAAGGCTAGTGTGTGGAAATTATGGCACTGGGACTGCAAAGAGTTTGGCGCTAGCAATGATAATGCCGTGGAAAATATGGCACTGGGAAAGTCCCATCGCAGAGTTAATTTTGGCGTTAAAAATAAGCTAGAGCCGTGTTCAGTTTGGAACTAGAAATGAGCTAGCATCGTGGGATGCCCCAAGGAAGTTCTAATACTTTGGAAATCATATATATATTCCATGTTTGGAAGGTCAAAAATAGTTCATCAGCTTTATTGATGATCATGTAAGATTTTTATATCTCTATCTTCTTAATGATAAAAGTGAAGCATTGAATACTTTTAAATCATTTAAAACAAAAACGAAGAAACAAACTGATAAAGTAATAAAGATTGTAAGATCAGATATATGAGGTAAATATTGAAGATACATAGAAACATGACAAAAACTATGTTTATTTGCAAAATTCCTTGAAAAATATGGAATTGTTGCTAAATATACGACCTCTGGCTCCAACAACAAAATGGTGTAGCTGAAAAAGGAAATCGTACATTGATGGACATAGTAAGGAGTATGGTTAGTAACTGTATCCTCCCAATTTCTATCTAGAGTGAGGCCTTAAAAACCGTTATGTACAACTTAAGTAAAGTTCCAAGTAAAGCAGTTCCAAAGACTCATTTTGAGTTATGGAATGGTTGGAAACCTATTCACATGTACATATATGGGGTTGTCAAGTTGAGGTTAGGGTGTATAATTCACAAGAAATAAAATTGGATCCAAGAACATACAACAAATTTTTCTTTGGCTATGCAAGAGATCAAAAAGGTTTAAGTTTTATTGTCCTAACCATTGAATGAAAATAGTTCAGGTTAGAAATACAAGATTTATAGAGGATGAGAAAACAAGTGGGAGTCTTCAAAGAATTATATTTAAAGAAGTGCGTGATCGATTAACTACACATGCACCTTCTTTAAAATTACCCACTTTGCATGACATTCAACAAAATATCATACAAGAAGAAGCGGTGGTTCTAGAATTACCACTTAATGCATAACCAGTCATAATGGAAAATAAAATTCAAAAAATTCTAAATGAAAATGTTGAGAATATTCCATTAAGAAGATCCTCTAGAATAAAAAAAATCTACAATACCCTCTGATTATGAAGTGTATCTTTAAGAATGTAACTATGACATCAGAGTAAAGAATGATCCATTGTATTTTTCACAAGATGTTAATAATACCAAACCCAAACTTTGGCATGAAGTCATGAAAGACAAGATGGATTTCGTGGCTGACAATCAAGTTCGGGACCTTTTAGAATTACCTGAAAAAGTTAAATATATTGTTTGTGAATGGATATATACGAATAAAAGAGATTCCAAAGGTCATGTTGAAAGATACAAATATATACTTGCATCTAAGGAGTTTACTCAAAAAGGATGTATTGATTGCTATAAGACTATTTCCCAAGTTTCGAAGAAAAAAAAATCGAATAATCATGACATTGGTAGCTTATTTGACTTAGAATTACACAAATAAATGTGAAAACTGCACTCCTTAGAGGAAGTCTAGATGAAGAAGTGTACATGATAAAACCTCAAGGTTTCATTTTGATTCAAGGTGGTTGTCTAGTTTTGCAAATTTGAAAAATCTATATATGTTCTTAAACAGGTCTGAAATCTTCCCAACATTCCAAATGCGAGAGCAATGTCAGGTCTTGTACATATATGTTCATACATTAAGATCCCAACTGATGATGCACAGGGAACGGTTTCCTTCATTTGTCGTTCTAGATCATTCTTCATACAATGATCCAATCTTAACTTATCTCCTTTTTGAATAAGTGTTATACTAGGTGCACAATTCTGTATTTGGTACCGTTTGAAAATTTTGTTTACATGCACAATTTTTTCCTTTGGGACCTGTCTCTATGAATCTCTATGCCAATAACATAAGAGGCTTCGCCATATTCTTCATTTCAAAGTTTTGTGAAAGAAATTGTTTCAGTTTATGTAATACTACCAAATTATTACTAGCCAACAAAGTATCATCTACATATAGGATAAGAAATATTATTTTTCTCCTACTAACCTTAAGGTATATACATAGATCGAAAATGTTTTCTACAAAACCAAATGAAGATATCACATGATGGAACCAGGTTTCAAGCAGTTGCATGCCGCAAAGAAGGTTACATGTCACTTACGAGGAACCAAAGTTTTTATATTTACATACACATGATTTAATGACCCTTTAGAAGTAATTGGGTATTCAGATTCAGATGTTTCCGGTGATGTTGACACTAAATATTCAACTTTAGGATACAATTTCTTTTGGCCGGAGGAGCAATATTTTGGAAAAGGGCCAAATAAACAACGTCAACTACGGAGGAAGAGTTTGTATCGTGTTAGGAAGAAACTTCACAATATATATGGTAATATATATATATATATATATATATATATATTTTATCATAGGGCTAAGAATCGTGGATTCTATCTCTAAGTCGTCGATGTTATATTGTGATAATTTGGCTGCAGTTTTCTCCTCTAACGACAAGAAAAGTGAGAGTAAGAATAAGCATGATGGAACTTGAAGCATTTATAAATAAGAATTCTATATTTTTATTTCAAGTTGTACACATAAACACTACACCAAAAATGGACAGTAGCGACAGAAATATTCTGTTGCGAATTAGGTCGCAACGGCACCCAGCTGTTGCGAAAGGCCCTACGCGAGTTTTTGCAACAGAAAATAGTGTTTTGGAGTCGCAACAACAAAAATCTGTTGCAACAGAAAATTAGCAACAGCTCCTAAGCTGTTGCCAAATCTTGATTAAGTCAACGAAGACCGACTCAAAATTTTGCAGAAAATATTTACCAACAGAAACATGCTGCGATTTTTCTTTTTACTGTTGTCCTCTGAAACCGTTTCGCTCAAAATATAAAACCAAGTGCTTTTAAAGAAAATAAGCATCCATTACAGACTTCAAAACCTCAAGAACCAGAAGCATGTGGAGCTTCACATAAACCCAAAACTACAGCCAATGTGTGCTTGGCAGATAAAAGAGAGATGCTGCTGTATGATGGGCATAGATGGGTAACATGGTAGTGACAAGCGGTAGAAGCATGTGTGGGAAGATGGCAGGCGATCATCAGAACCACAAGTCTTGTAGATGGTCAAAGGATAAGGCAAACCAGAAAATCCATTTACCGGAAGGTATTTTACTAAGGTCCAAAAGAAAAGAAGCTCCCTCTGCTGCTCCATGGACATACCCTCTACAACCTGCAGGAATAGTTTCATAAAGTGTATTTTACTAAGGTCCAAAAGAAAAGAAGCTCCCTCTGCTGCTCCATGGACATACCCTCTACAACCTGCAGGAATAGTTTCATAAAGTGGTATCAGGTTCCACAGACAATATATATTATCTTCTAAAACAGTTTTTCCCTTGAAAATCAAGGAGATGGTGCATATCCATCAAGTCTACACGATTCTAGCTTCAACAGTGGAAGTCTTTGCAGAAAGGACAAAACTTATTTACCATCATCCGTCCTAGTCCTAATTCTTTCACACAAGGCTATAACCTGAGTACCAAATTCTTCCACACAAGGCTATAACCTGAGTACCAAATTCTTCGACTATTTTGGTACCTTACCAGCACTGGAGGTTTACTAATCAATGAATCTTAAAGAGTACTAATCAATGAATTTGGTACCTTACCAAATTCTTCGACTATTTTTTTTTTTTTTTTTTTTTTTAAAGAGTACTACATTAACTAGTTGGAAGCCTAACAAGCTAAGCTCCAACAACATACTACAACATTAATTGAACAGGTTGTTGTGCTAGCCTACCAGCGAGCCTCATGGGTAACCTAGCCAAGGGAGCCGAAGCGGATGGTGGGGCTGAGATTGTGTCACAAGGGGGCAAGCTAACTCTACCTTCCATGTTAATTCCTGCAATATTATGTCACTGGAGGCTCGAACCTGGGACCTCCTGGAACGCATGGAATTTTTGGGAAAGAAGGATGACCAGCTGAGCTAGGTGCCCGTTTTTTTTTTTTTTTTTTCTCTCTATCTTTTGTAGCTCGCCTTATCCTTTTAAGGTTTCCAATAATTGCTTCACACACATTTAAGCTATTGCAGGCAATAAAGGTCTACAAGGTTTACATGTTACATGCTAGGGCTCAAATAGGGCTACTGAATGAAAAAACATGCCTCTCAAACCATCCAGCTTAGTAAATACAAAAAAAAGACATAACTAAAACTGATTGTAAAAACAAGATCATAGAAATGAAAGGGAGATCTAACAAGATGAGAGAAAATGACACCGAACAAACAATCCAACAAAGAAATATATGACATAATATAAAATGAACACTGAAGCTAATCATAAGAACTTACGGAATTCATAAAGGGATTATGGGGTCATACGTACCTTCCAAAACCAGCAGATTTGTTCATCAGTTTCTTTGAAGTCCTCGTACTTTGTGTGTGCTTTCCAATCCTTTAAACAAATAGGTTTATCACTTCCAAGCAACACACAATTAAGACCTTTCAAATCTATGCCATGGAAAAAGTTTTTAGCCAGCCTTCGCTTGCAAAGAATATCACCAAAACCGCGGGAAAAATAGCCAACCTTTGCGGAGATTGATCTGACGAACAAATGCTGAATAAGAAGATGAACATATTGTTCACTGTTCTTGCTATTGACGACAATGTTGTTCCCTCCCGGACACAGCTCCACAGTTTTCCCGGATCCAAACTCTTTGATTTCCCTGACAAATGTCAACCCCATAGCATCTGAATCAACAAAGTCAGCATCCATCTCCAAAATCTTTTTGCAACTCCGGTACATGACTGGATCTGCGCAGCGTATGTCCTCCAAAGATATTTTCTCATTGGCTAATTGCAAGAAAAATACGCTATCAAACGCAATGCCAACTTGCACTCTATGCATCAAGGCTAAAGCAACAACCCGACCACAGAAGCCAAAATATTTAAGTTGATGGGGTTTCCCTTCTACTGGGTTGGAAAGAACCTGCCACGGTCCTCCGGGCATTCTACAAAAAGGGATTTTTGTGGACTAAAGAGTGCTTGGCATACCAAAGAAAGCCACTCCCGCAGGACACCATGACCTGTAGCTACCTCATTTTTGAACTCCACGAAAAGGCCATTGTGCAAGGACTGGGCTTTTACAAGAGCAATGTGTTCAAATGATTCTGGCAATAACAGCGACCTGTCAATGAGGATTTTGTGCAGCTTCTCCTTGTCATCCTTCACCTCAGGGAACATCATCACCATCAGATGTATTCTTGATTCAAAATCTATTGCATTGGCATACTTGAGAAGCCATAGATGATCATCACCCCTCTTGGAGTGCCTAATAAGATAATTCATTGCAAGGGGAAAGTCTTGAAATGCAGCAGAAAGAAGTTCTTCTCCATCCTCGTAAAGTTCAGATATGTTGTTCAACTCCTTCAGAATAGAAAGAAGGTAAGACCACCCAAAACTGAATTTCAAACTGCCTCCAGCATCCCTAATAGATGTGCACAACCAGTCCAGGCATTGCTTGAGGATCCTCACCAAAGTCAATAGAACACAATGAAACCTACAAATAAATTGGGCTCTCCTTCTTTAAGTCATCCAGACTCAATGGAAGTGGTCAACCATTCACTCTCACATGATCCTGAATTGCACTACGGACATGGAGTGAAAACAATGTGAATTCGTCGAAATAGCTCTTAAGACTCCTTGAATCAGAAGTTACTATGGGTGGTTGTGACTGATAAGTTGATTTCAAACATCCGTACAACTTCCTCTCTGCCTCGCTTAGAAACCTGTGGAGGCCATAAACTAACTGAGACGTCCTTGCGGTACCAAAATATCTTGGCCTACTTGAAAAAGCAATTGATTTCAGTATGGATACAAGAGTTTCACGACAGGAGTAGTATAACTGGCACCCATCATCATCAGTGGCTCCACGAAAGAATTCGCAAAAGCTCAAAACTATAGTAACACACTGATTTTGTATGGACCTAGGTAAAAAGAAATCAGAATTGGTTTTAGGGTCGATTAGCAAGAGCCTAATACATTCCTTGGCTATCTCTTTATTTTCTTTAACTGGGGAACGGAACAATTACACAAGAATCCAGGTTATATAACAGCCGTCGAGGATTTAAAGATGCTCCATAGATTTCTTCATGTTTTCTCTAGGAATGGTCCTCAATATATCCTTAAGCCCCCGTAATATATCGTCTCTTGATGAGTATCGAATGACATGACCAGCCTTATTTTCCTCCTCTTCATCCTCATCATCATCTTAGTACTTCCGTGACAGAAGTTATACACGAAGTTGATATAATCTTCAAACTGTTATAATCTTTGTTTATATTCATCACTGTTCATCAGTTGATCAATTAGAGTATTTGCTTCCTTACCAAAAAATAAAGGCCTAAGATAGAGAAGTATAAATAACCCAGAAAAATAAAAAAAATACATGTCCCTCAATTTGAAATTAAGGAATACATTGAATCAAAATTACTCCTCAAACTTGAATTCCAAATCAAAGGTTTGAACTTTTTCTGTTTCATTGACATAATTTAATCAATCAATAATAAAAATCTAACCTTTTCTCTGTTTCCTTATTTTCCTTGGCTAAGAATTTGAAACCTGAGGGTGTTTCTTTTTTTTACCTATTTGGATTGGAAACCACTTTTCCTCCGATGTAGTGTTCCTTTGATCAATTTTCATCTCAAATCTGCAGCGGCGCAATAGAAACCAGACGGTGGGGATGCTGAATGGTATACCGACGGACACACCAAAATGATGACCTCATTTTTCAGTGTCTCCTCCAACCAGAACCGGATAACTTAGTTCTCAGTCGTGATTTTATGATACGGGTGGAGAGCATAATAAGACTCACGAAGACATAGCCGGCGAAGCACGTGATATCCCTCGCTTCAGATCGTTTCATGAGGCGTAAAATGGTTAGAATTAGATTTCGAAAAAGACAAATGTGACTCAGCAGTGTGTCAAAATGAGATTCGATCACGACGCTCGTTGAAGGATGAGCTCTCTCAAGGAAGGAAGCCATTAATCCCTAGATTTCAATCAACTCCCGAACCTAGTTAGAAATTCGGCGAATTATTCGCGAATTCGTACGAATCAACCGAATCCGATGCATTCGGCCGAATTACTCTAACACCGACCCCGGTTCGAGCATTATATGGGTTATCCGAATTTTTCGCGAATAATCCGGATAAGTGACTAGTCGATTCGACGGGTGACTCGGCGATTCGAACCGATTTAAGTGTTTTTTTTAGAGTTATTAAAAAGAAGTTGTTGGTGGGGATTGAACCCATAACCTCTTACTTGCTAATTAAGGCTCAAACCATTGAGCTATTTGCTTGTTTTTGTCTATTCTTAATGTATTATCTATATAATATAATAAAATTGGTTTAAATCATTCTTTCAACTCTATACAAACTTTAAAATATAATTTCTATTAATTTGATGTAAGCTATTATTCCATCAACTCATATTTCTAAAACGATTTATACACGTACGTATCCGTTCCGAACTACACTCCGAACAACGAACCATTGACCGATTTTTTGACCGAATCCGACCTATCCAAATCCGTATAATTCTCGAACGTATGCCGTCCCGAACTCCTCTCCGTACCCCGAATTGCTAACTAGGCTCCCGAATCAATAATGGTAACATCTATGGTCATCCTAGTATAGTGATAAAGTTATTATGTGACGATACCAGTTACGTGAGTTCGAAATTCAATAACACTAAATGTTTAACCGATCAAAAAATATAAAAAGAATATTTGTGGTCATTTAGTTTTCAACCTTAAATATAAAAAGAATTGTGGATGAATCCCACGATTCAAGCGGGTGAAGCTTCTTAGGCCCCTTCCTATGGGTGTGGCAAATCAATAGATTTGCCATTTAAGCACCCACTATGGAGGGGGCAAACTGGCAAACTGGACTGGCTAAGTGGCAAATTTGCCACTTAGCCAGTCCAGGTGGAGTTTCTACCTACCGGTCGAGTCTCGACCGGTCGGTTTCGTGTAACCCATTCGGTGTATATGACACCGATACCGGTATCTGTAACACCTGTAGGTGCGTGTTACACCGCTGCCTAAAATCTGATCCAACGGTCATTATTCTCCCCCCCCTATAAATACCACATTCCTCTAACATTTTAACTCACTCCTTCTTCCTATTTTCTTAGATTTTCTAATGGATCAAAACATGTCTATGGATCAATTCATCGAAGAGCAACATGCAGCCGAAAATCGAAGATTTGCAGATCGATCTAGAATGCAAAATGAATTAAGAAGAGCAAAAAGTTGGAGAGTTGCACAACAGCGCGATTTTAGCACGTTAGAAGATCAATGCATCTGCCGAAATTATGTTTTCTTCACAAATCATCCAATTGTTGATGGATCGTTACGGCTTATTCCGTTTTGGGGACGCGTTTTCATGAAATTTGAGGAAGAAACAACGAACCTCAACAATCGCAATTTGATGGTGTTGAGTGGTCGGTTCTCCATAATATCCAAGAATGTTAACAAGTATATTGGTATGATAAGGGAAGAGGCTCGAAACATGAAAAGTGGTGAAACCCTGATGTGCATTGATCAAAGATGTCGTGCAAAGTGGCTATGTGACACCGGAGAGGAGTTCCGATATGCCAGTTGTTATGAAATCTTAAAAGTGTTGCCCCAATTCAATCTAGGTTATCAATTCTAAGTTCGCAATTATGTAGAAAACTTGAAATGAAGATTTATACAAACGACAATTCTTAAGTTCGCAATTATTTATCAAACAAAAGTGCAATTACATTAACGATTTAAACAAACCACAATTCATATTAACGACTAAATAAAACTCTAAAACTATCGATTACCACGAAATACATAATCCACAAAGCCTGTTGGATCTTGTGAAAACTCATTATTTGGAGTCTGAGATGGTGGTTGAGTAGCATCAGGCGATTCATAACCTTGAAATGGTATTGGAGCCATTGGAGGTGGTTCTTGAAATCGGTGAAATGCTGAACTTGGGGTATAAAATGGGGATTTCCTAAATGCATCCAAATTGACGTGTTCACCAGCAGGAGTAAGTATAGGACCTTGGGGCATGAAACCAATAGGATACTGCAAATCTGTTGTTGGTTGTAGTTGAGTCTCTTCTACCAAAGTCTCGTCCATGATAGTTGGAGTGCGTTGACGACCTCCACGTCCACGAATTACATTTCCACTTCCACTTGCATGACTTCCACTTGCATGACTTGCACCTGCATGACTTCCACTTGCACGACTTCTAGTTCTTCTTGTATTGCTCTCACTAGTAGTGTCATGCATTTCAAAACTCAGACTTTCCCTCAAAGACTACATCTGACTCAAGTGAAAACGTTGGAACCCTTGGATAAAATGTGCATAATTGTTACATCGATTCGGATACTCTTCTCTGGTTGCATCCACAACATCATATGGATTGGTCAGCTGCATACCTTCAGTAGTGACTGGAATTGAAACAATATCTCCACTTTGTGATAAAGTATTGACTTCCCATCGCAATTTAGGCATATGTGACGACCCAAATTGACTGCTAGGGTACGTAAATGGTTCTCCCATAGGTGGTGGGGATTGGGATGGAAGAACTGTAAGTGGAAAATTTCCAATTGCCGGAAAGTCAACACTGCCTAAGCTATGTGGATGAACACCAATATTTAGCTTGCATACCTTTTGAAACCAACTGTAGTAATCATAGTCATCTTCTTGTTCTTGGATCAAATCATCAGCTTCTTCCCAAGGTTGTCCATTATTTATCAACTTTATCCAATCATCATGTGAAATAATTGAAGTTAGAAAAGGGTTGATTGCTTTTACCTTTCTTCCGTGTAGCTGAAACAAATGTCTTTCTCCATAATACCAAATACCCTGACCCCTAACTAGACTGTAAAACACAGTTCGCTTTAAGCTAAACTGAAGCATCTCTTGTGCCATTTGTTCATGGAACTCATCAATTTCCATATACGGCATTGGCTTAATGTTGGCAGTATTTCTGCATAGTTGTTGCATCCTTTGAACAACAGCAATATTTTGACCATCATTGATCTGGCCAACCCAATTTTCATCTTTGTACTTGTACAAGACTGGGAAAATTAATCGTTTATCGTGAAGATCTGGTTCGCCGACTGTAAAGTAAGTATACCACCAATACTGAAAAATAACATTGACGAAAAATGATGTGTTACTACATTCACCACAAATACAAATACATTCAACTCGATAATAAATCTAATAAATAGTTCTTACCTCCAAAACGCTCCAAAATGCATTTAAGCTATCTGACTTCGTAGATGAGCATTCACCGAGTTATATGTATAGCTCAGTTAAAATTACAGAACCCCAATCATAATTTGGCGCTTTGGCTAAATCTTCTAAAGATTCCAGAAAACTATTTAATGAAACGCTGCTAGCATTGGGGAACAACACTTGGCCTAACATCCATAATACAAAAATACGTTCAAGATCGGGAT
The DNA here is from genome assembly GCA_023529315.1 of Papaver bracteatum. Classification (NCBI taxonomy): domain Eukaryota; kingdom Viridiplantae; phylum Streptophyta; class Magnoliopsida; order Ranunculales; family Papaveraceae; genus Papaver; species Papaver bracteatum. The sequence goes on along the minus strand of JAJJWX010005375.1, from coordinate 417,005 downwards.
AATCTTCAGTTCTGTCTGTTCCCTTGGATTTGTAACGGGTCAAAAATGCCTTCAACCCAGACACTCTTAATCCAAATGACTGTAACCGTCTTGACTCTGGTGATCCTTCAGTATCACTTGAGTATAAGGGGAGTAATTGTTTCCATTTTCCTTCTGACATCCACTTTAACTAGTCAAATTTCACTATTTCACCATCACTTTTTATTTCAGTCAACATATACAAATCTAACGGTGTGAATCCTAAAAACAACATGGTCATAAAATTAAAGTTTGTATGCGAAACTAAAATTGGTATCAAACTAAATAATTGAAAATCTAAAAATTAAAGTTTGTTTCTGAATTAAAAATTAAACTATTGAATGGAACAAATAGAACTTACCACACTCGAAATCCTTGAAAAAGAACGTATTGGCAGTTTCCCACCAACGTTCACAAATAACTCGCACAACTTGAGTCCTGTGGTTTTTGCCTTTCATGAAATATAAACGCTGCCAAGGATATCTTCTCAAGGATGATTGAACACCTTGGGGGAGTAACTCAAACACTTCAGTTAGCTCATACCACCCACCTCTTAATTTAGGTAACAAAACTCGCTCGAGATGGTTACATAAATGCGTAGATTGTACATCATCTCCAACTAGTTGCCTAACATTAGAGAACTCGTGATCTTTATCCTGAACCCATACTATATCACTATCTGAAATAGATTTTCCCCTGTCTTTCCTATTTATTTTCCTTTGCCTATTTGTTTTGGAACTACTACTCATTTTTTTAAATTCGCTCTGCTCTGATCTAAATTGAAGAGAAGGGGAGAATAGTTTTTTTGAATGAAAAAAATGAAGAGAATGGGGGATTTATAGGCGGTAGAGCACCGACCGTGACCGGTGGAGATTAAACCGGTGACGGTGTCATATAGACCTGCCAGTCTTTGCGTGACCGCTACCGATGTAGTCTCGACCGGTAGGTGGAGACTCGATCGTTAGTAGTTTTTACCATAGTGGCGCGCCCAGTTTTCCAGGCCTGCTGGCATGGAAAATGGAAGATTTAGCCAGTTGCCATAGGAAGAGGCCTTAACTATACGTTTGTACGCTAGCATCAAATTCTTAACCGATCAAAAAATATTAAAAAAACATCTATGGTCATTTAATTTTCAACATTTTAAGTTAAAAATTGTGGCTGAATCCCGTGATTCAAGCTGCTGAAGCTTCTTAACCATACATTTGAATCAAATCCAGTACGACCAATGAATGGACGCAAAACAAGATTCATTTTTGTGCCCAACCATTAGGCACACAAAATCTGGACCTTTACATAAAAACATTTGTGACCACTCCTATCCAACTACTAGGCACAACGTACCAAACTATTAGGCGCATTTGATGATTCAATCTTGAATCACCATAAGAGTTAGAAGCTGAATCAAGTTGACATGACTTCAACTTAGTGATCCATAGAGGTCAACTAATTGTTGATAATCTTGCTCCATGATAAAGTTGACCCATAATATAGGGTTATGAAAGGAGGATTAATTGTAGTATGTTTTTAACTCTAGAGAACAAGGAATATAGACTTTGTCTATTACTATGGAAGTTCATTGGCCTAACTAACCTCGAAAACTGGCTTACAAGTTTATGGTCGCTCAAGGCTTATAAACTGTAGGATCTTAAACTTCTCATACCATGTGAGATTAATAATCTCAACATGTCCCCTCACGTATGGTCTCATTGGGTCTAACACGTGGATAATGGATCGGGTGGCGCAGAGTAAAGTTGCGGTCGAACAACTCATCACAAATTGACTGATCTGATACCATATTGAATTCCATGGGCCTAACTAATCTCAAAAACCGTTTTGCAAGGTTAGGGTTGACTAATAATTATAAACTACGGGATCTTAGACTTCTCATACTATATGGGACTAATAATCTCAATACGCCCCATTACGTGTAGCTTCGTTCAAACATGTTAAGATTAGCATTTCTCTTTTTGATACCATTAAGCATATTCTTTTTTATGCTAAGTTCTTGAAAGATATGTGCATTGTAAACCGTAATTTGAATGTGAAAAATAGAGCTTTTCTTGCTGAACAGGTAAGCTCCATTATTACTCAGAGAACGCCTCCTAAATATAAGGATCTTGGTTGTCCTACTATTTCTTGCACTATAGAAGAACACGAAATTGAACATGCTTTGTTATATTAGGTGCTAGTGTGAATCTTTGGCCATATTTTGTGTATGAACAATTAAGACTTGGTGGCTTGAAACCCACTAGTGTTTACACTCCAATTGGAAGTGATAGAATATGTTCTTGTACAGGTTGTAAGCTCTATTTATCCTGTGGATTTCATAATTCTAGATACACACCTTGTGGCAGACCCTAGTGGAAAGATTCATATTATCTTAGGATGTACGTTTTTAGCAACCCCTAACGCAATTATAAACTGCAAGAATGGTTTTATAGAACTTAATTTCGGTAGTTCAAAAATGGAAGTGAATGTTTTTAATGTTGCACGCCCCTCCCCCCCCCCCGATTTCTATAACCATGATGGTATGATTGATGAAATCATTTATGATACCTTCTTGCAAAAAAAAATTAAAAATCCATTAGAGGCATGCTAAACTCACTTTGAGCAGGATTTTGATGATGATAGTGTTATTTTTGAAGTTAATGCCTTGTTAGGCTCCACATCACTGCTAGACACAAGTAAATGGAAGCCCAAATTAGAACATCTTGTTCTTCCCGAGTCTCGATTTGTTTCATCTGTCGAGAAAGCTCCGACCTTAACCCTTAAGCCATTGTCTGACATTCTAAAATATGTTTACTTAGGCTGTGAAAACACTTTACCTGTTATTATTGCCTCTAATTTCACATTAGAACAGGAAGAAATATTGATAGATGTCTTTAGAGAACATAAAATGGCTATAGGTTGGTCCACTGCATATTTGAAAGTTATTAGTCCTAGTGATTGCATGCATCATATCCACTTTGAAGAGAATTCTAAAACACCTAGAGAAATGTAACGTAGATTAAAGAGGGTGTAAGAGATGAAGTTTTGAAACTATTAGATGCAGGTATCACATATCTGATATCCGATAATATTTGGGTCATCCAGTTCAAGTTGTACCCAAGAAATCAGGAATTACAGTAGTAAAAAATGATTATAATGAATTGATTCCCACTCGGAAGACCACCGGGTGGCATGTATGTATTGATTATATGAGATTGAACAAGGTCACGAGGAAAGATCATGTTCCCATACTGTTCTTCCACCAAATTATTGAGAGCTTATTCGGGTATAGCCACTATTATTTCTTAGATGGTTATTTCGGATATAACCGAATCCACATTGTCCCCGAAGACCAAGAAAAAACCATTTTTACCTATCCATTTGGGGCATTTGCATATATACACATGCCTTTTGGGTTGTGTAATGCACCCGCTACTTTTCAATGTTGTATCTTAAGCATATTTTCTGACATGGTTGAATGGTTTATTGAAGTTTTCATGGATGATTTTTCTGTTTTTGGGTCGTCTTTCAATGAATATCTCCATCATCTAACTCTTGTCTTGGTGGGATACAAAGAGAAAAATTTGGTGTTGAATTGGGAAAAATGTAACTTCATGGTTCAATCTGGAATTATGTTATGTCATATTGTTTCGTCCAAGGGTATAGAAGTACACAAGGCTAAGGTTGATTTTATTTTTAAGTTGAAACCTCCACGTACAGTTATGGAAGTTAGATCATTTGTAGGTCATGCAGTTTTTTATCATCGTTTTATTAAATACTTCAGTAAGATCTCATGTCATGTATGCAATCTTCTTAGTAAGGATGTTGCTTTTGTTTTTGATGAAACTTTGTTGTAGCTTTTAAGAAATTGTTGTTAACTTCTGACCCTATTATAAAACCGCTTGGAATCTGCAATTTAAGATTTTGTGTGATGCTTATAATTTTGCAGTTGGAGCCGTTTTAGGACAGCATAAGGATAGAGCACAACATGTTATTTACTATGCTAGTAAGACTTTGAATGATGCACGATTAAATTAAACTACCATTGAAAAAGAAATCTTATCGATTATGTTTACCTTAGAAAAGTTCAGACCTTATCTCTTAAGGTCTAAAATCATTATCTTCTTTGATCATGCCGCATTGAAGTAATTTATTTCCAAAAAGGATGCTAAACCTAGGTTGATTAGATGGATTTTATTGCTACATGAATTTGTCTTTGATATTCGGGACAAAAAGGGATCCGAGAACGTAGTAGCAGATCACCTTTCTAGGATCATTTCAAAATCTTCTAACGATGTCTTGTGAAAATACGAGGGTACCCAAATACAACATAATCTTTTAAATATCAACTTATAAGTCCTTTACCAAGTCTGATCATTTATGGACAAAGTCGAGATAATACAAAAACTATGGTATACATTTTATGTAATCGTCCATGGATGCAAGACCGATACAATACAACAACAAAGTTATCACTTGATAATTGGAACAGTATAAAACCGAAACACTATAGGATCACTATCAAGTGATTAGGATTAACGTACGTGTGTAATTTGTTAACGAGGAAAACGCAAATGCAGAAAAACCCCAGGACCTAGTCTAGTTTTGAATACTCTCAGAATTTATCCGCTATACAAAATCTAATACCAACTTCGTATAGTTGAAACCAAGTAAACTGCCCCTAGCTACTTAGTTTCCTCAATATCCTTGCGCCTTCGACTTCTAGAGTCATGCACGTGAATCACCTATCCCTTTGATCGTATTCAAAATAGTAAAGGATCATATTCCAAACGTGAACCACTCTATTCAATTTTTGGTAATAAGATATTTGAGCCATTAACAAAGGCTCTTCCATTTAATATAACAAAATCCTTTGACTGGTCATATTAATCTAAACTTTGATTGCCAAAATAATCAATTTCATGATTTTCAATCACACAATATATTACTCAAAGAACAACTATAAAGTGATGCAGATCTCATGCAACTAGTCAATCAAGTATATCAAAGATAAACACGATTCTAGTTGGATCCCAGCCAATCAAGGTTTGTGCACTAAATTCACAAGATACGAAAACTTATAAGAAAATCTTCTTCGTCTTCAAATCTTCGATTGTCTTATTAATAACCTGCACAACACAACTTGAATCCTCTTATGATCAATCACACACAAAGTGTAATCTGTTAATAATGGATTATCACAAGATGTATTTAGATCCGCAAATGGTTCTAAAGATCCCATCGATACTTTGATCTAGTTTGAGTGAGCCTTATATCAGAATAGAAGGTTCTCAAGAATAATCAAACTAGGTGCAATCAAAGTTTCAACAACCGTTGGTCAATCAAATCAATAATCGAAAACTAAAGTAATAATGCAATTATCTAGTTTCCTACCAACAGTACTCATAGAGCTTCTTGAGAACCTTCTCTTCTGATCCCGCAGAAGTGTTTAAAAGAGCGGTCGTAAGATATCTCACCTAATTAGGGTACTTTCCTCTCCAGATAGACGGCTCCCCCAGAAATAACACGAATGAAGTTTTCCTGGCTCTTAGGATAGTTTGCAAAAAATTCAAACTCAAGTATTTATAAACCAAGATTGTTTGGAGAACAAGGAAATTCCAAAACCGAAAATATTCTCAAGATATTCATTAAAGTACCTAATTTCGGATTTCCTATTTCCAATTAATTACCAAACCATATTTCCGAAAACTCCCTTAGAAAACTTCTATTATTAGTGTATCACATTAACTAATTATATTTTCCAGAGGATACACTTTAATTGCTGGTAATTAAAACATATATGTTATGAAAATCATAAATAAATATTTTTTAATATTTCGGTTCGGGGTCACCTTGAGCATCAAGGAATATCTTTGAAGAATTAATGATAAGAGTTATGTACATGTTAAAATAATATCGATATCTAGAAATTTCTCAGCAAACCCTGATTCCAAGCTTCAAACAAAACATAAAGAAATATGTGAATATTGGAAACTCGGCTTTGCTCCTTGGGATCGGTTCTACCATGACTCACAATGTAAGTTGTGAGTGGTTACACCATGATTCCCAGAGGTATATTGTGATCGGTTATACCTTACTTCTCGAGTTAGCTTGTGATCGGTTACACCTTGGTTCCCAAAATAGCTTGCGATCGATTACAACATGCTACATATTATAGGCTATGACTGGTTACCTCAATTCTCAACGTAAGTTAAGATAGGTTCTACCTTGTCATCTTGCATTGGTCATCCAAAACATATTTAATAAAGAACCGGACCAATCATGATTTCCCTTTCGATTATGAAACAAGTTCATACATCTACTTCCTTAAACTAATGTAACAATACATAGTTTTCTAGGATAAAATCACACCTATATCTTACACATAATCAAGTAACTGAATACAAACATTATGTTGATGTCGTATTTAAGAAGTTCCAAAAGATAAGCACATATACTTCATAATTCAATAAATTCCTTGACACTTTGATCATAATGATATGACCAAGTTTAACTACTTTAATATTATATATGTACATCTTCGCATGTTATGTTTTTAATATAATCCGACTTGAAAGATACGTTAGGAATAGAAGCAAGATCAAGTCAATATTACTAACCTCAAGTGGAAGGATGATGTCTTCATTGTAGTCGTTACTTCTTCTCATTCTTCAGGTCTTCGGAGTAATACTTGTACGTCTCAACATTCCTAGATTTCTAGTCTAACATAAATGAAGCTGACTCTAGTATTTAATTAGGCGACTTTAGATGAGTTTTGATATTAAAATATGACAACCAAGATTGACATACCAACGCTTGGTGGGTTCAACCGAGCTATACTCTAACAATCTCCCTATTTGTCAATTTTAGTGACAAAACTCTATTACATATGTAGATATATATAAACGAATTACAAAATAGCTCATTCTTCATACGCTTGATTCCAAGTTTAAACAACACAATATATCATTTCCTAGTGATTATAAATCACTTGTTTACTCCATATATTTCTCCCCTTTTTTGTCACAAAAATGACAAAGGTACGAGCAAACAAAAGGACAAACCGAAAGGATCTTACAAATCCGTAAGACTTGTACAACTTATAAGAGTTAAGCACGTAGGTTTCACGTACCAATATTAAAACTGAAACTACAAAAGTAATCTAGCTTTAGTATGTTACCAAGGAAACAATTTCCCGAAGCAATTTTCCTTTTAGTCTGATAAATCAACTAAGATACCTTAGTTATTAACCGAACCAAATTACTAAGTATCTTGGTTATGATTCGGACACATACACAATCTGTTCATTCGATAAGACACAAATAGTGACCAGAATTAACTCTATTTCTCTTGTCATGCTCTAATTATTCCATAAAATAACTTAGACATTTCCCTTTAGAAAAGACAAACACTTGGTTAGTTAACTAGTTCTTCTTGTCAAGGAATTCGATTAGACTTGAATAACTGAATCCTCCATTTGATAAGTCTAACTAAGATCAGAATTAACTTAGTTTCTCTTATCCAAAGTCAAATGGACTAAACAAATGACCCCGTAATTTTTGTTAAGCCAAAACAATAGATACAAACCAAAAATTGACTTGTCATAGTTTTTCTTAACCAGGAGCAATTGAAATAAATATAACTAATGTAAGCATTACAATTGTACTGAATTACGTTAAGCCAAAATAATTGATACCAAACTGTAATGACCCTCAAGCTCGTCAATGCTATTAGACCAGTCAAGTGACAAATTAGCAAATAATTACTCGATTAGATTAACACGAACGCTAATTATTAGAAATAATCTAAAAATGACTAGATACGAAACTAGTAGTGTTGAGTAGATCTCGAAAAGTTACGCGGAATAGACTTCTCGAACGTTCCATTCGGATATCGGACGGAGAAGATATCATCAGTTTTGTCTAAAGGGAAAGTTAGCCGCCTGGATTCCCATATCAATTTGGAGAGTGCATTTATCATTTATCGTTGGTCTTATCCCCAGATCGAGCAGATAAACTCATCTTTCCTTCCTTCCTTATTTCTTTCTTATTCTTCTTCTTTCTTCTTTTCTTTTCTTCTTCATCTTCTGTTCTTCGCCTGTGGCGATTCTGAGAGTGTTCTGAGCATGTGAGATCGATCATCTTAGGAGAAATTTTAAGTGATGATGGTTAGTGGTTATAGTATTGTGGTTGTTTGAATCGGGAATAATAAAATTGAGTTATAGTAAATCAAGGTGAGGATTTTCATTCCTAAGATGAAGAAATCAAGAGAAGTTGGTGATTCAGATGAGAACTCTGTTGTTCTAGGATGGTGATGTTCAATTGAGAGTTGTTTCAATTCAGAAATTTAAGTATCATTTTAATTAGGGTTTTCTGAGTTGGATTGGAATTCGATTTGAGTAAGTAATAAGAAGAGTTAGACGGAATTACAAGATGGGTTTTCTTAATTGAAGAGTTTAATTAATGTTTTGAGTTTGAATTTGAGATTGAAGATAATTAGGGTTCATGTGTTCTTCCCCAATTTGAATTAGGGTTTGGTTGAGAACTGACGATGAAGATTGTTGAGGGTTGATTGAATAGAACTTGTGGAGTGGTGATAGTTTTGAGAAGGTTTGCTGAATGGATTCAAATCAAAGAAGAATTGGTTCATATCGGTTAGTGAAACCAAAATTAAGGTAATTATTATAGTGAAGTTATTTAGTATCTTTGATTGAGTATGTGTAGTTGTTAATTAAGTTAAGTCTTGAGTTGAGTATATGTATATCTGAATTGAGATTTAGCTAAGTTGTTGTAGTTGAATCATGGAATTACAGGGTTGAGTATAAAACAGATAAGTTTCATTGGAGTTAAAGATTGGTGGTGGTAGTTATCTTAATATTGAAATGGTGGTGTTGGTGTTAACTGTGATGTTGAAGCTGCAGGGAACATCACAGAATGGATGTGATTCCAGTGAAGACATGAATGAAACTGAGATATGCTTTAGAGGAATACTTTGAAGTTGCAATGGATATCAGTGGCTGATAGAGACGTACTGTTGGTGGCTGGTGTTGTTTGTGTTGGCTCTAAAGTGCGCATAACAGGTGGTGGTAGTTGAGGATGGTTGAATTGTTAGTGCTGATGAGTTGGTATGGAAGTGAAACTGTAATGGGTGCAACCAGTGATACCAGATTGTTTGGCAGTTCATTGAGGGACATGAACTGAGTTTGGTAGTGGTGTTGTAATGAAGCCACATGGTTAGTGATGACCAAGTTGTTTGGGATGTTGTATGGAATTGGTTAAAGTGATAATGATATTGTTGTTGGAGAGTTAGGTTGAGGGTTGAAGGTGTAACTGAGATTATAGTTATAGGAATATAGTTAGTGTTTGCTGTGAAATCCTATAGCTTCAATTGCAGGAAATTAAGATGTAATTGTGTTTGTAATTTTATTCTGAAATCTGCTTAAGAATTTATGAGTTGAAGTTGTATTTGAGTTATAAATTGTGATAGAATCTTAGCCTGAGTTCTTTCAGCTTAGCTGACTTGACCTAGTGTTTCTGACTCAGTTTATCTGACTGAGTTAAAAGTGTGTTTGATTTACTTAAATCAGTTTTCTGACTGAGTTGACTCAGTAATCAGGATTTGACCCGACCTGACTCAGTGACCTGACCAGTGGACCATTGACTTGACTTAGACCTTGAAATTTGACCTGACGTTGACTGTTAGTTGACTAGTGGAATGGACCTTAGTTTAATGGGCTTGTGCTAAAGATTAGTCTTCCTAGTTTGATGTTTTGGACCCTTATGGTCCGAATTAACCTTTGGCTTCTTCTACAAAGTTGTAGATATTCACAAGACTTATCTAATAGACTATATAACCAACCTAATTCAATTAGTAAACCTTAGCTATACTAAAGATAGATAGATAAATAAAACATGTAGAACCTTAATTGGGCCTAGAATAATTAGAAAGACTTGTATGATTCATGTGTGAGCCTTTTGGCTAGATTCTTAGACTTCTTGTGTGATTACAGTTAGTATATATTAACAACGATCGATTCAAAGGATGAAACAGTGGATCGTGGATCTCGAGGTAGGCATAACTTGTCATCAAAAGAGGTGGGAATACTTTTAACTCTTTTGAAACCATTATTGTTTCTTTTAAAAAAGTTTATGTTTATCAAACTCATGCATTGTTTGTCTGTGCATTTCATGCATTGTTTATTTTGTATTATGATTGTTATGTTGATTCTTTGAATCTTTCCATGAATTGGAAAGGACTTGTAATGTTTGTTATTATGAATTGTTATGGGAAATAAGAATTTCCACTTGTGGTATATAGGATATGCTCCTTCACATTTATACCTACATGAATTCAGTTTTTATTGCTTAAATTTGGTCATCATTAAAGGGTGATATCAATAGCTATTCGGTGTGGAACAACTCGACATCAATATTATACATTGTTTGAAGAAGGAGTTTGTCCATATACATGTTTGTGTATTTCAAGTGGCTTGGTCACTTGTTGATGTTTAGGAAAACATGTATTGTTTTCCAAATCTTGCTCATGATTTCTTTAAAGTTAAATGTTATTCCTACTGGGCACCCTTTTTAGGGATGATGTGCTCACCCTTTCCCACTTTTAGTTTCAGAGACAGATCAGAGTTGCGCAGCGAAATCTTCGAGGAGTTGACTCCGTTAATTAGTTATCTTCTTCTATGTTTATTATGTTGTTTATATTTGCAAACCAAATGACTATTGTATATGTATCATCTGAGAGAAGTTTTTGTATATATATATATATATATATATATATTTCAGAGCGGGGCTAGTTTTGGGTTACATTGATTTTTTTTTTTTACATTCGGTAGGGATGAAGACCACGCCGATAGTGATGAAGACCATGCCGGTCTGAGTTCCGGCATGGTTATTTATGATGAAGACCATGCCGGTATTGCGTTCCTCAGTACCGACATGGTTATTTAGGATGAAGACCATGCCGGTACTGAGTACCGACATGGTTATTTAGGATGAATACCACTCCGGTACTGGGTTCCGGCATAGTTATTTAGGATAAAGACCACGCCGGTACTGAGTTTCGGCATGCTCGATATAAATCTATCCATGCCGGTAGTCAAGTGAAAAAAAAATCAATTTTCTAGATACTTTTCATCATGTGCCGGCACAGAAATTTAAGCAACATACTATGCCGGAAGTGGACTGATCATAAGAAGAAAAAAATTATGAAAATTTCCAGCAAATGCCGACATGGTTTTTTGGTTGAAAACCATGCTGGCACCGAGCTTTTTCAGCTGCAACAATGGTGGATTCAAAGAAAAAAAATCAAATTTTCAACCTCTTAGCAGCAATTCTCTCTTCACAATCATCCTCCATTTTCACAAAAAAAATTCCCTCTCAAATATTTTTTCCCCTCCTACTCTCACCTCACTCACACAAATTCTAATAAAAATACACACTAATTTATCCCTCAAATACTTAACATTTGTACTAATTATAACTAAATACTAATTAGGATTAGTGAGGGGTAGATTAGGAATTTAAAAAATATTTGGATAGGGGGTAACCGTGAATTGCTATTGGGACACCGTTTTTTTCCTGTAGCTATATCCCCCAATTAAAACCCATATCCCCAATTGCGCGTTCTAAATAAAATCTGTTATAACAATCTTTACGTGAAAGTAGAATTATATTTACAAGATTCGGGCTTAATAAAATTAAACTAAAATTCCTTACTAAGTGGTTATTCTGGTCATATTTTAATAACGCTAGTAATAATCAAATGGGAAAAATTGATAAAACAATATAATGAAAATGATTATATAATTAAGGTAATAACTTTTGATAAAAAAACAAATAATAATACTATATAATACTAATTATTATAAAATTAAAGTTATTGTAAATATCATTTGGATAATCTAACGATAGTATAAGCAAAATATAATTTTTATTAATAGTACAACTTAAGGATTACTTGACAATAATATAAATTTAAGGAAATAAAGTTAGATCAAATCCAATTTAGTATTAATAAGAAAATTAATTGGCATTGCGACTAATCTCGATTAACTTTTATCGACCAAAGAAATAAGAAATAAATGTACTAATAATAATAAAATATTAATACCAATCGATTATGATAAATAAATAAACTAAATATTAGCGATTATTTACTTATATCAAGTCACATAATGAAATAAACAAATAGATACAATATTATATAGTAACACTTGGATAATAGTTATAACATTCTGTTATTCTTAATTAGTAAATGAATTTAAAAATTATGTAATTATAATAATATAGTTTCATTTGGAATGAAAATTCGATTTCATTAAAATAAATAAATAAAAATAATGATAAATAAATAAAATAAAATAAATAAATTCAGTGATTAAATTGTTTAAATTGATGTAAATTACTTATGTATAATTTATGAAATAAATTTATTAGAATTACATCAGTTATGATAGAAGTTTAGAGATTAGTTAATTTTAATAAGTTAACACTTTGTTAATCCAGCACTAGGGAATAGTAAAGGTTGTGTTTTCTCTGTTCATAGGAAGGCATTGTTGGGCTTGGCCAACCTTGACAGGGAAACTACATTCAGAGATGACCGATCATAGAAGGATAAATTAGTCCTTTTTAGAGAACCGATAGTTTCAACCTTAGAAAGATTTGTAGGATTCTTCCTTGAAGTTAGAGACAAATATCTTATAAAATAGAATTTAGTTTAAGAGACTTAGACTTCCCTATTTGATAGAATCTAAATCAGTGTAGTTGAACCTAGAACTACAAATTTTAAATTTTAGTTGTAGAAAGCCATATAGGTTTGTGGTTTATTTTATGTTGTTTCCGCTTAGACAAGAGATGAGATTATTCTATAAGGTGGGGAGTTTTTGAAAACCAGAAGAATGGTTTGATTTTCGAGGACGAAAATGTTTAAGGTGGGGAGAATGTAATGACCCTCAAGCTCGTCACCGCTATTAGACCAGTCAAGTGATGAATTAGCAGATAATTACTCGATTAGTCTAACACGAACGTTAATTATTAGAAATTAATCTAACAACGACTAGGTACGAAACTAGTACTGTTGAGTAGATCTCGAAAAGTTACTCGGAATATACTACTCGAACGTGCCATTCGGATATCAGACGGAGAAGATATCATCAGTTTTGGTTGGAGGGAAAGTTAGCCACCTGGATGCCCATATCAATTTGGAGGGTGCCTTTATCATTTATTGTTGGTCTTATCCTCGTATCGAGCAGATAAACTCATATTTCCTTCTTTCTTTCTTATTCTTCTTCTTTCTTCTTTTCTTTTCTTCTTCATCTTCTGTTCTTCGCCTCTGGCGATTCTGAGAGTGTTCTAAGCATGTAAGATCGATCATCTTAGGAGAAATTTTAAGTGATGATAGTTAGTGGTTATAGTACTGTGGTTGTTTGAATCGGGAAAAAGAAGATTGAGTTGTTGTAGTAAATCAAGGTGAGGGTTTTCGTTCCTGGGATGAAGAAATCAAGAGCAGTTAGTGATTCAGATGAGAACTCTGTTGTTCTAGGATGGTGATGTTCAATTGAGAGTTGTTTCAATTCAGATATTTAAGTATCATTTTAATAGGGTTTCCTGAGTTGGATTGGAATTCGATTTGAGTAAGGAATAAGAAGAGTTAGACGAAATTACAATATGGGTTTTCTTAATTTAAGAGTTTAATTAATGTTTTGAGTTTGAATTTGAGATTAAAGATAATTAGGGTTCATTTTTCTTCCCCAATTTGAATTAGGGTTTGGTTCAGAACTGATGATGAAGATTGTTGAGGGTTGATTGAACATAACTTGTGGAGTGGTGATAGTTTTGAGAAGGTTTGCTGAATGGAATCAAAGCAAAGAAGAATTGGTTCATATCGGTTAGTGAAACCAAAATTGAGGTAATTGTTTTAGTGAAGTTATTTAGTATCTTTGATTGAGTATGTGTAGTTGATAATTAAGTTAAGGCTTGAGTTGAGTATATGTATATCTGAATTGAGATTTAGCTGAGTTGTTGTAGTTGAATCATAGAATTACAGGGTTGGGTATAAAATAGATAAGTTTCATTGGAGTTAAAGATTGGTGGTGGTAGTTATCTTAATATTGATATGGTGGTGTTGGTGTTAACTGTGATGTTGAAGCTGCAGGGGACATCACTGAATGGATGTGATTCTAGTAAAGACATGAATGAAACTGAGATATTCTTTAGAGGAATATTTTGAAGTTTCAATGGATATCAGTGGCTAATAAAGACGTACTGTTGGTGGCTGGTGTTGTTTGTGTTGGCTCTAAAGTGCGCATAACAGGTGGTGGCAGTTGAGGATGGTTGAATTGGTAGTGTTGATGAGTTGGTATGGAAGTGAAACTGTAATGGGTGCAGCCAGTGATATCGGATTGTATGGAAGTTCATTGAGGGACATGAACTGAGTTTGGTAGTGGTGCTGTAATGAAGCCACATGGTTAGTGATGACCAAGTTGTTTGGGATGTTGTATGGAATTGGTTGAAGTGATAATGATGTTGTTGTTGGAGAGTTAGGTTGAGGGTGTAACTGAGATGATAGTTATAGGACTATAGTTAGTGTTTGCTGTGAAATCCTAAAGGTGCAATTGCAGGTAATGAAGATGTAATTGTGTTTGTAATTTTATTCTGAAATCTGCTTAAGAATTTATGAGTTGAAGTTGTATTTGAGTTATAAATTGTGATAGAATCTTAGTCTGAATTCTTTCAGCTTAGCTGACTTGACCTAGTGTTTTTGACTCAGTTTATCTGACTGAGTTAAAAGTGTGTTTGATTTACTTAAATCAGTCTTCTGACTGAGTTGACTCAGTAACCAGGATTTGACCCGACCTGACTCAGTGACCTGACCAGCAACCCATTGACTTGACTTAGACCTTGACCTTTGACCTGACATTGACTGTTAGTTGACTAGTGGAATGGACCTTAGTTTAATGGGCTTTTTAAGTGGGCTTGTTCTTAAGATTAATCTTCCTAGTTTGATGTTTTGGACCCTTATGGTCCGAATTAACCTTTGGCTTCTTCTACAAAGTTGTAGATATTCACAAGACTTATCTAATAGACTATATAACCAACCTAATTCAATTAGTAAACCTTATCTATACTAAAGATAGATAAATAAAATATGTAGAACCTTAATTCGGCCTAGAATAATTAGAAATACTTGTATGATTCATGTGTGAGACTTTTGGCTAGATTCTTAGACTTATTGTGTGATTAACAGTTAGTCTATGTTAATAACGATCGATTCAAAGGATGAACAAGTGAATCGTGGATCTCGAGGTAGGCGTGTCTTGTCATCAAAAGAGGTGGGAATACTTTTAACTCTTTTGAAACTATTATTGTTTCTTTTACAAAAGTTTATGTTTATCAAACTCATGCATTGTATGTTTGTGCATTTCATGCATTGTTTAGTTTGTATTATGATTGTTCGGCTGATTCTTTGAATCTTTCCATGAATTGGAAAGGACTTGTAATGTTTGTCATTATGAATTGTTATGGGAAATAATAATTTCCACTTGTGGTGTATAGGATATGCTCCTTCACATTTATACCTACAGGAATTCAGTTTTTATTGCTTAAATGTAGTCATCATTAAAGGGTGATATCAATATCTATTCGGTGTGGAACAACCCGGCATCAATATTATACATTGTTTTAAGAAGGAGTTTGTCCATATACATGTTGGTGTATTTCAAGTGGCTTGGTCACTTGTTGATGTTTAGGAAAACATGTATTGTTTTCCAAATCTTGCTCATGATTTCTTTAAAGTTAAATGTTATTCCTACTGGGCACCCCTTTTAGGGATGATGTGCTCACCCTTTCCCACTTTCAGTTTCAGAGACAGATCAGAGTTGCGCAGCGAAAGCTTCGAGGAGTTGACTCCGTTAATTAGTTATCTTCTTCTATGTTTATTATGTTGTTTATATTTGCAAACCAAATGACTATCGTATATGTATCATCTGAGATGAGTTTTTGTATATATATATATATATATATTTCAGAGTGGGGCTAGTTTTGGGTTAAGTTTTGTAGCAGATTTCTTAATTGAATGCTTAAGTATATGATTTAGATTCTTAGTGCCTTTGTTTTAACTAATGTGTGCCAATAGCAAAAGTTAAACCCAAAACCCACATGTTATGCTAAACACGACTTATGTAAACAAAAATTGATATCAACATATTGTGACTTTTCACACATGAGTTTTAATCGGAACACCTTATGATCATTTGATAAACCCCACTTAATCTCGCTAAATAAAAAAGCCAAACAAATCATAAGGGAAACACAACATGAGATCGAATAATTAGGTTAACAAAAAACGAAACTAACATCTCATAACCGAAAGCAAATAGCATAAAATACAATCATTGACACAGGCTATGCAATCGGAAACCATCAAATGATGAAACAAAGGTTATAAAATAAAATTTTATTTATTCATAATAATTGATAGTTCTATTCAAATAGACTTTATACCAAATATCAAAATAAATCAACAAATTGAATAGTCTATTTCCAGGATCAGGTCTTTAATCAGTCTTTCTCAAAGATCATCCCCAATATCTTCAAAAAAAATTGGGATCCTCATCAACAGCATCACGACTGATTTCCTGAATACGACAAACAATACCTTGATTGTGTTCACATGATAAAGCATTAACCTTTTGATTAATATTTCGAGCATACTCTCTATTGTCGATTCCAAGTTTAATCAGCTTTCTGACGAGGACTAGATGAAGATTGAAAATATCAATCTTAGGATCCAAACTGTTTGGGACAAGAAGATTAGTAACTCCTGCATGAGATGTCACATCTTCATTCTCTTTTCCCTTATCCTCGCAACCAGATTTCTTGAAGGTATCAACAAGATTAATAGTTTCAATAAAACCCATTTTACTTAAGGCTTTTAGGATCTTAGCTTGAGATCTGGTTTGAGAATGCATCTTTTAGTATAAGTTCTCAAACAAGATGAGTACATTTACCAATGGATTTCAACACATACCAAACATAGGTATCAGCTTTAAATAAATAATTCTGATCAGATTAGAAAATAAATTCACATCTTATATGTAATCATATTCTCTAGTAAAGATCTTTTCGGAAAAGAATCGACTTCAAAACCATGTAGTTAAAAATACTTGGAAAAGAAAACTCATCTTGTTTACAGAAGTATGCTTAGCTAGAGTTGTCATCTATAACCTAGGTTTGCTTTGTGAAACATAATTAAGTTATGACTTTGAAGACTTCACTTAGGGAGTCGTGAAGCCCGGTCAGACTATCTTTTACCTGATAATTCATATATATGGATCTTATTCTTATTTCACTTTGAGGTTTTCGTAATCTTATATCAAGAACGAGATAAATAGAAATCACAAAGTTCTCTTCTTCTTAGATTTTTTGATTCCTCAAGATAGATATTTTCTTTGATTTTTTTGGACTGTTCTTGAGAGGTGGTTAAAACTCCAAGTTTCTCATCTAACTGAGTGTAAGTGTTCTGGATTGTTCATGAGAGGTGGTTAGTAATCCAAGTTTCCCAGCTAACTGAGTGTAAGTGTTCTGGGTTCGTGTTTTGCTGAACTTTGTATACTGCAAACAAATTTCCAAACCTAGATTGAAAAAATCAAATAGGCTTGTCTGTTAGAAGCGGATTGGTATAAAAAATCTTCATTGAGTTTGAAACAACTCTTAGGGTGTAAAGTACGTCATCCAAGAAAATTAAGTGCACAGAAGCATACGAGGTTCAAGACGCATAAGGAACACCATTACAATTGAATTGCTTGGAGGGTTAATTTGGCCTCAACTATATTCTATCTGAATTCTGATAGTAGACTAGTGTCTATAGTGGATTAATAAAATATGGTGTTCAAAGTTGGATGAGGTCATGCGGTTTTTCTGCATGTGCAGTTTTGTTCCTTAATAAAACTTTTGGTGTCTTGTATTTTTCCGTTTTCGCAATATATTTTTTTATGTTTATAATACGAATAACACAAGTAGTAAGTAATCAACCTAGATAGTTTCAATTGTGTCTATATATAAATATCTAAGTAATTGAACAACTCTTCAACTAGTTCTTTTGAGTCATTTGAACTAATTGTGAAGAAGATGAATATGGTTAATATGAAAGTGCTCATATGGCTAACTGATAAGCACGTTAGTGCTACATTTTATACCCATATTTATATTAGCTAGGCTTCGATATTTTGGCTCATACACTATTTTAGTGCTTTTTTTAGAAAGTACAAGCGAATTCGATCACTGAAGGAATAAATGGCTAAATAAGAGCTATTATGACGTTAGCGACTCAAAGCACCGATGTTGCATCTCACAACACCAAAGAGACGAAGCATAATGATGTCTTTGTTTATTCATGCACTTGAGCCACCAGGAGTAGGGAAATGAGTGGACGACGTGGCACCACATCTTATCACGTGTCGAAACAGGAAAGAAACACTCTCATTTCTCATACCATGCAATCTGGTTGTGGTGTTTTGGAAAGTAATCATTTTAAGCTACCGGTGGAGACGAAAACTTCATTAGCAATGTTGTTGGTTGTTCTTAATGGCTGAAGCAGGTGGTTCGATAATTTGCTGGAGATGATTGAAGAATGATAGGATATTCTTCTCAGGGGTTAGCAGTGCGTGCGATCAATGGAGCAAAGAAGTCTTGGTTACTGGCTCGAGTAAAATGGTTGTAATTTTAAAAAACTGTTCACATGACCGAGTTGGGAATGCAGTCAACGAAGATGGAGTTCTGTGTGTTTAGTTGAAGTAACAGTTGGCGGCGAGACAACGAGATGTTCGTTTGCAGGGTATGTTGGCTAGATAATCGTGAATGGTGGAAAGAGTTGTAAGAAGAAGAGACATCTAAGGTGATTAGTGTTGTACTTATGCATAGGTCTGAGAATGGTTAATCCGGAAGGGATGGTCTGGCTGCTGGTGTTGTAAACAAGCTCGAGTAAATAGAATCAGGGGCTTTGTTCTCTCAAGCTGGTGATGCCAAGACCGTGAACAAGAAGCTGATACAAGATTGAAATGCGTTTGTTTTGCAGGTGGTGATCGATTGGCAGAGAATGCTAGATGTTGTCGATATCGAGAAGATGTTATTGGAGTCAAGAAGCAAAACCAGGTCCGTCAGTTGGCAGGATTTGATTTATGAGACTGTTATCCAAGTGAAGTATAAACTGGTGCTGCGATAAGGAGTTTGGAAAATGGAAAATGGAGTTGATGCACTGGTTTGCATGGTTTTGAAATGGAAGTGCTAGATGTAGGAGTAAGACCGAAGTGGAGCTTGGCAGGTTTGACTGATATTTCTCAACTGGGAAATCATAGCAGCAAACGACAACAGTTCTCTATTGGCAGTGGTGATTTGCTGAGCAGGTGGCAGCTGAGTATTGGGTTTGTTGGCATCGAACTAAAGTTGCAGGCAGTAGCCCAGTTAGAGTTAATGCTTGATCGGAGTTGGCTAGTGACCTGAGATGAAGGAGATGTAGCTAGAGACTAATTGATTTGAAGGGTTTCAAGTGTGAACTTATTTAGATGAGCTCGAGGTGGTTCTTATATTAGCTGTGGATGTCAGTTATGGGGTTCATGTTAATAACAAAGTTCAGGGTACATGAAATTGGTTGAGCTGGTTCAGTGGAAGAAGAGTTGGGAGAAGGTGTTGTGAATCAAGGAAGTGGAGATACAGCAACATGGAGAAGCATAAATATGTCTTGTTGGTGTTGGTTCGCATTAGGTGGATATAATTCTTGGGACTATTGACCTGAGATCGTGCAGCGGGAGGGTGACCAGAACGGACAGAAGGGAGAGTCGTGCTGGGATTGAATTAAAGGAGTCTTTTCGTGGAAAATAGTTTGGATTTGGAAACTGAGGCTAGTAATGGACCGGAGTGGAATGGGACTTAGCAATCGGCTCAGTAGCGTTAGATTCTCTGCAGGAGATTATAAAGAAAGAAGAACAAACAGAAAAGGGGGAACGAATGAGGCTGTCCAGAGGATTGAGTTTGGTTCTGGAGACGATGAAAAGCCGTGAAGGCGAAGAGCACAACAAAGAGAGAAGAAGAAGGGGCTAAAAGGGTTGCGTGACACAACTTTATTGGGTTTAATCTTTTCTTTCTTGATTGTTATTTTGATGGGTTTTAAGAAACTCATAATTATATCTTGCTAGATTTATATAACTAGGGTTTATGTTAAAACCACTTTTGAGCATTAGACCACTTTGATTTGAAACACATATGATTTTGAGGCTATTTTGATTAGAATAAATTAATTCCATGATTTTATATATTGATTCAACGATGAAATTAATTGTTGCTTCACCGGTTTTGTACAACACAGTAACTTATGTGCTTAACTTATAAGATTGCAAATTTATTTGTCTACTTATTTGATATTTCATGATGGGTTAAATCCTTTGATGGGGTATACTTAGAATAGCCAGATATTATTTATGAACGTATAATTAGTTTCGTATAACTTTTTTGCTAATGCAATTTGATGGTACATGGTACATCCTAGCAATATTTGCGTCTCTAATACATAAAATAGGTGATGTCGATAGAACGGACAATAAATAATTCATGAGTTATGTTTCATTTCAGTAATTGAATAGAAATAGTGGTGGATACTATAAACCCTGATACCGACTCTTTCTCATTGATTTTATTTTTATTAATTTAATTTTATTCTTTCGTTTTCAATTATAAAAATCCAAAAACATCGTTTCTGGTTAATTTTTATTAGAGATATTGATTACAGTATTTCCACCGCTCCATGTGGGTTCGACCCGTACTTGCCTCTGTCAACTAGTTAGACACCATGAGATTGCAGTTTATTATATAGGCATCTCCGGATCCTATCACTAACCATTGGTTAACTATTTGTGAACCAACCAAATGTACACGTTTATGTACGGTTACTCAAACCTAAATGAAATACATTTTATGTGTGTGTGACAAGCTAAGTTTTGATCTAACAGTTGAAAGATATTAGCTTGGATAAATAAGGTTTTTCATCTAACGGTGAATATTGAATGCTTTATTACCAAGGTAACTTAGATTGCAAACCCTGATTTGAAAACTATATAAAGGAGATGTCTAGCAACTGGAAAAACTAATCCCCACACCTCTGTGTGATACTAGTTGGTTTGCTAGAGTCGATTCTCCTTTAACCGTAGGTTTCTTCTCGAGACCTTGTCGGTTAACGACTTAAAGACTTCATTGGGATTGTGAATCCAGACGAAACTACTTTTCTTGTAGTTGAGTGATCTGATCTTGCCATTTTCTATCGTACGAGTTCAATTGAATAATTGGCTTGAGATTATATCTCCAATAGGGCAAGATAAAAAGAAATCACAAACATTTTCGTCTCATCGTTTGTGATTCCGCAATATCTAGTTTCGCTACCATATGATTTAGATTATTGTGAGGTGATCAATAATTCTAGGCTGTTCTCCGGGAATATAAGTCCGGTTTATTGATTAGTTCATGTTCACCTTGATTTTATCAAAACAAGGAACAATACTCGTAGGTTTATCTGTGGGAGACAGATTTATCTATTATCGTAGACTTTCTTATGTGATACATATTTGTTTATTAAAGTCTTCGACTTTGGGTCGTAGTAACTCTTGGTTGTGGGTGAGATCAGCTAAGGGAATCAAGTGCGTAGTATCCTGCTGGGATCAGAGATGTAAGAAGCGCAACTGTACCTTGAATCAGTGTGATATTGATTAGGGTTCAACTACAATCCAGACCGAAGTTAGTTTGTAGTAGTCTAGTGTCTGTAGAGGATTAATACAGTGTGGTGTTCAGTCTGGACTAGGTCCCAGGGTTTTTCTGCA
Source organism: Papaver bracteatum (assembly GCA_023529315.1). Lineage (NCBI taxonomy): Eukaryota > Viridiplantae > Streptophyta > Magnoliopsida > Ranunculales > Papaveraceae > Papaver > Papaver bracteatum. The sequence continues at coordinate 395,125 of JAJJWX010005375.1, read as the reverse complement.
TTTGCGGTTTCCTCATTAACATAATTTCTGGTGTCTGTGTTATTTCTATTCCGCATTATATTTTGTTATATAATTGAAATATCACAGGTTGTGCGTTGTATCTATCAATTGTGAAATCCAACCTTTGGTTGTTGATTGGAAATTGATTGTTCCTTGGATATTGGTCTTTGGTACCATCCAAGTTTATTTCTCTTGTATTTGATAAAGACTCTCAGATTTTGAGTATAGATCAAATCGAGAGATAGAGATATTAACTCCTTGATATACTTTTTATTAAGATAGAGTCTGAATATTTATTTGATTCTCTTAAAAGTATATTAGAGTTATTTAATACAGATTTCTAATCGAAATATTGGGTGAGGTTGTTAGACCCACGGTTTTCAGTAGTTGTTTGGTCTCAACAATACGAAGTTGGTTTAGATTTTGTATATCGGCTTAATTATGAGAGTATTCAATTCTGGAGTTGGTCCCGGGGTTTTTTCGGACTTGATGTAATTTTGAAGTGGTAGTAAAGTTCGTTCAACTCGGGATTGTGAAGGTTTGATTTAAGACTTAAAAATAGAAAACACTAAAAATAATAATAAAATATATTCAAAAGTTGTCGAGATGAGGAATTGACTGGGACTCAGGATTTCACAGTTTTTCATATTCAAATGGTTCAGAAATTAATCCTAGGCAATTATAGCTCAGAACAAAACAAATATTAACTCTATTCTTTGCGAAAGTAGACTCCATATGATATTACGTGTAGATTATAAGCATGGCGCATCAAGAATCCCTAGGACTAAGCATGCTCCATCAAACAAAGTCACAAGTAATTAATCAAATCTTAATTCAATTAAAATTGATGCAAAAAGAAAATAAATAATTAACTAAATTACCACATGGATAAAATATAGCTTTCTCCGTCGTCCCAGTGTTGGGGTTTAGCTCTTCATGGTGAAAACACTCTCAAAAGATAGAAACATGGTTCAAAAGGTGTTTTTATTGAAGAAATATATGAAAACCGAATTTTGCAATGTTGTAATTCTGTTACAGACGTCACCGTTACAATCAGGGTGTTGCAGATTCAAACCAAACTGTTACAAATCTGCTATGGCATATACTGTTCATAAGCGACAGTTCCACTCTGTCTGTTCTTCGTTTTCTTGATAACGACACTTCTTTGATGTCGTCTGCAACTCCTTCTTCTTCTTCTTCTTCTCTGTTGCTAATGCAGAATCGCTCTGAAGCGATTTTTGATGCTGTAAAATGACCCCTAGGTCTCGACCCTCTCTGTTGTGACTCGTACCAACTTATAAATACACCAAAGCGAGCAAAATATCTCGCGAAAATATTTGTTTTTCCTCCTCATGAAGTTATGGGAATTTATTTCTCTTTTTATTCTTCACGCCTCCCTTACTCATTGTTTTCTCTTACACGGCTTCCCTTGAGTCTAATTTTGTGCACACTCTTTTAAAGAGTGTGCACGAAACAAAACGATTTGATTGGCTGTTCTAAACAGCCGGTTATGTAAATAACATAAATTATTTTTCTTTAATTTTTATTTCAATTCTAAACCATAAAAGGAAAAAAAATGATATCATATCTAATCTTACCAAAAATCTAGCATTAAGGAAAACTCTTACTAATTTAGTTGAAGTTTACCAAAATCGTGATGATGATCATGATTGGTCATCACGCTAATTAAGTATTTCCACTAAGTTGAAGTTAAACAAAATCGTGATGATGATCATGATTGGTCGTCACGCTAATTAAGTATTTCCACAAGATAGTTTTGTCCTTACTGTTTATATTCTTCCGACTTGAGCAATTTTAGTGGGGGAAGATATTACTTACTACTGCAAACTTAATATACAGTACTATTGCAAATCATATGCATATAAATGGTCTTAAGACTTTTGATGTGGATACGATGAATCTCCTACGGTTGGTTTAATGTTATGTCATAAAGCTGAAGAAGCTATGACCACTTTAGTTATCAATTCTATTAAAATAGCAACCGAATTTTCTTTAACCAAGGAACTCTTGGGACTAAGAGCTTACAGTCTCCAGCAAGCAATTGACTCACCTACTGTCTAGGGAAATTATATTTAGAGAAGTAGAACTGCAGAAATCATTTACCTTTCGCTACACATTTACAGAATTGTTTCTCGTGGGCAAATTTTTTAAGGCACCAATCAAGATTCATCCGACTTTACTATTCTCCGTTTTACTAAAGATCCTATATTTTAGGTATTATTAGACCTGATATATATCTTGTTACCATTCTTGGATTAGCATTAAAATTAAAAAATAAATAAAAGATGTTTTTGTTATTTAGATAACGTCTTTTAAGAACAGCCAATAGAATCGTTTTGTTTTGTGCACACTCTTTAAAGGAGTGTGCACAAAATTGGAATCGCTTCCCTTTCTCATCCAAACTCTTTTTTGTTATCACAGGATCAAATCCAGAGAATCCAGAGGAGATATTCTTTCCTAAACTTCCATGTAGTTACCAGAAATAAACCAAAACTTGCTCACCGCCCCTGGCTTGCCGAGATGTATCAAAATCTTCCTTTCTTTACTTCTTTTCTTTATACACGTCTGCTGAGTTGTTAAAACTCTTTCCAAACTCGTTAGATATGAATCTCAAAGATTATAACTTCCTTAACTGCAGTTAACTTCCCGGAATACGACCGAGAAAATTCCGAAAATATTTTCCGCCCCTGTCTTCTTTCAAACCGATGATCTGGCCTTGTTTCTGCGAGTCAAACACCCATAGTAACACTGCTAATCCCAGACAAGTCCATCCCAATATGAAACTGCGATTTAATCTCATTAAACTTCTTCCAATTTTCGATCCAGAAAAGCTCAGTCGAGGAAGAAAACTTTGCCGCCAAATTCAATATTTCAAATGGTAAAGAAGGTGCCCCTTATCCGGATGCTAGGGTGCGAATAACAATTTAGGTGCCCTTTAGTAATTTGGTTACCCCTTATCCACTGTTGGGTCCCTTTAGCATTTGTCCTCCGGGTGCCATCAGTAATTTTCTCCTCTGAGCGCAAATACCACTTTTCGAGCCAATTTCGCCGCAAAAGCTTATTTCTCCAAAAACACCTACAAAAACATAAAATAACCAAATAAGAACAAAATCGAGCAATATCAATATATAGAATTGAGATATGTTTATCAAGAGTATTCAATTATGGACTTGGTTCCGGGGTTTTTATGCATTTGCAGTTTCCTTGTTAACAAAATCTTGTTGTGTCTTTTACTTTTCTATTTCCACAATTATAATTGTTTATTATAATTAGAAGTAAAATATACAAACTTTAACTCCGCTTTACTTGATAGTGATCCTATAGAGTTTGGTTAAGTCCGAACCTATTATCAAGTAATCATACTTTGTTAGTCGTATTGTCTCGATCTCGTATCCATAGACAATCACACAAAGTGTGAATACCGATTTGTAATATTGTCTCGACTTTGTCCATAGACAATCACTTTCGGTAAGAGGACTTATAGTTGGATAAATAAAAGACTGTGGTGTATTTGGGGACCCTCGTCTTTTCAATTATTGATCGATTTATCTTAATTTGGTCGATTATTGGTGGTGATGGAATTTGAAGTGTTCATGATCGATCCCTATTTCTAACGCCAAAATGTAATGGCAAGAAAAATTTCATCATACCCAAGAAAATTTAAACTCATAAACATTATTGACCTTTACAGATGAAGAGTAAAATTCATAAAAATGAAAATGAATGTAAATTCTTTTACGTGGTTCGGCCATTAATAAACCGACAATTAGGGATTTTCACTATGATAACTTGTTTACATGTAAACTCCATTAAAAAGAGAAACTCTGGTGAGCGCGTGAGTGTGTCGAAGATAAAAAGAAGATCCCCTTAACCTAATACACTTTCCTTTATATCTAGACTAGACTAGACTAGAAGTAGAGATATATTCCCTCCGTCCCATTATTAATGTAGAAATTACCTATATCTACTATTATAATGGTATTAGTAAGCCCAGTAACCGGAGGTCCATAGTTAAAAGAAAAAAGAAAAAGGACCCAATTTCTTATCACCTGATCCTGTACACCTGCGGGATATCTGATGCGAAACTTTTAAATACCTAAACTACCATTCCTAGACTGGTACATATATAAGAAGTCTATTTTAAACAAATCAGTTTTAAAGTAGGTTAAATAATAATTGGATGGAAGGAGTATAAAAATTACATCGTCACCATTAGCTCAATAATTAAGCTAAGCTATAATGCATACAACTTTATTGGTGCTAAGTTATTCCGGCTTTAATCTTATGCCACGTGTTTGAGCAGTATTTTTACTCTCACGACAACGGTGACGAGTCAATTTTTTTTATTTTTCTTTTTTATGTTGAACAGTCCACAGATGTGAATGGCATTTTCATTTCGATGAAACTAAAGAGCACCCATATAAGCTTTTGTGAAAAATTGTACACGATATTCCAACTATTGAGAACTTCAATATTGAAGTAAGAGGATGGTTTGCAGTTTTTTTTTTTTTTTTTTTTTTTTAATTAATCATCATCACCAACAAGGAGTTTACAACTATTGGATGGAAGCCTGGCAACAAGCTGCGCTCCAATCCATTTATTAAGAACCACGCCTATCCTATGAAAAAGAAAATCTCCAATATGAACATTCTCATCATGACTAGCCATATAGTTTCGCAACCTCTTCAGGAACTCCTCGGTATCCTCCCCAAACCACCTAAGGTTGTGAAAGCAAGAACCCCAAACCCCAGCTTCTGAGACTTGCATTTCTCTAAATACTTAGCCCTCTTTTTTTTTTTTTTTTAGGCAAAGGCCTTCAAAAAGGCTAATGGTCTTCCTTGACAAAAGGCTTAATCCAAACAGGAGGGACGGACCAGTACATAGATGACTTGTTGTTTTTTGCCCATTTAACTAGTTCATGAGCAACTGAATTACAAGTTCTTGGTTGAAACAAGAAAATACAATCATTAAGAGAAGAAGAAAAAAGTTGAATGTCTTTAAAGATTGCATCAGTTCTAGGAGTTCCGTCAAATCTTCCAGCAGAGAATTGGGAAACTAGATCTTGAGCGTCACTTTCCACAATGACATGAGTAATCTTTAATTCCAAATCTTTCTTTAACACATGTCCAGATTGCTCTAGCTTCAGCCTCCTCAGCAGATTCCACATCAAAGACAATATAAGCACAGAAGGAAGCCTTGCTGGAGAAGTCTCTCATCACATAGCCTGCACCATTATCCTTAGTAATGTCATCATAAGCTCCGTTAGTGTTACATTTAATCCATCTAAAAGTAGGGGGCATCCAGTGGTCACTATAGGAAATGGTATGACAAGGAGGGTGTTGAATTCTTGTTTTCACAGTGAGGAGCATAGCCTTATCTCTACGAATGACTGCAATATGATTTTCTTAAAGATTTCTAAACACTAGATTATTTCTACTGGTCCATAAGGACCACATGACAACAACAAACATGTAGTGTCTATCCATTGGTATTTTAGTAAGAAGGACAACCAACCAGAAATTTAACCAATCACACATAGAACTTGAAGAATAAGCAGAAGTATTAGCACAGAAAGCAGATAGACTCCAAACATGACTAGAAAATGGGCACAAAACAAGAGCATGCATAATAGATTCACAAGGGTCAGAGAATCTACTACAAGTGACAGAGTGCATATGCATTCTAGTTTGAAGAACAGTTTTAGAAGGCAAAACATTTCTAGCAGCTTTCCAAGTAAAGAGTTGAATACGGTGAGGAACATTAATTATTCAAATGCACTTCCAAAGTTTATTACTAGGGGAAGGTCCAGACCCTCTAAGTCCTAAGTATGCAGATTTAGAAGTAAATCTATCATTCTTTGAAAGCTCCCAAGCCCTCCTATCAGGAGTGCATAACTGGCTTAAGTGAATAGTGATGATCTTCTAAACATAAGCATCATCAAAGTGAGTTTTTAATCTGTTTAAATTCCAAGATCTAGTATTATCATCAATAATGTAAGAGACTTTAACACAAGGGTCGGGGGGACCAAAGGGTTAGGGGTAGCAGATCCTAGACTTTAAGCACAGTACCTAAGAGGCAGTCAGGTTTTTTTATAATTTTCAGGAATTTCAAGCTAGCATAGCCAAATTATAAAGTTTCAATTTCCTAAAGCCAAGGCCACCTTCAGACTTAGGTGAACACATGACATCCCATCCCAGAAGATGAAGTTTTCTCCTCACCAGAATTGACAAAGGTGGGAATCCGTTTTTCTACAAAGATGCTTAGGGATAAGAAAAGCACCCAAATGGTATAAAGGAATATCCTCCCCAACATGTTTAACCAAAGTAGTTCTAGCAGCTTGAGATAAAAGTCTATGAATCCAAGAGGTAATCCTAGCATCAACAGCTTGGAGAATACCCATATAGGTCTAGGTCTTAGAGGCCTGAAAATCTATATGGGTGCATATGTACTTTTCCACTAAATCTCTATTATGGATATTTAAAATATTAGATAAATGATTTATAAGAGGGGTAGGCAATGTTTTACTGAACTGGATACCGGATTTATCAAAGTTTATTTCCTGTCCAGCGGCTAAGAAATACTTCTGAAGATAGTCTTTTATAGTTCTAAAATCATTTTCAGTAGCTTTAGAAAATAGGAGGGAATCATCAGCAAATAAGAGAAGTGTCACGCAGGGGGGATACCTACAAATTCTAATTCCTTCTACTACCTTTAATTGTCAGATTATCAGTGTAAGCAGATAATATAAAGATAAGGAGACATGGGATCACTATGTCTCGGGCCTCTTTCAGGATTTATGAGGCCAGTAGGACTACCATTCAATTAGACAGAATAAGAAATAATTGAAACACATTGTTGAATAAGATTAATCCAGTGATTAGATAAACCCATTTTAAGTAAAACTTTACCAAGAAAGAACCATTCAAATTTATCACAGGCTTTGGACATATCTAGTTTAATAACATATATGTCCTCTTTATATTTGTGATGATTGACATCATAGAAAGCCTCATTAGCTAACATAATGTTATCAGATATGCTTCTTTTTGGGACAAAGGCACTCTGATTTTGGGATATAATATTATCCATGAGAGGCTTAAGTCTATTAGACAGGGTTTTGGATAGGATTTTATAGATAAAATTGCATAAGCCAATGGGTCTGTATTGTGAGACTAATTCAGCCAGAGGAACCTTAGGGATCAAAGCAATATTGGAGGTATTGAAAACTTTTGCTAAGTGACCAGTTCTAAAGAAGGTTTGGATCATGTCTATGACAACTTCTCTAACTATATCCCAGTTTTTTTGATAAAACAGACATGTAAATCCATTAGGGCCGGGAGCTTTTTTTCCCACCTATTTGGAAAACAAATTTTCTTATTTCCTCAGTAGAGAGTGGGGATATTTAATAAAGCATTATCCTCGGGAGAGAATTTGACAAGTAGATTTTCTAAAATTTCATCTTGAAACTGCTGGGGTTGGGATGAGTAAAGAGTTCTAAAGTAATCTACAAAATAAGTACCTATGTTATTTCTATCAGTTAAGATAGTACCAAGGGAATTTTTTATCCAGCTAAATGGCATTCCTTTTTCTCCTAAAGAGAGTGACTTTATGGAAATAAGGAGAGTTAAAATCTCATTCCAAGAGCCAGATCTCTGTAGATTTTTCTTTCCCGTAGATCTCCTCAAGGTTGTACAAGTACTCTAGTCTAGACCTTAATCTAGAGGTAGAAGAAGAGTCAGTAGGGTTAGAAGTTTGAAGATCCATCATATCTTCTCTAGTAGTTTTGATATTGGTCTGGATGTTTCCAAAAGAAATCTTATTCCAGTCTCTAAGAACTTTTTTTGTATTAAGAAGTTTGGCTTTAAGTTTATAGGCAGGGGAACCAACCACAATAACAAACCAAGCATTATCTATATATCTACAGGTGGGGTCTTCCATCCACATGGCCATGAAATGAAAAGGTTTAGGCATGGAATTCACTTAAAAATTAAAACCAATATGCATAGGGCAATGGTCAGAAGATTCCCTTGAGAGATTATTAACACAAAACTTAGGGCATAGCATCTCAGTATGCTGATTAATACGACACCTATCTAGTCTTTCAAGAATAAGATCAGGACCTTGTTGCATATTAGACCAAGTGAATCTAGGACCATAGAAACCATGTGTTGATGGTGGATTTTAGTTCAGGGCTAAAATTTTAAAACCCGTATTTAATGCGTTGTCACCTTGCATGGGGTAAAGCCATTTAAGAAGTGATGAGTGTAAAAAACCTCTTCGCTCGTTTGAAGCAATTAAATATGAATATATACATGAAATTCACTCAGAATGGTGCGTACAACGGCAATCCCAAATATCCTGTGAAATTCTACGTTTTGTTAGAATTATCAATTAATGCATGATTTTCCTAGTATTTTCCGTGTTATGTTCTCAGCCAAACTCTCATCATTGACATGACATGATGATTAAGTGTTCACTCTCAGCAGGGTAGCACGAATCTCCCGAAGTTCCAGTATTGAGATTTGTATGGAAATACCCGCACATGCTACATCACTTTCGAACAAAGAGAATCTCGTATCGACGCGCTTTTAATTAAAGATGGCTCGATCGAACATGTTTAATTTCCTTAAGAGAAATCTAGACTGCCCATATCAGTCTCATAAATGATCACGGCCTCACAATTTGGCCGCGCAATTCAACAAGACTAGCCAAACCCTGACAGGAATAGGAAACCATCATGATGACCGTCAACGTGTCCACTAATGCCCCGGCCGATCAGACCCACCTATACATCTCCCAACGATGTCAAACGTCAACCATAAGTAGGGTAGTCGTGCTGTTTGGGAAGGAGCTCGAACGAGCATAGACTGTCCGAAACAGTCTTAAAAGCATCGAAGCCGTCTAACTTTACCCGCTTGGTTGGACGACTTGGATTACTACACGGGTGATTAGGGAAGTCCTAGCGTGTACATCGGCGGCCCAACTTTCCCCCCACTCAATCAGTTTGCCCACGACAAGGCCATAGGGCAATAAAACGTTTGCCAAAATGATGGCAGGCGTGATGCTTCTAAACCCTTATTTTGGGTCGCGGAAGTACACTAGCGTCTTAAATTGATCACGACCATACAACTTAGACAACCTATTTGGATGGATTAAATCGCGTTTTGGACCATCAGGAAGGTGCACATGAGTTCACCGCCGGCCCAACTCCATCCATGTTTGATCGGCTTACCCGTGGGAGGTCAATGAAGCATATAATTTTTCGATAAAACTAGAGTGGCCGCAGCTGTCAAAAACCTTAATTCATGCTTTTCGGCAGTCACAAATTGATTGTGACCACTCATCTTCGCCGGCCGAATCGAGTGGCCTAGATCCAATTTTTGATGGACCAAGAGGTGTAGGCATGCACGTCGGCGACTCGTATCCACGCATGCCTGATCAGCCCTTCCAAATTAGCACCCAATGCTTGGATTCGATCGGCCAAAGTAGGGACGTTCGCATGTCCCTAAACCCTAAGTTGTATCAACGGCGGAAAACATGTGACGTAAACCATCTCGTTCGTCCAACTTCGCCAGCTTGGTCGTACAGGTTGGATTAAATGTTTGGCGATCAGCAAGGTACCTTGATGATCACGGACCGCCACTCTATCATAGGGAGCAATCGCGCAAGTGGTGGCTCATACAGGTGGCCTTCAAACGGTCACCCAAAGGTGGTCTGGCATGCTACCATTTTAAGACGCTCAATCCGTGACTTATTTAATAAGATCTAAGACAACTACGTTTCATACACGTTGATTGTCTCGAGCTTCTTGTTTAAAAGCGATGCTTTAAATGCATTGAATACCTACGATATTTTATGTCGGCATTATAAACAACTTAGTTGTTTCATCCAATAACACCATATGCTATTCAGTGCGACAAATCCAAGGACTTGGCCCACTTACTTGAGACATCAAACATGTCGCAAACTGGGGGATACTTACTGGGGTATTGGTCTGGCGGTTTACAGCGTGCGGCGTGCAACGCGCCCATTACGAGAACGTGTCAGGAAAGACGAATGGTTAACTGCGGTGAGAGTAGTGGGTGAAGGCGTGATTGTGTGACAATCACCACCTCTTACAAAACCCCTCTACTCCATTACTTAACCTTCTCCACTTCCTACGAGATAGGGATTGCGCTCAAATGACTTGTATAAATAGGTTTTTCGACCTATTTCAACGACAACGGACAGAGAACCAAACATAATATCTAGGAATCGCCCAGAACTGATAGATTATATTATGCAAGCCAGATCGACATTCTGATACAAGTCATAAACATCCAAACCCTTCATAATCTCAACACCTTCTTCGCTTCCCTCCCTAAGATCAACCCTTCTCCTTCACTTTGTGACTGAAGAAAGTCTGGAACGACCATTTCTTGGTTTAGGCCAGAATTGTACAGATTGATCTCTCGAATCTTAAGTACTCCCATGCAGTGCATTTGTTTAGGGTTTAGATTCGTTTTTCATCAACACACCCAAATTTACCAAAAATAAAAGAACCAGTTTTTACCCTCAAACAACTAGCGACCACAGTGGGAGATTGATCTCTCGGTTGCAAAATCAGTTTCTCAAGATTCATTCCAGTTTTCTCAATTTCAAAAGGGTAGATTTTAGATTCAGTTCAATAATTAAATTCAATTTTGATTCAACAAACAATTTCAATTCCAGTGTTCCATTCGCTAAGAAGCTTTACAAAAAATGCCTTTTCAAGCAATGCTACTGGAAATTCCTTGGATAGATGAGCACCAGTAAATCTCCCAGATGAAAGGACCAGAAAGCCGCGTGGAGACAAAAGACGCGATGACTACTACTTAGAATAATGCAACGTCTTCTCTCGAGATACGGATGGAGCAACCACCTTTTTATGCAACACCACAAGTATTGTATGGAGCAATCCAGAAATGCCTCAAAGGGTCCACACCCAGAAATACAAAGAGAAGATTCACGTAGACATTATTTCAGTATGGAGATAGTCGACAACAAATTCAACACCATTGGAGTCCTAGGAAGACACCTACAGAGGTCACAAAAGAAAAGGTCTATCTCTATTCCACCGCTACCAGTTTATGGTTAGGAGTATCCGCTATCACTTTATCAGCAAAACATGTAGATCTAGAACATGGTGTAATTCTGAGGATTTGTACATTTATAATAACAAATGAGGCTTAACACATCTTTGAATCATCATAAAGGGGTTCGCCTATTATGTCAACCCGGAAAACAGCGAGATACTCCCTTAGGCGTGACATCTCCGATCACTAGAGCCAGAGTCGCTGCCGCCACCAATATTTCTTCGAGAATAATGCCTCCGGTCGTTACTAGAGCTACTGCCACTCCCCCATCAGGACGAGAGACCGGAGGAGCCAGAGGGGGAAAACCCCCTATCACCATTATTGATTTAATATAAAGATGAGAAGTTCTCTCTAAGGATCAGATGGACATGGCTACAACTCAGAAAGAGGTACTCACTTTTCTCAAGACGCTGATGGAGCGACTACCACAAGAGCCAGCACATAGAACCAATGAGGATTACTTTCAACAGTTTTGGCACAAGCACTTCAATAGGGTATGCATTCATAGATGAAGAAATTCGTGTTGCTCATGATCTCTCAAGGGAAAGGAATCATCCATCCAATTTCATCACGCGTAAGGATCTAGAACGACTTTTCCAACATTGAGGAAAGGAAAATCCGATAGACCTGCACCAGCATCAACCTCCTTATCCTTCTGATGTGCAAAGAGTTAATTCCTCTTCCGAGAGGATACTCTTCTCCTCAATTTTACCTTTATGACGGAACTGGTAATGCTCGTGAACACATATCTTATTTTCTGGAGTCATTAGGGGAGCAGAGTACAATCATGTCCTCCGCCTGAAAGAGTTCAAAAAGTCACATATTGGGAGAGCATACGCCTGGTACAACAATATTGCACCAAACAGCATATCCAACTGGTAGGAGATGGTAACCTCTTTCTACAAGAAGTATTTCTTCGTATCCGAGCAAATCACCTATTCAAATTTGGGGAAAATGTTACAATGAAACAATGAGCATCCAAATGATTATGTAAAGAAATTCAAAATGATTGAACAACAATTGGTAGAATTATGCATTAATAGTATGGTACCCAACTATCGTGCTATGCTGAAGAATCTGCAATTTCAGACGTCCTCTGAACTTCGTGAAGATGTTAAGCGCTCGGCTACAACGACAACTGCCCTGCTAGAAAGAACCGGGCCTGCCAGGAATGAAGAGCTTCATGATATTTGTAGAAGCATACATCCCACCAACATGAAATACAACCTTCAGCCTTCTGTAAGCAGTTTCATTAAAGCAGCAAGAGGAAAACCACCGAGATACAATATCATGCACGTCCAAAACCGCCAAATCCAATTCCAGTACCACATGCACGACTGTCACAATTATAAAACAATATCCAAGAAATACCATATCTGGCTTGTCGGCAACAACATCAGTGAGAGACGCTTTTAGAATTTCGTGTCCCGTAGAAGGAGTAATTGCATTACCGAAGGAGGTCGCACTTGAGATTTAAGAGGTACATACATACTATCCATGTCAAGAGCTTCATCATATTTGCACAACATGTTATTTAAATCATTCGCATGAGGGAACTTCCCTACTCCTCAAAGTCACGATCCAAAGATGATAAAGGCAAATGAGTATAGTGGAGACTGCTCAGCACTACCCATATCAAAGATGCTGAATTTAGAGAGACGCAAGCACGCTATCATTATGGTTCCATGATGTTCAAAGACGTAGACATACTCAAGAGAGCAGACATATTGTTAAAGACCAGTGATATGCCCAGCGTGACAGTATCTATCAAGCTGAAAGCTCAGTAGATACTCGTAGGTAGGGGACTGTCTCCCTCTTCTCTATTCCATGAGGAAACATCAAGAAATCCATGGGTTCCATCATCAACTTCTCCCTCTAATAACGAGATGATCTCTACCATTATATGAAGAGTGCCAAGTTCGTGCAAGAAGCCACCACGCCTCTCCTTGCCAGTATCTTCTAACCACAGCTGCTTCCAAGAACCGTTATTCCACGTTGATTGATACCATCCAGAGTTTCACCATAGCAACAACCACTACGTGCAAAGGTACTTCATATTTTTATCTATGGAGAAGTAATATGATCACTAGTACAGACGCTAGATGGAGATACCTTTATTGTGGTAGACCCATCAGGCATACAAGATAGAGCTACGTAAACCACACTTGGGGACTGAGGCTCAACATGAAATTCCTCCGTCGTCAGTCAAGGACCTGTTCAACACAAGATAGACGGTCAATCAAGAAACATGTAATTTGCAAGGGAAAATTAAACTGAAGCACCCTCACTCGAGTTCTCCCTAAAATCCGCTCCAAGCCACTTCAACGTTCGCTCCAGAAGCCGCTTCAACGCTATCTCCAGAATTCTCTTCAACACTCGCTTCAAAGCACGATATCTTCAGAAGCCGCTTCAATGCTCGCTCTCTCCAGAATAATCCGCTTCAACGCTCTCTCCAGGAGTCGCTTAAACGTTCGCTCTAGAAGCTACTTCAACGCTCTCTTCAGGAGTCACTTCAACGTTCGCCCCAGAAGATACTTCAACACATCAGCGAGCCACAGACCAACCTCATAAGGTCTTCCAGATCACCTACTCATAACTCAATGACGCCTACCCAAGGATTTCACGAAGATGCACATCAACAACCACATCGCCGACAAAGTCAGATTCCGTGTTTCTAGATTTCCAATTTCCTCTGGGAAGGGTACATGGGCTGCTAAAGGTATGGATACAATATAGATCCATCAAGAGAGACTCCTGGCCATTGATCAACAAATGATGAATCCAAAAGATTGTCTCCTTCATCAATTCGTCAACCACCTTACCGGCCAGTGGAAGTACGTCCTTTAAGAGAAAATAAGCTCGAGATAATTACACATGGGGACTGCCAGCACAGGATGCCTTCATGTCCCTCAACCGGTTTATTTCTGATATCAATATCATCACTGTTAAAGCTTTACGATCCGCAGAAATTTCTCAACATGAAGATGTACATGTGCACCAAGGACTCCAAAAGTAAAATTTAGAGATATTTTCACATATCCATCCACGCCATTGAATCTGAAGTGTAACTGGGGACTGATCATCGCATCCCATTCCATACAACCATCCAGGATTCAGAAGACGGTTCAAAAGATGTCGCTTGAAACGAAGTCCTTGAAGATATCCCAAAGAGCAGCTTTTTTCAAAATTAAAACGGTGGCGCAGTACTCAGTGAAAAAAACAGTATTTTTTTTTTTTAAACAAGTAACCCATTTATAAATGAAGAAAAGAGAAGAAGGGGGACTAGGCCTTACCTCCAAGAACATAGAAGAAGTAAAAAACAAGAAGACAAGAAATTAAACAAACACCTCTCAAAACCGATCAAATTACATATTATGAAAACGATACAACGGGAGTTATAAGTTATCGATATCACAGCTTTGCTTGATGAAGTTAGGAACGTTTGTCCACCATCAAGATTCCACCATCGCTCCGTGTTTAGCCAACAAGTCCGCAACCGCATTACCTTCTCTATAAACATGAGTACAAACCAGCTGAATTGAACTCGCAAAAGCCAAGCAGTTGTTCCAATTAATCCATAAATTCCAAGGCACCATCTCCGGCCTCCTGATAGCTTGCAGAGCAAACATCGAGTCACATTCCAACCATAATTTTTGAATACCCCTCGAGCAAGCCAAACGCCGCGCAAAAATCACACCCCAAATCTCCGCTAGCAGGGCATTAGAATTACCCAGACTCTGCGCTAGGCAGCCCTGCATCATACCTTTATCATCCCGAAATACAACGCCACAGCCCGATCTCCCTGGGTTGCCGAGAGAGCATCCATCTGTATTGGCTTTTATCCATCCCTGCGGAGGGAGCTTCCATTTCACCAGAATCTCCTTTGGCATTTTAGGGTATCTCCTTGTTACTCTCAAAGAGTCCAGAATTCTCTTGTCTCCAGCGGTGTAGAACGAATACCCCCCGCTGTATTTTCTCGCTTCAGCGATTAGGTTTGCTAATTGTGAAATGGCTTGATGGACATAGGTTACTTTGTGCTCAAACCTCAGGTTATTTCTGCTTGACCAAATAATCCAAACTGAACTTACCGCCGCGATCCAGAACAGGTTCTTCGTCTGCGAACATCCAGGGAAGCGACGGATGGAGTCGAATATCGAGTGTATGTTGGAGCAATCCAGCTTGTGATTAAACAACTGCATGAACCACTTCCAGATAGATGAAGCAAAAATACAGCCGAAGAATAGGTGTTGTTGGGACTCACCGCAGCTTGGCTTGGGACAAAGATTGCAACAGTTCACCGTGTCCTCTCCGTAGTACTTCACATTGTCATCTGTAGGAATTCTGTGGTGCAACAGCTTCCACACCGTGCAGGCTCTCCGAGGAGGAAGTTTGATAACCCATAAGTCCTTGAAGTCCGTCTGTTCTTCCTCCTTGCGCCTGTGAAATGCAAAAGCATTCCTCATATCGATTACACCTGAGTTACTCTCCTTGCAGATCTGCTTGTCATCCAGATACGTAGAGAAAGGGGTTTCGTTAATAATCTGCTGAATATGTCCTTCCAGCTCTAGCATATAAGTCAGCATATCCCACTTACCCTCCTTAATAAAATCCGCCACCACATTTTGCACATTGGAGAGATCTAACTCCAGGTACTCATCAATTGAGATGTCCATCCCAGTGAACCATATGTCGTTCCAGAAGTCAATCCTCTCCCCCTTGCCAACTAGCCAAAGCAAATCTGATTTTATGATGTTCCACTGTTCTCTGAATCCATGAATGATCGACGACTTTTTGTAGGCACTCCCCGCGAAACGAGTCTTGACGTAATTACCGAATTCTGACTCAACCATCATGAGATTCCACGTCATTTTCATTAAGGAAGCATCGTTTAGAGATTGCATTGGTTTTATCCCCAGGACTCCTTCAGCCTTGGGCAGACAAACCTTGTCCCAGGCCACTGTATTGTGATTCTGGCTGTTAATATCCCCTGACCAAACGAAGTTACGAATCCAATTCTCTAAACTTTGAATGCAAGATCTCGTCCATTTATAAGAATGAAAGCTGTATAGTGCAGAGCTAGCTATGATAGACTTAACTAGCTCTACTCTCCCCATCATCGACAGCGATGTACCCTTCCAAGTTGCAAATTTTATCTTTATACTGTCCATTAAAGCTCTTAGGTGAGACGTTCTAGGCCTTCCTCTGAAGATTGGTACACCTAGGTACCGGAACGGCAAAGTACCCATTGGTATATTAAATAAAGAAGCAACTAGAGAAATTCGAGTGTGAGCATGCGTGCTGCAGTATACAGTGCACTTAGAAACACTAAGAACCTGACCCGAGTTTTCTCCATACTGCTCAAAAATGTACATGAGGTTCTGTACATCTCTTTTAGTGCCTCTACAGAAGACCATAATATCATCCGCATAAAGGACATGATAAGGGAAGATCGTACCTCGAGGGGAAGATATGCGGTGGATTTCCCCCTGCCTAAACCCCATAGCAATAGAATTACTGAGCACCTCCTCCACCAAGCAAAAAAGAATCGGAGACAGCGGATCTCCCTGATGCAAACCTCTTTTGCAGTTGAAGTAACCCATTGCTTTCCCATTTATCACCACAGAAAGATTCGCAGAGTGCAAGATTGAACTTATCCACCCTACCACTCTATCATCAAAACCATAGCCTTGAAGGTATTTCAAGATAAAGTCCCAGTTCAGGGTATCAAAAGCCTTGTGAATGTCGAACTTTAGAGCAATGTTACCTCCAAAACATTTGTGATATATCATATTTATTTCTTCCGAAGTAATGCATATGCAATCAAATATACTTCTACCCTTCAGAAAGGCACGTTGCTGTGGAGAAATAATTTTAGTTGCAATTGGGTTGAACCTAGTAGATAGTATTTTACCAATGATTTTAAAGTGGAAATTTCCAAGAGCGATAGGATGGAATTTTTCAATCACGTTAGCTCCCGGCTCTTTAGGAATTATGATCACATTACTCGGGTTAGCATTATGCATGATCCAACCATTTCGAAAAAAGGATTAAACTGAGTTTATAACATCTGTACCTACTATATCCCAGAAGGAGGAGAAAAAGATACCACCAAAACCATCCGGCCCAGGAGCACCATTGGAATTCATCGCATCCACCGCCGCTTTGATTTCCATCTTGTTCGGCATAGCATTAAGGGTGACATTGTATTCCAGAGAGACCTGCCTACGAGTGTTCTGCTCAACGTAATCAGTAGAAGGAACCACATTATCCATAGCATACAAATTCTTAAAATAATTAACGACATGATTTGAAATATCCTCATGAGAGGTCAGCAGGTCATTGTTATTTTTCAGATAAGTAAGCTTGTTGATGGCGGCTCTAATCTTCACAAACTTGTGAAAAACTTTAGTACAATCATCTCCGTTCTTAACCCAATTTAGTCTAGACTTGTCTCTCCAGAAGTCCTTTTGAATTTTTAGAGCCTCCACCATGTTCTTGGAAGCCTCCAACTCAGTGAAATGCAGCTCCTCCGAGTAACCTTCAAACATGATACGAGTCTGAATATTTTGTAGAGCGTCATTTGCTATTGAGACTTTCAGATTAATGTCCCCAAATATTTCTTTTTTCCAGCATTTCAGTTCCAGCTTCAAATTTTTTATCTTTTGAATAAGGACGTACATCGGGCACCCAAAGAATTGGCGTTGCCAAGATCGAGCAATAAGTTCACGCAGACCGTTATGATTCAACCACGCACTTTGAAATTTAAAAGAGGAGGCGAAAGTAATGTCACCCTTGGTTGCCTCAAGCAGAATTGGATAGTGGTCAGACTTCAGCCTCGGTAAGGTGCTGCAAACCGTAGAATCCCACGAGCCCAGCCAGTTATCATTGCATATTGCTCTATCTAGACGAATCTCCATATTGTGTCTCCCCCGTCTGCCATTCGCCCAAGTTAATTGAGCACCTCTCGTATCCAGATGATGAAGATCATTTTGCTCCGAGAAAGCTAAGAATTCATCACATGAGAGGAGATTTGGAGGGGGGCCTTTAGATTTCTCATGAGCTCCCAGCACAGAATTGAAGTCTCCTAAGATACACCACAGCCCAGGAACATTGTTCATCAAATCAGTAAGTCGACACCACAGCTCCCTATGCGTGATATATGAAGTAGCCGCATAGACTCCCGCAATTCAATACTCCATGTCGCCAAGCGTAGCTTTGCAAGAGATTGCATGTATCGAATTAAAAATGACATCTACCTTCATATGACTAGCACAAAGACACCAAAGGTTTGACCTCCGAGCTCCCATATCATTTAAGGCTACCAACTTCAAATTAAGATTAGACCAAAAATAAGGCGGAATTGAAGAGAAAGAGATCTAGGGCTCAGCAATGAAAACCAAGTCCGGGTTAAATTTACGACAATAATTTTGAAACACCATCTGAGTATCTGCGTTGCCGAAGCCACGCAATTTCCAGTACAGGGTAATCATTGAGTTGGGATAGCATCAGTCCTTGGACGCATGGTCCTAGGTTTTGGCTTAGAAACAATCAGCTCCTTTTTAGTTTTGCTTTTTTCCTTTTTGATTTGAGATTTAGACGTCTCCGTCGCAACAACATTTTTGGCATCTGACACATCATTTTTAGCTGTTGTTTCAGCAATAGCAATCTCTGTGACTGCCGCATCGTTTGTGTTCGTTTCATTTTTTGCAGTGAAAAAAACAGTATGAATGAGGTATTATTATTCGATCAAGCCCTTTCTCTAGCCACATGAAACAAATACTATTAAAGAAGTGTCATCAACGCCAGGACCAAGGGCGCCTTCACTAGAGTCCTCTCCAGAAACTGCTTCGACATCCTCTTCGGAAGACGTTTTAACATCCGAGCCGCTTTAACACACTTTTCGGAAGCTACGACGTTCTCTTTGGGAGATGCTTCAACATCTTTTCAAAAATTTCTTCAACAGCCTTTTAAGGATATCCCTCATGATAAGGCTCGTCCACATCAGAGTCGAGGATTATGACATCGTCATGAATAGTTTGAGATCCCAACCAACCGTATGCCTAATATACCTGGGGCCAACCAACATCATGCTAGGGGAATGCTTACCTGGATGCCTCTTGAAGGCCATTCTATCTCTCCTGGTAACATCTAACTTTGTCTCATAAGTTTTATCTTTATTTGTCACCATCTAGTGCTTACCCCACAATAGTTTAACTATTATGTGCTAAGCAGGAGACTTATTGTTGTTGGTGGATTTTAGTTCGGGGATAAAATTGTAAAACCCGTACTTAATATGCTGTCACCCTGCAAGGGGTAAACCCATTTAAAAAGAGTGCAAAAAACCTCTTCGCCCGTTTGAAGCAATTCAATATGAATATATACATGAAATTCACTCAAAATGGTTCGTGCAACGGAAATCCCAAATATCTTATAAAATTCTACGTTTTGTTAGCATTATTAATTAATGCATAATTTGCCTAGTATTTTCCGTGCTATGTTCTCAGCCGAATTCTCATCATTGACATGACATGACGATTAAGTGTTCACTCTTAGCAGGGTAACACGAATCTCCCGAAGTGCCAGTTTTGAGATTTGCATGGAAATACCCGTACAGGCTACATCACTCTCTGACAAATAAAATCTCATATCGACGCGCTTTTAATTAATGACAGCTTGATCGAACATGTTTAATTTCCTTAAGAGAAGTTTAGACTGTCCATATCAGTCTCAGAAATGATCATGGCCACACAATTTGGCAGCGCAATTCAACAAGCCTAGCCAAACCCTGACAGGAATAGGCAACCATCATGATGACCGTCGACGGGCCCACTAATGCCCCGACCGATCGGACCTCACCTATACATATCCCAGTGATATCAAACGCCAACCCTAAGTAGGGTGGTCGCACTGTTTGGGAAGGAGCTTGAACGAGCATGGACTGTCCGAAAAAGTCTTAAAAGCATTGCAGCCTTCCAACTTTGCCATCTTGGTTGGACGGCTTGGATTACTCCACGGGTGATTTGGGAAGTGCTAACGTGTATACCGGTGACCCATCTTTCCCGCCACTCAATCGGTTTTCCCATGGAAATGCCATAGGGCAATAAAAATATTTGCCATAACGATGGCAGGCATGATTCTTCTAAACCCTAATTTTGGGTCGCGGAAGTACACTAGCGTATTAAATTGATCACGACCATCCAACTTATCTAGCCTATTTGGATGGCTTAGATCGCATTTTGGACCATCAGGAAGGTGCACACGAGTTCACCGTTGGCCTAACTCCATCCATTTTTGATTGGCTTACCTACGGGAAGTCAATGAAGCATCTAATTGTTCGATCGAACTAGAGTGGCCGCGCCTGTCCAAAACCTTAATTCATGCTTTGTGGAAGTCGCAAATTGATCATGGCCACTCATCTTCGTCGGCCGAATCGATTGGCCTAGATCCAATTTTTGATGGACCAAGAGGTGTAGGCATGCACGTCAGCGACTCGTCTCCATGCCTACCCAATCAGTCCATCCAAGTTAGCACCCAGTGTTTGGATTCGATCGGCCAAAGTAGGGACGTTCACATGTCCCTAAACCCTACATTGTATCAACGGCGGCAATCATTTGCCACAAACCATATCGTTCATCCAACTTCGCCAGCTTGGTCGGACAGGTTGGATTAAATATTAGGCGATAAGCGAGGTACCTCAATGATCACGGACCACCACTCTGTCATAGGGAGCAATCGAGCAAGTGGTGGCTCATACAGGCGTCCTTCAAACGATCACCCAAAGGTGGTCTGGCATGCTGCCATTTTAAGACGCTCAATCCGCGACTTATTTAATAAGATCTAAGACAACGATGTTTCATACACGTTGATTATCTCGCACTGCTTGTTTAAAAGCGATGCTTTACGTGCATTGAATACCTACGATATTTTATGTCGGCATTATAAACAACTTAGTTGTTTCATCCAATAGCACCATATGCTATTCAGTGCGAAAAGTCCAGCGACTTGACCCACTTACTGGAGACATCAAACATGTCACAATCTGGGGGGTTACTTACTGGGGTATTGGTTTGGCGGTTTACAACGTACGGCGTGCAACGCGCCCATTACGAGAATGTGTTAGGAAAGACAAATGATTAACAACAGTGAGAGTAGTGGGTGAAGGCGTTATCGTGTGACAATCTCCACCTCTTACACAACCCCACTACTCCACTACTTAACCTTCTCAACTTCCTACGAGATAGGGATTGCGCTCAAATGACTTGTATAAATAGGTTTTTCGACCTATTTTAACGACAGCGGACAGAGAACCAAGTTTTCATTAACATAGTATCCAGAAATCTCCCAGAACTGACAGCTTACATTATGCAAGATAGTTCAAAATTCTGATACAAGTCATAAACAGCCAACACTTTCATAATCTCAACACCTTCTTCGCTTTCCTCCCTAAGATAAAACTTTCTCCTTCACTTTGTGACCGAAGCAAGTCTGGAACGACCATTTCTTGGTTTAGGCCATAATTTTATTGATTGATCTCTCGAATCTAAAGTACTCCCTTGTAGTGCATTTGTTTAGGGTTTAGATTTGTTTCTCATCAACACACCCAAATTTACCAAAAACAGAAGAACCAATTTTTACCCTCAGACACCAGGATCATGCACATCAAAAACATTACAAAAGATCCTAAGATTAAAGAAATCAGTGTCATCAACTTCTAAACCCCCATTTTTATCCCCAGGTCTTAAGAGAGCATTAAAGTCACCTACAAAGAAGGCTGGTTCATTTAAAGGTATAGGTGGCAAAAGGCATTGGTTTTCCCATAAGGATTGTCTTAAGAAACTATTAGGTTCACCATACATGAAGAAAATGCGACTAGTTTTAGAGTGAATGATATCCTTGCTAGTAACATAGATTCCTCTACTACTAGTGGTAACAATATTAAGATCAATTTCCTTCTTTCAGGCCAGCACAAGACCACCACTTCTATCAATGCAAGGTACATTAGCAGTACAGGGGAAACCCAAATTCCTTAATTTTCGTGCAGCAAAATCTTTTTGCATTTTTGTTTCAGACAAGAAAACAATATCGAGGTTGATATTCCTAAGCAGGATGCTAAGTTTCTTATTAGCCGATTTTTTTTTCCAAGACCACGCACATTCCATCATATTAAATTCACATTATTAACAGGAAAAGAAGTAAGAGCATCTTGAGAGGAAAGGGAAATAATAGGTGGGGGGGGGGGACCTGATTAGCAGAGTCCTGGTTTCCATTAGATTGAGAAATGGTATTTCCACCAGCAGAACTAGTTCCTTGGGTAGCATCCAAGTTCAGATCAGTAGTCTCATGAGAGGAATTTGTCATATACCTACCCATGACAAATATCTAACATGGGCTGCCCTGATTAAGTCTCTAGGTGTAGTTAGTTATTGTGATTGGCTAACAGCTAAGGGACAAGTGTCGCTATTAGATTAGTCAATTCCAATCTGAATGTCTCCTTCCTATTTCTCCCTTTAAACCCTGTAAGAACTCACCTGAGATTAATTATGATGTTAATGAAAGAATGTTAAGACTGCTACGGCAGATTTCCGATTAATTCCTGAATTTCGATTATCTTTTCTACTGGGTCTATAAATTCCGTACTAGTACAATACAATTGGTATTCAGAGCCGTTCTTCCTATTATAATTTTTTTTTTCACCATGGTTGCTCAAACCTGTAAAGAGTTAACTGACTCATCCAATCTGCAACAAGCTCAAATCGACAAAATTCAACTACAACTCGATTCAATGCTCACCAAGAATGATTTTCAGAGTATGTTGAAGGTTAATTCTGAGGAACAAATGGTAATTCTTACTAAAGCCATCCACTATCAGATGGAATTTTTTTCTCTACTCAAGGTTTTGAATCAGGGGAACACAGTGGAGATAGAGGAAATCCACACAAGTTTTCTTATGACAATACTGATCATCACGTTCAACATAACACCGGAAACTGTGACTTCCATCATCGTCCACCGAGAATGGATTTTCCTCGATTTGATGGTGACAACCCAAAGAGCTGGTTCCATAAATGTGAATATTATTTCCAGATACAATCTATACAGGAGTCCAACAAAGCTAGCATGGCAGCTATTCACCTAGATGGCAAGGCAGGTAAATGGTTTGAAAATTTTCGTTTGAATAAACATTATATTCTTGGTCTGATTTAGCTAAGAATATTTGTCTGAGATTTGAGAATCCTGCTCATGAGAATATAGTTGGGTTGTTTAATAAATTATCTCAGCTAACCACAATAGAGGCCTATTTTGAAGAATTTGAATATTTGAAGGCATTGTTACTGAGTAAACAACCAGACTTCCCTGAAGATTACTTCATACAGAGCTTTATAGGGGGTCTAAAGGAGGAATTGAGAGAACATGTTCTTATGTTTGGTCCTAACAACTTGTTACATGCTTTCTCTTTAGCTAGAATGCAAGAAAAAACACTCATTATCCAAAACAAATCTACCAAGACCACTCCCAAACCCTTTACTACTGCTTTTTCCACCACATAACATTTTTTACCTCCTCCTACCACTTCCTCACATAACCCTCCCAAACCAATCACCTCTACTTCTTCATTTATCCCTAAGTCCACCTCATCACTTCCCATTAAACGTCTCACCCCTGAACAAGTACAAGCTAGAAAGGCACAAGGATTATGTTATAATTGTGATGAAGTCTACAGGAGGGGTCACATCTGTAAGAAACAACATCTTTGTTTGATAGTGGGTTATGAGGCTGAGGAACTATCATTGGAATCAGAGGAAGAAATTCATGTTGCTGAGGAAGACTCCCCTATGGAAAGTGATATGGAAATCTCACTTCATGCACTTACTGGTAATAATTCGGGTGAAACTATTCGAATACCCGGATTTATCAAGAAACGACCTATTTCCATACTCATAGATACTGGTAGCACTCATAGTTTTATTGACACTGAGGTGGCCAACTCCCTAAATTACTCTATTGAACAGACTGCAAGCATGTTAGTAACTGTAGAAAATGGTGACCGAACAATCAGTAATGGCATTTGCAAAAATTTGTCATGGACTATGGATACTCACAAATTTTCTGGTAGTTTGAGATTATTACCTTTAGGTGGTTGTGATTTGGTCTTGGGGACTGACTGGCTTCGACAGCTGGGTGATGTCGTTTTTAACTTCTCCAAGCTTAGCATCTCATTCAAGCATCAGGGTCGAAAGATTACCCTCACTGGGTCTAAAAATAAAGCCTCCTTGAGCATGATAAGTGGTGCTGCACTTAAGAAATTCTTCAAGAAACATGCTCATGGCATTGTGGGACAACTATTCAGCATTTCCACCTCCACCCCACCTTAAACTCCTCCCCCTCAAATTTCAGAGCTCCTTACAACTTATTCAGATGTTTTCTCTACCCCCAAGACTCTTCCCCAGAAAGGAGTTTGGACCATTCCATCCCTCTCAAACCAAACCCAAAACCCATCAACTTGAGACCTTACAAATTCCCCTATGTACAAAAGTCAGTGGTGGAAAAATTGGTCAAAGACATGCTTCAATCTGGTATTATCCATACTAGCCATAGTCCCTTTGCAGCTCCCATACTTTTGGTGAAAAATAAAGAAAACACATGGAGGTTCTGTGTTGACTACAGAAAGCTTAATGCATCACCATTAAAGATAAGTTTCCCATTCCAATCATAGAGGATCTGCTTGATGAGTTGCATGGTAAGAAATATTTCTCCAAAATTGATCTTAAAGCTGGGTATCATCAGATTCAAGTCACCTCTGCTGACATCTACAAGACAGCCTTTAGAACTCACCATGGGCACTTTGAGTTCAGGGTGATCCCTTGTGGGCTTACCAATGCCCCTGATACCTTCCAGGACCTCATGAATGAGGTGTTTTAAGCTCACTTGAGGAAGTTTATATTAGTCTTTTTTGATGATATCCTTATTTACAGCTCCACCTTGGAAGAGCACATTGCACACTTGCAAACTACCTTGGAGTTATTGAGACAGCACCAGCTTTTTTCTAATTTCTCCAAGTGTTGTTTTGGCCAAACTGAGCTAGAGTATTTGGGGCACATTATTAATGTTGAAGGAGTTAAAGCTGACCCTGCAAAAATCTATGCCATGGTGGATTGGCCACTCCCTACAAACATCAAAGAACTCAGAGGGTTCCTAGCCTCACAAGATACTACAGAAAGTTTTTCAAGGATTATGGCTTAATCAGAAGGCCCCTCACCAATCTTATTAAGAAGAATGCTTTTCTGTGGTCTCCATCAGCTACTGCAGCTTTCCATCAACTCAAAGATGCAATGTCTACCACTCCAGTCTTAGCTCTGCCTAACTTCAGCAAACAATTTGTCCTACACACTGATGCATGTGATGCTGGTCTTGGTGATGTTCTCATGCAGGAGGGTAAACCATTATCATTCTACAGCAAACCACTGGGACCTAGAGCAGCTGCTTTATCAAATTATGAGAAAGAGTTAATGTCTATTGTCCAAGTTGTTACTAAGTGGAAGCAGTACTTGCAAGGGAATAAATTTATCATACAGACTGACCATCAAAGCATCCAATATTTTCTTGACCAAAAAATACACACTACCCTGCAGCAGAAATGGTTGATGAAGCTTATGGGATTTGATTATGAGATTAGCTATAGAAAGGTCTCTGACAATAAAGTGGCTGATGCTCTCTCCAGAAGACCTCATCCTGAGGCTAACTGCAATAGTATGTCTCTCTCTTAGCCAGCATGGACACAAGATGTACTTGCTAGTTACTCTGGGGATTCCAAGGTGCAAGCCATCATTACCCAACTAGCACTCTCCCATGCCACACTCCCTCACTACTCCTACAGGGAGGGAATATTGAGGTACAAATACAGACTTTATATTGGCTCTAAATCTACCTTCAAAGACAGAATTTTGGCTTCCATTCACTCCTATGCTGTTGGGGGACATTCTGGTATCCAAACCACCTACATGAGGGCCAAGGCCACCTTCTTTTGGCCTTCCATGAAGAAATATGTTCTGCAGCTGGTATCTACATGTGACATTTGTCAGCGTAATAAACATGATCACAACTTTCCTGCTGGATTGTTTCAACCTTTTCCCATTCCTGATCATGCATGGCAACAAATTTACATGGATTTTGTTGAAGGGTTACCAATGAGTGAAGGTAAAACTGTAATCTTGGTGGTAGTAGACAGGTTAACCAAGTATGCCCACTTCATAGGCCTGCACCATCCATACACAGCCTCTTCCGTGGCTAGGGAATTCATCTCTCATGTCTTCAAACTTCATGGTCTTCCAAGTTCCATTGTATCTGACAGAGACAAAGTGTTCACCAACTATTTTTGGCAGGATTTATTCAAAGCAATGGGCACCCAACTCAACCTCAGCATAGCCTACCATCCCCAGACTGATGGCCAAACTGAGAGGGTCAATGCTTGTATGGAGAGATATCTCAGGTGCATGTGTGGTCATCAACCAAAGAAATGGGATACATGGTTGCCACTGGCTTAATGGTGGTATAATACCAACTATCACTCTAGTCTGAAGGTTAGTCCTTTCACTGCCTTGTATGGCTATACTTCTCCACATTTGGCTTTTCCTTCCACTACTACTACTTCTGTTGCTTCTGTGGAGGACTATTTAAAACAAAGAGATGCTGTCTTGGAGCTCCTTAAAGACTCCTTTCATAAATAACATGAAAGGATGAAGCTCTATGCTGACAAACACAGGATTGAGAGAAGTTTTCTGGTGGGTGATATGGTCTATTTAAAACTCCAACCATACAGACAGGATTCTATAGCTCTGAGGAGAAACCTGAAATTGGCAGCAAAATATTATGGTCCATTCCCTGTTTTACAGAAAATTGGCAATGTTGCTTACAGACTATAGCTACCTGCGGAAGCAAGAATTCACCCTGTCTTCCATGTGTCTCAACTTAAAAAACAGATTGGCGCAAAGCATGTTCCTCTTCCTAGACTTCCCATCCTCAACAGCAAAGGACAACCTCTACTCATTCCTGCTGCTGCTCTTGCCTCCAGGTCCATTATCCGCAATGGCGTTAACGTGCCATAACTTCTAATCCATTGGACAAATTCATCTCAGAAAGATGCAACCTGGGAAGACACTGGCCACATTCAACACCACTTTCCCAGATTTAATCCTTGAGGACAAGGATTTGGTAATGGGGGAGGTGTTTGTCATATACCTACCCATGAAAAATATCTAACATGGGCTGCCCTGATTAAGTCTCCAGGTGTAGTTAGTTATTGTGATTGGCTAACAGCTAAATGACATGTGTCACTATTATATTAGTCAATTCCAATCTGAATGTCTCCTTCCTATTACTCCCTTTAAACCCTGTAAGAACTCACCTGAGATTAATTATGATGTTAATGAAAGAATGTTAAGGCTGCTACGACAGATTTCCGATTAATTCCTGAATTTCGATTATCTTCTCTACTGGGTCTATCAATTCCGTACTAGTACAGTACAGAATTATTACGGACACCATTGTCAATTGGAGCAACATCAGAAGGTACAGTGAAGTTCCCAAAATCATCATGAGAGGGATGGGATTTGAAGGTACATTGAGACAGGTTTAAAGTAAAAATGTCACCCAATATAGTGATAAGATGGCAAATGGTAGAATAATATGGTTCGGAGCTATCAACTTTAAGGTAATTTATAAATAAATCAACCAGAAGAGAAGAGGTTGATCTAGTCCTCTTTCGGAGATTAGCATGAGGGCTTATTTTTGTTTTCAGAGTAGAAAGAGCATCGTGTTCAGCTTCTAAAGATATAGCTTAATCCTTTGATATAACAGATTTCTGAGTAGGAGTAGCAGCAGTTTTGAATCTCTTGGCTGAGTTGATAGATTCATAGATATGACTTAGAACATAAGAATCTACTACTTGACTGGTTACTTTCTTTAAAATGATCTGGTAGACTATTGACCAAAGGAATAAGCTATTGGACTTGATTTGTTTATCCTTTATGAATCTTGAGAGTAGTATATCTACTACCAAAAGGTCCCATATTGATCATGCATTTGAAAGGCTCCTGGTTAGTAGCATTTTATCTTTGAGCAATAATAACAGCTTTTCCTTTGTCCACATAACCATTAGGTTCCAACATTTGGCTTTGTGTATCTGTTAGAGCATTGCTCGGTCGAACTCTCATGCGTTGTTATCTCAAGCATGTTTGTCAATGTTAGTGATCAAAACTATAAGTCTTGATTTCTAGCCTATTTATAGATGTCTCAGACTAGGATATAGTTTGTGTAGTTGAGCTTAGACTTCACGGCGTTTAACACTTGAAGACGAAGAACTACTAAGGAGATCTTGTGGAACTTCATCGACAAAAGGTATGTGGAGACTTAAACTCATCTATCACTTGGAAAGTCTATTTCTACTCTATGTCCTATATTGAGTCATAAATCGTATTATGATATAGTTTTCTATATACACATTTGAGATTTCGAGATGAGTATATCTCGCTTACATATTTCTCTAAATATGTGTTGGTAAGCTTTCGCTTCGACCAAGTTCATCTTATATCATGAGAAAATTTCCGAGTAACATCTTACATGGTTTGTGTGATACAATCATTTGATGTAAGACTTGGAATGTTTTGATAATGATTATTTCAATATCTTGAAAATTGCTTTGATGCTAATAGTGTGTGAAAACGGCTATTGTCATTATAAAAGAATGTTTCAATGATTGAAATAAAGAGTTTAAAATCTTGTAACCTTCTTTGGATATAAGCATATTGTGTGTTCGCACATTTGTGTATAAGTCCAAAACCAGGAACCTAAAGTATGCATACTTGTGTATATACAAAATGGTTGGAGGAGACTGGATAAGTATGCGTACCCGTACGCATACTGGCGGAAGTTCACGTCCGTGAATTTCTGCTGATGTTGGATTTCAAAACCAACTCATTCAGTTACCTAAGTTCACGTGCCCATACGTGTACTGGCGAAAAGTTCACGTCCGTAAATTTCTACTGAGTTTGAAAAACTAAACTCACAAAACCGGTTACTTAAGTACGCGTACTTAAGTGGTTACTTTCTAAAATCGGTAGTGTACATGAAATTAAACATTTATCAATAAGGAATGCAATCTTTGCAAACCGTGGATATAATGTTCATGTATTGATTCGTGTGAATCAACCCGATTTTGCTTCAATTGTGTCTTATTTAAATCGATGAGAATGTAGCAATTGAACAACTCTTTAACTAGTTTCATTTGAGTTATTTGAACTAGTTATGGTTAAGATGAATAAGGTTGATATGAGAGTAATCATATGGCTAACCTGGGTTAACTATTTGTGAACCAACATGGTGCACACGTTTGGGTACGGTTACATAAACCTAAATGAGGATACATTTCATTTGTGTGTAAGAAGCTAAGTTCGATCTAACGGTTGAAATATATTAGCTTGGT
This sequence comes from Papaver bracteatum, assembly GCA_023529315.1. Lineage (NCBI taxonomy): Eukaryota > Viridiplantae > Streptophyta > Magnoliopsida > Ranunculales > Papaveraceae > Papaver > Papaver bracteatum. The sequence continues at coordinate 365,512 of JAJJWX010005375.1, read as the reverse complement.
GGAATTAGGTTTTTCATCTAACGGTGATTATTGAATGCTTTGTTACCAAGGTAACTTAGATTGAAAACTCTGATTTGAAAACTATATAAAGGAGAACTCTAGCAACTGGGAAACCTAATCCTCACATATCTTGTATGTTACTAGTTGCATAACTAGAGTCGATTCTCCTTTAACCTTAGGTTTCTTCTCGAGACCCTGCAAGTTAACGACTTGAAGACTTTATTGGGATTGTGAAGACAAACCCAACTATTCTCTTTGTAGTTGCGTGTTCTGATCTTGATGTTTCTATCGTGTTGAGTTCAATTAAAATAATTGACTCGAGATTTTTTATCTCCGATAGGCAAGATCGAAAAGTAGTCACAAACACCTTCGTCTCATCGTTTGTGATTCCACAATAACTTGTTTCGCTAGTCAATTAAGTTTATTGTGAGGTGATTGATAATACTAGGATGTTCTTCGGGAATATAAGTCAGGTTTGTCAATTGGTTTCTGTTCACCTTGATTTATCAAAAGACGAAACAAAAACTCTTGGGTATTTATGTGGGAGACAGATTTATTCAATCCTATAGACTTTTCTGTGTGATACAGATTTGTTTATCAAGTCTTCAACTTTGGGTCGTAGCAACTCTTAGTTATGGGTGAGATCAGCTAAGGGAATCAAGTGTGTAGTATCTTGCTAGGATCAGAGACGTAAGAGGGCAACTGTACCTTGAATCAGTGTGAGATTGATTAGGGTTCAACTATAGTCTAGTCCGAAGTTAAGTTGTAGTAGGATAGAGTCTGTAGAGGCTTAATACAGTGTGGTGTTCAAACTGAACTAGGTCCCGGGGTTTTCCTACATTTGCGGTTTCCTCATTAACAAAATTCTGGTGTCTGTGTTATTTATTTTCCGCATTATATTTTGTTATATAATTGAAATATCACAGGTTGTGCGTTAAGATCAATCAATTAGAATATCCAACCTTTGGTTGTTGATTTACATTGATTGACATTTGAACATTGGTCTTTAGTACCGTTCAAGTTGTTTCACATAATATTCAGGCTCACGGATTTCTATCTGTTTGATTTGCTGATTACATTATGAAACAAAGATATTAATACTCTTTGATATACTTTACTCTAGATTGAGTCTGACTGTCTAGTTTACTCTCTAGAAAGTGTATTAGAGTAAGCCCTCTCAGATTTCCAAACGAATTATTGGGTGTAGATAGGGCAAAATGATTTGCTGGTTTTTAAGGAATTTAGGAGACGACTGTGCGGAGGAGACTCCTTGAACCGAGCAAAATGTTCAACCTCACATAGATGCACCGATGTGAAGGGGGTGTTTTGAATTCGAAAGATCAATCTGTAGTACTCCGTCCTAAACCAAGACAATAGTCGTTCCAGAGTAAATTCGGTTACAAGAGGATGGGTCAATCTGTAGGTGGGAAACTGAGAAATTTGTGGAATTAATGGTAATCAAAGATTGTAGGTGTGTTGTGAATTATGAATATGATAAGTTCTGAATGATTGAAATTTCTCAGTTGAGAGTAATTGCTCAATTGATGAGTTTTTGATCTCGTGATATCAATGAGACGTTAGATTCTCGTCGTTGTTGACGTTGTTGTTTCAATAATAATTCATAGACTAATTTATATTGTTGGAATTGTAGACACCATGATCCCATGAAGTGTGACAGTTGATGGAATCAAAGAGTGGATAGATGTAAATAGTGTTTGAAACCAGTTGCTCATCGTGCGGAGACTTGGTTGATTTTCCACCCACTACTTTGTTAACTCCTTCAACTGGTTACACGACTTTCTCACATTTCATCGTGTGTTTGAACACACGTGCCTTAGACCGCCTGACCAAAACCCTAGTTGATATCCCCCCAAGTGACACGATTGACGTCTCGTGGTTAGTTTAGTCAGTTGCTGACTTCGTGATATCATGGGACGATGAGTCCATGTAATTACTGAGTTGAACATGATTTTGCAAAAATGTTCTGAAACTCATGGATTAAACGTGGGCATGATCCTCATGTTGATAGTTGAGGCGAGCAAGTATTTCTCGTTCGATGATTTGCTGAATATTGATAGTTGAACCAATATTCTCTGATTTGAGCAAGTATTGATTATCTGAGCAAGTGTTGCTCATCTGATAAATTATTGGCAGCGTGACCAAAATAAAATATTAATTAAAATACTAGTAGTTTAACCAAGTATAATTAATAAGAATATTGATCATGAGATCGTCATAAATTTATTAGTGTTTGAATCTGGATTATAATCCTTGGACTCAGAAACCCTAATTTGATCAATTGATGACCACTTCATGGTTTGTTAGGAATCGAAACACGGAACGAAGTAAGGATTGGTTTCATGAGACCGTGGGTCAATCATGTAACACCCATATGCTCACGTGAGCAAACACCAAGACCTCTTGAAGAGTTGGTGACTTGTTGATGAAAGAATGATTAAATGCTGGTTTAATCATTTATTCGAATTACTGCTGGGTTCAGTATTAGGTGATAAAACCTAATTAATTATGAAGAAGTGGAGGACCAACCAAGGGGTCATGAGACCGGCCCTGGGTGGTCACGGGATCAAGTGTTGATCGTTCCATGAAGTTCCAAGTCATTTGGAAGAGTTTTGGACCTAATACGTGCAATTGCGCAAATTAGGTCAAATTGTGAACATATGTAAGACCGGCTTATTGAGAGGCAAAGATCCAACCTTGGTCAGTCAAGGTAACAAGCTCATGTCCCCAAAGTGTTCATATCTCAGTTCTAAGAATTTTGATATTTTCGGATGTGCGTTTGAGCAATCATTTTAGAAAATTTGAAGAAACCAGGGTTTTTTGATAAAACCGTCAAAACTTCATGAGGTAAAGGAAAAATAATGAAAAAGTGAAAAAAATATGAAGTGTGGGACCATCCATGGATAAGGCATGGCCGTCCAGCCAAGGGGCCAATTCCACATGTTTTTCCAAAATTTTCATAATATTTTCATGATTTAGGGAAATATGATAAAATCAAGGAGTTTTGCTAAAATTAAAGAGTTTTGTTCAAATCAAGGAGTTTCCATGAGATGAGGGAAACATAAAAAATAATAATAAAAAAATAAGGGACGTGTGGGCGTGTGGGACCGACTTGGAGCATGGTTGGCCGACCAGGGCCCGGTCACGTGCGTTTTCCCTAATTTTATGTATTATTTCACAATTTAAAGGAAATTTCATAATTTGAAGGAAATATCATGAAATCAAGGAATTTCATGGGATTATGAAAACATGAAAAATATAATAATAATAATAAAAAGGGACATGTGAGGCCATCTAGAGTTTGGCCGACCTTAATGGCCCGTGCACACGGGTTTTCCTAATTTTATATTATTTTTCATGGGACCAAGGAAATATCATGAGATTAAGGAGTTTTCATGAAATTAGGAAAATAATAGTAAAATAATGAGGAATCATGAGGTGTGGGGACAGCTGGGACCAAGGCATGGACGGTTGGCCAATGGTCACGCCCCACAATATTCTTTCCTAATTTTATATTATTTCTTTGGTTTGAAAGAAACACCATGAAACTGAGGAGTTTCCTCAAAACGAAGGATATTTATTCAAATGAAAGAATTTTCATGAACTCAAGGAAAATAACAAAAATATGATAAAAATATGAAACTGGCGTGGGATTGACCACAACACGGTCGGCGGTCAGTGGGCCCATGCTCCCAACGCCTTGGTCAATTTTTAATTATTTATTATTTTCTTTCCTATTTTGCATAGGTTCATCGCCTCGTCGTATTTTGAAATACTCGTTCGTGTGGTGATTGTTAGTGCATCGTCGTTGAGTACACTTTCACCATTTAAATCGGGGCTTACTCAGAGGTAGCTCAGACACCCGTGCGTTGAATATTTATTACTAACTCATGGATTTCTGCTGGGAAGAACCATGGTTTGAAGTAATGAAATATCTGCCAAAATATTTGATATTTTCGGAAATTCTGTGGATGAATCCAAGAATTTAGGAATAATTAACTTATGGATCTATACTAGCAGAGCAAGCTGTCTAGGAGTATTAATTATGGATCTATACTGCTGGAGCTTTATATCCTTTATATAGTCAGGGTAAACTCGTTGTTTGTATCCCTGAAGACGTTATCGCTCTATACTAGCAGAGCAAGCTGTCTCGGAGCCGTCCATCCCATGATACTATATAGAAATAATTACTGAAGTGTTCAGTATTCATGAGATATTTTGTTGTATAGCCGTGAGACCACATATCTACATGTACTCTGAGACAAAGTATTCTCAATCAGAGGATTCGATGAGAGACCCGTGTCTCAATACAGATATGACGTTGTCTAGCCGAAAGACTACATATCTGCATGTACTCTGAGAGACGGTATTCTTAATCAGAGGTTCGATGAGAGACCCATGCCTCAATACAGATATGCCGTTGTCTTGCAGAGAGACTACATATCTGCATGTACTCTGAGAGATAATATTCTCAGTCAGAGGTTTGGTGAGAGACCCGTGTCTCAATACTCGCATCTGATTGCTGGATCAAAAGTTCATATAATTATGGGTTTACGATTTTAGCCTTTATCGAAAATCCAGCATCTACATTAAGTCCCCTGCTTAGTGAGGAAAGCTGTGTTCCTCAGTCAGCATTGAATATTGATTTTCCGGTCATAAACAATATAAGTAATTGAACTTAGTCGTAAGTTAATACATTACCGGATTTTGATAGTACGAGCAAACCATGACTTGAATGAAGATCCCAGTGGCATGATGGAGCATCGTCTAAGGAGCATAGATTGGTGTTGAATCGCTAATCTTGATGACGAGACCTTAGTCGTTTAGGATTCGTGGGCCATGCCCAAAAAAGAAATCCTTATTTTAGGAATAGACACTCGTTTGTTCGTTAGTTTAAGGAACAAACAAAATAGACCTGGGTCTAATGGTATAAAATTTTGTCTATGAGCTTTCACGAAAACCAAAATTTTATCTTTGTGAGATTTCACAAAATGGAATAAACTCTCGTTCCAAAGGTAAATGCTTGTACAAGAGAAAAGTTTTTTTTTTTGAAAATACGTGCGTCTGTTAATAAATTTTTTGTCTATGAGCTTTCATGAATTTTTTATTTTCGATATGTGAGCTTTCACAAAATTTGAAAATATTCTCTCACTTCAAAGACAGATGCTCGTGCGAGAGAGCAAAGTATATAGATATATTTTTAAATTTACGTGAGTTTCACGTTAAATATATGTATTTTGTAAAATCAATGTTTTGATTTTGAACAACTTTTGAAAGTAGACAATTATACATAGTGAAATAATGTCTATATGTGAGTTTTCACAATTGTAGAATGGACGTCTGTCCGAATTTTGAAAAACCGTTCATACAGTAAAGAGTTACATGGGTTGTTCACGATTTTATGAAAGATTTTGCAAAATCAAGTTTTGATTTTAAACAATTGTTAAAAGCAAACAATTATGTTTTCATGTATTTCGTGATTTCATAGTGTATGCACACACGGTAGAAAATCAGTGAATGTTCACATGAAGGGTTATGTGAATTATTCATAATTTCGTGAAAAGTCAGGTGTCAGACTTTTAAGTAATGGGTGTTGCTCGTCTTTGCAGGTTTGAAGGAGCGAGCAAGATTTTCGAAGTTTTACGTTATTATCACTAAGTTCGTGAAACCGTAAATAGGTAAGAGTTGAGAGTTACCATTTTTGTAGAAGCTGATGTGAGCACCCTAATTGCATGATTCATTGTTTTGTCGAATCCTGCGCTTTGTGTGAATGATCTGCTGAAATAACCACTTTGCAAGAATGACTGACTCCAAGGATGATACTTCCAGAGATGGTGTTTCCAGAGATGACATCTCTACGGATGAGACTTTAAGAAATGGTATTCCTGGGATCTCTGAGTGATGGTGAGAGATCCTTCATACTGAGTGGTACTTCTGCTTATTTCATTAGCTTTACCATAAGATGATCATATAGTAAAATCCCGGATAAATGTAGATTCCAAGGATTAAAGGATGTTAGCAAATGACGTGAAGTCCCTAGTTGTTTCTTTGGTGAGTTGTTAGCGCTCCTTGTGTCATGAATTTTCCATGCCCGTGCAATTAGGATCACGATACCAAGGTTTGTTACTTCTTTTAGACTTTTTCTCCATCGATTGACGGCCTTCAACTTGTTCTCGGTCAAACAATCCAGCACTGATGAAAAAGTCGATGTAAGCATCTCTTTCGTGCAGGCGACCGTGGCATCTCCTTGAATGAAATAATAATAATTATTGTTGATAAGTCCAGGAATAAATCATTGTAGATAAGCAACATGTTGATGAAGCGCACTCTTCTTTGGGGCATGGGAATATGGAGAATTCCATACATCCCGAAACAAGTGGAGATAGCGACGTTATCAACGGAGATTCTGGCATTGTCGAGCCAAAAAATTTCAGACTCCATCCTTTAATAAAAATACTGTAGAATCTTCGTTTGAAGTCGTATTTTCACGGTCTGCCTACGTATCCTTATTCCTAGGAAATTTCCAAGCTTTAACCAAGAAGACTTTTAAGTTTTGAAAACGTTAAGGGGTCGAAATCGATGAAACAGTAAACTTCCAGGAGACCTTCAGAAAATTTTCAACTGGCATGTGGTCCAATGTTTTGGCCACAACTCTTCGCTTGCTTCTCCAATTTCTGTGAATTTTGGATATGTTGTGGAAGACATCCATACGAAGAGAATGGTATATGACTAATCCCTAGATTCTTCACCAATTTCTCCCATCTCACCTCTTTGTGTATGAAAGTGAAAAATCATCTCAGACGAGCTTGTTGTAAAACACTCTTGTTGTGTATTTGGACCATTCGCTTGTGTCTTGAACGGTTGGTGAAGGATTTTGATGTCTTTGATTCATTTGAGATCATGAACCCTTGATTGATACATGATCATGGTGGTGCTTGCATTGCCATCTTCTGTCAGTAGTAGAAACCCTTGATCACTTCTGAAACCCTGGTCACGGGACCATAGCTGAGGTTGCTCTCAAGAGGGGGTGATGTAACGACCATGGTTTCATGTCCCGGTGGTAGCATTAATTTTATGATAAATGATTAGAACATGAGAGTCTGTGCCACGGGTCTTTGGACTGCGAAACTGATCGTCAAGATCAATGGACCGTCAGTCCCCAGTATTTTGTTAAATCTTTCATTTTCGTTTTCTCTTCTTCTTGCAAGACTTGGATAGAGGACCCAGGTAGAAAAATTGATGTTAAGACCTAGCTGGTAAAAGTTAGAGGTACCTTGATAAAGTACTTAGTGGACACCGATCGACTGTGGAAGTGATGAATCCCGTTCAAGAATTGCTGCTTGCATGTTGTATGCTCTGGAAGCTGTAGGAACCTCATACGACGTCGGAATTCGACCCCAACTTTTGAAGCTAAGAGACTGAGTTATCACATGAGAAAAGAATCACTCAATTTGGAGTTGCAGAGGGCATCCAACGAAGCATGCACATTTGTATTCACGTACAAATTTTTCAGATTTCGTCGACCTGACAGTAAAGGCCATATCTTTCAGCTCGTATGTTCTTTTGATGCGCCCTTTTGGTATGTTGTAGAAGAGACACAGACGAACATCTTTCGTTGAGGAAGCATTTTCCTATTACTTACCCATTGGTACGTTTTTGCAAACCCATGACCTGGAGTGTGTTGTATCTCATTTGTAGAGGTGATGAGAACATCTTGTAGAATACTTTGGATTATGCCCACCAGTCGTGCCAGCTTTGGGAAGACTTTCATGTGAGCATGTTATCAGGTCTACACATCTTGATATGAATCATTGGTTCTTAGAGGAAACCGCTTCATGTGCAACATTTCAGAGAATGATTAGTTGATGAAGCCTTGAGGATGTTGCTCCTGAGACCGTCGTTGGTGTTGAGACTATGAATGATCACGCTCCAGAGATCCTTATCGACGCTGAGATCATGGATGGTGTTCCTCTAGAGATTATTGTTGATGCTAATACCATGGTTGAAGTTGATCCAAATACCAAAAAGGCTAGAACCATGATTATAGATATAATCCTTGCTCCTTCATCCAGTGAGCCTTTTACATTCACAAACTAGTTGATGAGTTGAGCATCCCTAAGATGAAGGTGTACTGGGAGTTCAAACTGAATACTCCTGAAAGCATAACTTTAGCATGAAATGGCTTTGTCAGTGAGTCGATGTTGTTGCGGTAGGTAGCATCAGCATTTTTCATACTAGATATGATTGGTGAAGAGGGAAAGTTCCTCAATCATGCATGGGCTTGTGATGTACAGAAATCCCGTCGATGAAGTTTCATGGAATCACCTCAAGTTGCTAGTGTATGTTGAAGGAGTTAGTGTCACCCATGTACGAATGATATTGCATCTTCTTCAGAAGTCTTATCATGGGATAATGAAGACTTATCGATTGTAGTTTAGTAACACTTTGATCGTGCTGGTGTTGAATCAATGTGACATCGTCGAGATATTTGTACTGAAGATGTACTCTTTGATTGGGAGTACAATTTTATGGCTTCTTATTAGCTTGAGTGTTGAAGCGTATATTCCTTAAGCATCTAATGTCTTAGGGGTTTGATGATCTCGGACCTGGAATTTATTATGTTGATTAAGCATCCTTTTGTTGCGGTAGTGGGATTCGACACTTGTGTAGACCTTAGAGCTTTCTGATTTTGAGGAACACATGGACTTGCAGGAGAAAAGCCCAAAGTGTTCTTTGCCATGTTTGGACATTATCTCGGTAATAAATATTTCAGTGCTTGATTCGCAGAGACGTCAGATTCACCCACTTGGTAAAATACTAATGTGGTGAAGCTACCATTCATAACATCTTGCAGAGTTGTTAGCAGAATTGAGTCCCCATGCTAGGATAACATGTGAGGAAATAAATGACATAGACATGGAATGAGACTTGACTGAGTGCGGAACCTCTAGATGAATGTATGCATCTTTTGTTCTTGCTTCAACCTCATCAAAGTTTGAAGTTCCTCCAAGTACTCTGATGATGGAATGTCCGTCAAATCTTCTGGATTAGAACTTTCTTCGTTGGAGATATATGTAACTAAGAGCGTTTTGTAAGTACCCATCTTTTCAGCGTGGATCCATGCTCGTCTGAAGGACATGTCATATCCTGGATCTTCCTGATTATGTGAAACCTGGTTTCCGTCCAGGTTGAACTTACGTTTTCTTTGAGAATGATGTATCCATAAGTATTTCCGAGCGATAGTTCAAGGTCTCTGATTGATATGGAGCATAAGTATCTTCTTGTCGAGTGATGCATGTGGATCCGATGGTTTTTAGTGGAATGTTGCTGATGGCGGTGTCAGCATTGATCAACGTTCTTCCAAATTTGTTTATTCTGAGATTAGCTGTAGTAAGAAGTCTCCAGTCGTACATCTCTTGGTCTGTGGTTGGAGGCTCAAGAAGTATTTTCGGAATGGACTTCTTGACATGATGTGGTTCAGTATTATTAACATGTCTCTCCTTTGTGCCTTCGACAGATAATGTAATTCACGTTCGACCAAGGATTGAACTGCCTCTTTGATAGGTTATTCAGAGAGTGTAAAGGTTCTGACCGGGAGAGGATTCTTGCGTACTCCTTCAGTCCCCAGTTGAGTCTATTGTAGATCAATTTTATCTTCGGTGACGTGCTTCAGAATATTGCAGTTACTTGCCAGATGATTGATAAATCTATGAAGATGACAGTACCTGGGATTCTTAATTTTTCTTCAGTTGGCTTTGAGCAACGATTTGATTGCACCATCTTCAACCCAGACTTCTAGTAACTTGATCACTCCTTTATGAGAAGTTTAAGTATGTCCGATCATTTCCCCGTTCGTTGATGCAGGGTCGAGGTTTGTGCAAGATTAGTTATCCTTCCGTGATGCTTTTGTATGATGAAATGTTGGATGTCGCATGTTTGAGCAGAAGCTTTCCTTTTGCCTCCTTGAGCAATAACGTTCATGGAAGGTTGGACATTATACTGTTTGTTGATTAGGCGTCGGCTTCTTCGAGGTTCCTCGACCTTGTAGACTTTTCTCAGTAAAGCAGGTGTAGTTGTCGTTGATCGTTTTGCTGCTTCATGAAGTTCTGAGAAAGTGTGGAACCAGAGGTTTTCCAGCGAGGCTCTGTAGACCGGGATCATTCTGTTAATGCACAAGTATACAAATTACTACTATGTGATGTTTGGTTCATGGCATTACAAGGATTGAATTGTGAACCATTTCACATAATCATCAGGATGTTCGCTGCTCCTTTGAAACATCCTTCCTAGATCAGAGAGAGTGATTTTCTCTTACACGAAGAAGTATTTTCTGTAGAAATCATTAATCATCTCTCTCTAGTCGATGATACTTCCTGGTGCGATGTTGTTGTACCAGGTGTATGCTCTGCCTGTCAGAGACTTTGAAAATTCCTTCAGACGGATGACATGTTGTGCTCGTGTTCGCCCAATAAGTCCAGAAACAGAGAAATATGTTTTTGAGTATTGCATGTTCCATCATAAATAATAAATGTTGGAGAGGTATAACCTTTGGAAGAGGAATCCTATGTATGGAAGCAGGATATGAAGGTTGGTGAAGATAGAAAGATGATGCCTTGTCTTTTCCTCGATCCTCAAAAAGTGCTCTAGGTCTTCACGAGTGATGAAACTTGCGGGTTCCATTGCTGGAGAGTCATCTGCAGCTTTACGGAATTCTTCATCATGTACAACATGGATTAGAGAGATTTCAGGATCAACAGTTGAATATGTTTCTTTAGCTTTTCCTTTTTCACGTTGAGGCTGAGTTCGTTCAGATACAAGCTTGTCTGTAAGAGTTTTGATATAAGCACACAACTCTTTCTGTGCTGCATCTACATCAGTATGAACATTCATGTGATCAACTATGGTAGGCTGATTTCCTCTGGTTTCTTCGGGAGATCAACCAAAGAGTGGATTGTTGATGGTGCCAGTGCCATCACTTACATGGGTGATTACTGGAGCATCAGTGCTTGGAGGAGTGGCGTTAGCGATACCACTAGATCTTGCGATATTAGGATCGGGTTTTGAACTCAGATTGGCAGACCTAAGACCGACCATCTTTGTGAGAATTGAGATCGTAACCGAGAGATTAATCTCCCACTGTGGTCGCCAATATGTAGATGGGGCAAAACGATTTGATGGTTTTTAAGGAATTGAGGAGACGACAGTGCGAAGGAGACTCCTTGAACCGAGCGAAATGTTCAAACTCACACTGATGAACCGCTGCGAAGGGGGTGCTTTGAATTCGAGATATCAATCTGTAGTACTCCAGCCTAAACCAAGACAATGGCTGTTCCAGAGTAAATTCGGTCACAAGAGAGGATGGGTCGATCTGTAGGAGGGAAGCTGAGAAATGTGTGGAATTAATGGTAATCAAAGATTGTAAGTGTGTTGTGAATTCTGAAAATGATAAGTTCTGAATGATTGAAATTTCACAGTTGAGAGTAATTGCTCAATTGATGAGTTGTTGATCTCGTGATGTCAATGAGACGTGAGATTCTCGTCGTTGTTGTTTCAATCATGATTCAGAGACTTATTTATATTGCTGGAATTGTAGACACCATGATCCCATGAAGTGTGACAGTTGATGGAATCAAAGAGTGGAGAGATGGAAATTGTGTTTGAAACCAGTTGCTCATCGTGTGGAGCCTTGGTTGATTTTCTACCCACTACTTTGTTAACTCCTTCAACTGGTTATACGACTTTCTCACATTCCATCGTGTGTTTGAACACACATGCCGTAGACCGCCAGACCAAAACCCTAGTTGATATCCCCCCAAGTGACACGATTGACGTCTCGTGGTTAGTTTAATCAGTTGCTGACTTCGTGATATCATGGGACGATGAGTCCATGTAATTACTGAGTTGAACATGATTTTGCAAAAATGTTCTGAAACTCATGGATTGAACGTGGGCATGATCCTCACGTTGATAGTTGAGGCAAACAAGTATTGCTCATTCGATGATTTGCTGAATATTAATAGTTGAACAAATATTCTCTGATTTGAGCAAGTATTGCTCATCTGATGAATTATTGGCAGCGTGACCAAAATAAAATATTAATTAATAAGAATATTGATCATGAGATTGTCATAAATTTATTAGTGTTTGAATCTGGAATTATAATCCTTGGACTCAGAAACCCTAATTTGATCAATTGATGAACACTTCATGGTTTGTTAGGAATTGAACCATGGAACAAAGGAGGGTTTGGTTTCATGAGACAGTGGGCCAATCATGTAACACCCATATGCTCACGTGAGCAAACACCAAGACCTCTTAAAGAGTCGGTGACTTGTTGATGAAAGAATGATTAAATGCTGGTTTAATCATTTATTCGAATTACTGCTGGGGTCATGAGACCGTCCCTGGGTCGTCACGGGATCAAGTGTTGATCGTTCCATGAAGTTCCAAGTCGTTTGGAAGAGTTTTGGACCTAATACGTGCAATTGCGAAAATTAGGTCAAACTGTGAACATATGTAAGACCGTCTAATTGAGAGCCAAAGAGACAACCTTGGTCGGTCAAGGTAACATGCTCATGTCCCCAAAGTGTTCGTATCTCAGTTTTGAGAATTTTGATATTTTCGGATGTGCGTTTGAGCAATCATTTTAGAAAATATGAGTAAACCAGTTTTTTTTTATAAAACCGTCAAAACTTCATGAGATAAAGGAAAAATAATGAAAAAGTGAAATAATTATGAAGTGTGGGACCAGCCATGGCCAATGGGCCAATTCCACACGTTTTTCCAAAATTTTCATAATATTTTCATGATTTTAGGGAAATATGATAAAATCAAGGAGTTTTGCTAAAATTAAAGAGTTTTGTTCAAATCAAGGAGTTTCCATGAGATGAGGGAAACATAAAAAATAATAATAATAAAATAAAGGACGTGTGGGCGTGTGGGACCGGATTGGAGCATGGTTGGCTGGCCAGGGCCCGGTCCCGTGCGTTTTTCCTAATTTTATGTATTATTTCACAATTTAAAGGAAATTTCATAATTTGAAGGAAATATCATGAAATCAAGGAATTTCATGGGATTATGAAAACATGAAAAATATAATAAAAATAAAAAGGGACGTGTGAGGCCATCTAGAGTTTGGCCGACCGGCTATGGCCCATGCACACGCGTTTTCCTAATTTTATATTAATTTTCATGGGACCAAGGAAATATCATGAGATTAAGGAGTTTTCATGAAATTAGGGAAATAATAATAAAATAATGAGGAATCATGAGGTGTGGGGCTGGATGGGACCAAGGAATGGCCGGTTGGCCAATGGTCACGCCCCATAATATTCTTCCCTAATTTTTTTATTATTTCTTTGGTGTGAAAGAAACACCATGAAACTGAGGAGTTTCCTCAAAACGAAGGATATTTGTTCAAATGAAAGAATTTTCATGAACTCAAGGAAAATAACAAAAATATGATAAAAATATAAAACTGGCGTGGGATTGACCACGTCACGGTCGTCCGGTCAGTGGGCTCATGCTCCCAGCGCCTTGGTCAATTTTTAATTATTTATTATTTTCTTTCCTATTTTACATAGGTTCATCGTCTCGTCGTATTTTGAAATACTCGTTCGTGTGGTGATTGTTAGTGCATCGTCGTTGAGTACACTTTCACCATTTAAATCGGGGCTTACTCAGAGGTAGCTCAGACACCCGTGCATTGAATATTTATTACTAACCCATGGATTTGTGCTGGGAAGAACCATGGTTTGAAGTAATAAAATATCTGCGAAAATATTTGAATATTTTCGGAAATTCTGTGGATGAATCCAAGAATTTAGGAATAATTAACTTATGGCTCTATACTAGCAGAGCAAGCCGTCTAGGAGCATTAATTATTCCGATATGAGCTTGCTGGAGCTTTATATCCTTTATATAGTCAGGGTAAACTCGTTGTTTGTATCCCTGAAGACGTTATCGCTCTATACTAGCAGAGCAAGCTGTCTAGGAGTCGTCCATCCCGTGATACTATATAGAAATAATTACTGAAGTGTTCAGTATTCATGAGATACGTTGTTGTATAGCCGTGAGACCACATATCTACATGTACTTTGAGAGAAAATATTCTCAATCAGAGGATTCGATGAGATACCCGTGTCTCAATACAAATATGTCGTTGTCTAGCCGAGAGACTACATATCTGCATGTACTCTGAGAGATAGTATTCTCAATCAGAGGTTCGATGAGAGACCCGTGTCTCAATACATATATGCCGTTGTCTATCCGAGAGACTACATATCTGCATGTACTCTGAGAGACAGTATTCTCAGTCAGAGATTCGGTGAGAGATCCATGTCTCAATACTCGCATTTGATTGCTGGATCAGAAGTTCATATATTTATGGGTTTAGGATTTTAGACTTTATTAAAAATCCACCATCTACATTGGGTTTGGTTGTTATACACCCGCATTTTCATTATCTAGAGCTACCTCAGCTTGTGTCATTAAGGAATCAACAGTTAAGATATTCTGAGCAAGTATAAGAAGATCTTGTGCTTGAGGTGTTAGAAGCATGAGCTTAGACACTCATGTGTAAACATATTTTGAAGCATAAGAGCTAGCTTCCTTGATAATCTTTTTTTTTTTTTTGCTAGCCAGCTAAGTAAGCATCTTTATGGTCAAAGATACAGCAAGAATGATAAAAAAAAATTGGGGACTTTAAGATACCTACATTCGATGAGAAAGGGTTCTTCTCTATCTCTAGTAAGAATGGGAATACCGGTTGGAATAGCTAGTTTGATAGGGATTCTTACATAAACTTTAACATTCTTCTTGAGAGGATGATTACCACAAGGTTCTTTAGAATCGAGCAGTTCTCTAAGATTAATTATAAGCTTCCTCTGATCTTCAAATTCAACACCTTATTAGGAATATTGCATAAGATGAGCCACATTAATTCTTCCTCAAAATAAACTTGAAAGTTTGTCGACCATCCAGTAGGTGGAAAAACTCTTACTACTATAAGGAAACCTCAAGCAAACCAAGGGTGTTGTTCGTTAGCCCCGTTGAAATCACTCTCATTTAAAAATCTAATAAGAATTTTGTTTCACAATCCACTGAAGTTTGTGACAGTATGAGTTTGGGATAGAGGCCATTGAGAGCAGATGTAATATCTGATAGAAAAGGTGGGAACTAATGTCTCACTGCATACATAACCCACCATACACCATTTCCAATTAGTATAATTCTCAGCTAGAACAACAGTTTTATCAATATACACTGGTTCAGAGAGGGAGGAAGGAATATTTTTGAGTAAAGTAAGCTTCTCAGCCATTTGATAAGAGATATTTTGAATAGAGAAAGCAGAATGGGTGTCACCTAGAGAGTTTGAATTCTCTATATAAACAACAAAATAGATACTGATCTCAAGGGACAGTGCGTATCTGAAAGTTTAGGACTGGGTGTTGAGATAATATATATTTGTATCTGAAGATGATAATACCAAGATATAATGGGGATCAGGGGACAATAAAGATAGATCATGGAGATATCCAGAGATAAAGTAATATAAGTTTGTATAGAAGACTGAACCTTAAAAATAGAAAGTCTGAGATGAGGATTATAGTTTATGTTGGTAAAGTGAGAACGAAATTGTTAAAGGTTCGGGTTGGGTATGTGTTGGTAAGGTTCAGCAGCAGTGGTGTTGGGAAATGTATCAATGGTATCTACAGGATCCGTGATAGTTGTGCAGCGTTGATATTTTATTTTCATAATCAATCCCAATTGGTAGGATAATAAGACATATGCAATAATGGCAGAGACCACAAAGGTATAAAACTTATTTAACACATGTGGATTTAGGTTCATGGATATTAAGATACACTCTTATTTTATTGTTTACTCTTGGGTAATGCAACAAAATTTGAATGCTTTCAAATGTAATAATGGTATATGGGGTGCAATGAAGGGCTGTATGAAATAACAAGGGGCGAAATAAAGAGATGTTAGTAAACTCAGGTTTTGGATTTGTAGGGTATGGGTAATTTTGGGGTATAGGGTTTTGAGCATTGATTAGGAGACAGTTTATGAAATTGTAATTCATGTAACTACTTGACGTTCCCCAAGAGCCAATGGTGCCTCATTACAGGTGATGCAATAACTGAACCTGCATAAAATCAAAAGCCAAGATTAATACCTGAGAAAAAAATTATAGGTTTGGTGGCTTACCAATTTCACTCATAATAGTAAGGAATGGATTAGGTTTGGTGTGTTGAGGCGGTAAGGTTGAAGAGGTGTAATTATGCCAGGACTGAAAGGTTAGATAAAATTGATTGTGGAAGATAATTTTCAAAGCGTTATGATGGTTTCGAGTACCGTGTATAGGGTATTGAACCGGCGTGCATGGTTTAGAGACATGACTTTTAACCAAACACCATATATGGCTATGAAAATTACTAATTAAGGGTATATAAAAAGAGGTTATCAGAGGATACGAAAGTTTATACCCAGAAAAGGAAAAGATTAAGAGAAAGGAGTTTTTTTTTAGAGAATGGCTGACACTGGTAATCAAAACATGCCTGAGAATTTACAAAATCCTCTTCCTGTCGTTCCACCATCATCAGTAGAATAAGAGCAGGCCAAAGCTCTCTCATTTTCATTGCAAGATCAAGAGATACAGAGGTTAAAGAATGATTTGCTAGAGGAGATAAACAGGCATGCATTGGAAAGGATTCGTTAGAGGCATGAAAGGGGAAAAAATTGTTGCACAATAATTGGATCGTCAGAGAAGTGAAAAGGAGGAAATTGATGCTTTTTTTGAGGTATGGAAAGTAAAACACTTTGATAGGCTTGACAGGAAATAGGAAGAGATATCAGCAAAGGCAGAGAAGCAGAAGGGTTATGGGAGTGCCACTGAGAGTCATTCAGAGGAGTCTCAGAATGGGTTTGAGTACCCAATTGAAGAGATGAACACTAGTGATGAGAATTCTGATGCTGCAGATGAAAGTAAAAGGATGGATGCTTATTATGAGAGGAAGCTTCGCAGAAGATTCGACGATGAACGAGCCAATCCGAAAATCTTTTCCAGAACCATGCATGAAGGAGAACCAAGTGATGATGATGAAGAACTTATAGAGGATGAAAGTGATGAGAGTGAAGGGGGTGATAGTGAAGGGAGTTCTTCATCAGACGACAGTCAAGTATCTCCTGCATCATCAGGCAGCGTATGCAGAGGAGGAGAATTGGAGATACGATGAAGAGGACTTTTAGAAGTCCCTTCTGGACTACTGAAAGCATCCAAATCTTCAGATTTTGGACGAAGTTTGAAGATGATTAACAAGTTTTTGATGAATTGGCTTTCTCGGTAGTTGCTCTTCTCCTTCTTTTTCCTGATACAGATGATGGCGTTGACGAACTTTTTTTGTTTCTTCTTCTCCCGGCTGTCGGTTTTATTCTTGGTTATATTAGTATTTTGTTGTTGACTAGAAATAACTCGTGTCGTAACGACACGCGTTATAACATTTATCTTCTATCATGATAAACCCTGAACCTAACTAAATTACCTATAATATGGTGTTAATGTTCGATAAAAAAGATTTAAAAAAAGGGTTTATCTAATTTTTTTTTTATTTTTTTTTACTTATTTCTTCAAGTGAAAATATAGCTGGCCTCTAATATATCCTCAAAATTTGGTTAGGATGAATCTCACACATTTCGTATTCGTACTTTATGATATATTTTTTTAGGATTAACTAGGATGGTTTGTACATGTATATAAATTACCTATCCTTCCGCTTTCCCTATCATTCCAAAATAAAAATGTGAAAAATTAGAAAGAAAAAAAAAAGATCTGCGAAGAAGGTATTAAAATAAATACGATATTTCATCCCAAAATATATGCGAGTGTATATTTTCTGTCTCTTAAAAATACTGACTTTCTCAAAACTAATAATTTCCCTCAAATGTTCATCCATCTCCGTTACATCTTTGGTTTTCACTTCAGATAAGTTAGTGAAACACTTCAAATTCTCAGGTGATGCAGATCAACTGAACGGATTTTAAATCCATTCTTTGATTTTCCTCTCATATTTACTATTTTTTTTTGGAAAGGGAGATTTAGTGATTTCATATATCAGATTTATGGTGTGTACGTGGTCGAGGAGAAAACATGTAAAACTCGTTATGTAACTATGATTCTTTGTACATGTTTATTGATTGAAGGATTTGATTCATATGAATGTAAATGTTGGTTGTGATTCTTTGCACCAAACGTTTTCATATCACCAAGGTCATTTACAAACGATTTTGTTCTTTGATTTGTTTCTTTGTTTCTAGGTATGGTATAGAATTCTGTAATTTATAAATGATTTGTAAATTATTTTTCTTTTTGATGCATGATTTAACAAAAGAAAAAAAAACTCGTTATCATGGATTTTCTCTATAATTGGTTTTTTATGCACAATCCTTCAGTGGCCGGAGAATAACTTAGTTTTCATTTAATTTTGTGGATTTAAACGTTTTTTTTTTTTTTTTTGAGAAATTATTTGGTGGTTCATTTATTTATTTGTAGATGGAGAGTACGATGAAAGAAATAGAATAATGACATAATTAAAGAAAAAGTCTTAATCATTTTTGTTTAATTTAATTTAATTTTTATTTATGATCCTAATGACGGAACCCAATTAATGTGTATTCATAATGACTATAGGTTACAACTCTTGCATCCGTCAGATGTGTTTCGCTAAGATGAGACTGGGATGGTCGGATGCAACGTTTGTCTCTCAAAATGTTATCCGATCGTCCAAAGCTCAAAAAACCCTTTTGTTTTGTATTATAGATAATCAATGGTGTTAAATGTAGTTATGGTAGGGTGGTGATGGTGATATGAGGACCTCAAGAATATCAGTTTTTTGTAAAAAATTGTTGGTGAATGTTTATATTTATTGTGAATTTCTTCAGTTGTTGTTGTTGCAGTAATGTTAGAACTTTGAGTTATATCTGTGAGAAGATTTTGAGGGTAAGGAGTAATTATCTTTTTCCTGTTGATTTCTGTGGTGTTGTAGGTAGTCTTGTGGTTGCAAATTTTGATTACAATCTTAATGAAGTAACTCAGATAACCAATGGTACAGAATATAAGGAACTTGAATTGAGTAGAGCAAGAATTGCTTAAGGAAACTGGTAGTTGCATTATGAAACTCTCAAACCAATTCTCAGTGAGGAAAAAACTTACACCATGCTTACGGAGCAGAGCTCGCTTTTCAAATAGCGGATTTTTAGGATGGTCTGTAGTTGAAGCATTCAGAATATTCGTTGTATTTTTCCCATTTATCCATTATTGTTAGAATATAGTCCTGTGAAGATACTCTTCACTGAGTTCTGAGAAGAATATATTCACAAAGTGTTATAAGTCTTGAGTTGTGTAAGCGTGTGAAATGCACATTCTGTTGTAACTGGCAGTAGCAGGTAATATGTACGTTGTAACTTACAGTAGAAGGTCGAGTTTCAAATGTCTGTAAACACACTCAGAGAATGTGTGTTGGGTCTGTAATTGTGAATCAACATTTCAAAGATTAATGAAAGGTTTGAGAGAGTGTCCAACGACATGATCTTTCTCAACATGGTATCAGATACCTGCTATTAACCCTAGTTTCAACAAATCTCTTCATTATCCATGGCAGAATCACCAAAACATGTTCCTCTAACCTTCAAATCACCCTCATAATTATCAAATAAAAATTATAATCTCTGGAAATCTCAAATTGTTCCACTTCTTCGAAGTTATGATCTATTCAGATTTGTTGATGGAACATTTATCTGTCCATCAAAGTATTACCGGCGTACATCTGTTGAATGTATCAAAAACATTGAAGCTCTTAATTTCATAGATTCAGATCCAGATAATGATTTTGTTCGTAATCCTGTGTACACATACTGGGTAAATCAAGATCAAGCTATCCTCTCTTGGTTATTTACAGCTTGCATTGAAGAAATTCACTCTCAGGTGGTTGATTGCACCTTTTCTCATGAAGTTTGGACTCGATTGGAACACAATTATAATGCTACTAGCAAAGTGAGATTAATGCAGTTGAAATATGATCTCATTACACTGAAGAAGAGTACTGATTCGATGTTAACATACTTCAACATAGCACGATCTATTGCTCATCAGCTTTCAAAGATTAATCGACCAATTACTGATGAGGATCTTGTTCTTCATATTCTCCAAGGCTTACCTGCTGAGTTTAACTCTTTCAAAACATCAATCCTCAACAACTCAAGAATGAGAACCTCATTACTTCTTCAGATCTGCTTGGCTTACTACTCTCAGAGGAACCAAGAATGAATGATGAATCTAATGTTGATCTCACTGCTGCTTCTGCTAATGTCACTCAACAACAGCAGGTTACCTCTACTTCTGCATTTGGTAATCAGTTCAAAAGTTCTCATAATTCTAATGCCAATTACTACAATTAGTCTTATGACAATCCACATAACTATGTTCCTTCACAAAATCAATGGAATGCATATCCATTTAGAGGCACATTCAATAGATCAGGTGGTTTTAGAGGTAATCGTGGTGGTAGATTTAGAGGAGGTTTTCGTGGTGGAAGAATGTTTAATGGTGGTGGTAGATTTGGTCCACCGGCTCCTTCAAGAAATTTCTATCCACCAGCTATGAGATATAATCCTGCTACTGATTGTCAAATATGCAAGAAAGCTGGACATTTAGCCAATACTTGTCACTACAGATATGGCTCAAGCTTATAACACCTCTTATGACTACTTTGGTGATGATTATGAAGAATTCTGGTGTCCATTTATCCATTATGAACAGTATATTTGGGGTGCTTGTTATTGGGGCTGGTCATTGGTTGGGCTTAGGCAACACCCTAGTGCAGGAATTTATAGTCTCTTTGGATTTTAGCTAGGAGGAGTTTAATCAAATGCTCGCAGCAAAAGAACATTTCGAAATTTACCTTCGCGTAAGACCGTGGTAGTGTTCAAACTTCAAGGGGTGCTTCTGTGAGTGTTGAAAGGACTTGTTTATGTACTTGATGTACGAGTGATTCTGGCTTATGGGTTTCCATAATCAGGGAACGCTTGGCTAGGCAGATTGTTTGAAGGGTGATTTTGTCGTTCAAAGATGGGCGGATTCTATTTCAGGCTCCACAACACTTAGTTTTTTATGTTGCAAAGCAAATAACTAGTACAAAGACAAAAGTTCGTAGTTTAACGGCATTGCTTGGAGTAGAGAAATGCGATTGTACAATAACCAAATAGGAACGGCATTTACATTTTGATAGAATCCAAGAGCACCCATACAAGCTATGTACACGATTTTTCTTCTTCTTTCAAATCTAAATTTACAAAGAAATGAAATTCAATTTATCCTAAATTTGGAATAAAAGGATGGAAAAAAAAATAAACAGAAAAAGGTTCCCCGTGAATTGGAGCCAAATCTTGCACAAAAGAATTCTATTTAGCAACCTGTATATATATTTAAGCATCTTTCATATTTCCTTTTATGAGAAATTCAGAAACCTTTCCAACTATTGAGAACTTCATGGAAAATATCAGCTATGAGTTCCCTATCTCTACATATAAGAAAATCAGTGAATTCGTCACGAATGTCAAATATTTTGCCGAACTTCACTAGATACCTCATACAAGTACTCTTCAGTATCGGCAATTGATACAGGTTTGCAATTTGTATTCGGTCAAGTACATTCTCCGTATTAATATCTTGTATAAGACTGTCATGACAAGATTCTTTAAGCTCTGAGACATCGTACTTATCCGCAGCATGAAGAAGCGCAAGCCTATTACTAAGGAACTCCTCATCATCAATACTTCCGTAAATGTAGTTTAAGAAAGCTTGACAAGTTTCCATGGACATATCAGAAATATCTACGCTTGACAATTCAGTTTCTTTTAAATTATGTGAGAACATACTACGAAAAACAGGTGACCGTGCAGCAAGCACAGCACGATGAGCACCTAGTTTCCCATCGGAAGTATTGATTGTGATATCAGTGTGAATGTTTTCAGATAACATTTGTGCTAGTCCTGCTAGAGCTTTTGTATCGGACTGTTTCTTGTTGAATCCTTGACCCCAAATTGAACACAGTTCACCTCCCTGTGTGTCATTTATGAATGTTAGCTCTTAATCAGACTTTGAATGTTAGCTCTTAAAGTGGACCAATTCAAAAGACACTAATAATTCTCCGCGCTTACTTAAACGACTTTGGTTCTATTTATTTTTATCATTGACTCGTTTAATGCAAGTGGATTAAAGTGAAATGGGTCATGGAATCTTCAACAGAGTATCCACAATGCAGACCAAAACAATCTAAAGGTGCCTGATCTTTGCTATGCAATCTGAAACTGTACCGGCCGGAGCTCTAAAATCCGGCACAAGTAGCCATAGCCAGGCTATAACTTTATTTGTACAGGTATATGTAAATTGAAAGGCCGAAAGAGAGACAGAGAAACTTACGTCTGGACTAGTTGTCTTGAGATCAGTAAACTCAACTTCAACAATGAATTTCCCCGTAAATGAAGAATCAATTGTCCAAATAAAATCGTCGTTTTTCTTCAGTTGTTTATCCGTTACCTCTGCAAATTACAAGCCATATTCACATCAATACATAATCCACGAACATATTTAAGGGGTCCAAACATTGAAAATCTAAATTTGTCTAAAGCCATCATTTCAGTGTTTAAATCCACCTATCTGATTTAGGAAAAGCAAATTGAATTCAGAAAGTATGACCTGGATGAACCAAAACAGTTCGATTGTCGGCATAACAGATGACCCGGATAACAAATGAAGTAATAGGAGGATGATCTCTTGTTACATTTGATATCTCCGGATGTAATTTTATAAACATCATTCGATTCTTCTCCACTGATATATGCCTTGACAGATAAATAATAGTAACAAGTATCACAAAACTTGATCAAAAAATCATTGAAATTTCGTAAACAGAGAAAGAAAATGAATGTGTGTTGTGTTACCAATTCCAGTTTCCAAGCTTGAAAGGATCTGATTTCATATAAGCATAATTAGAAGAAATGTTTTCAATCTTCCATTGAGCAATACGAGACATAGTTTTAACTCTATAAGCAGCAGAATCTTTCATTCTAGTATACAAATCCAAAGCAATCGTAATGTCATGGATACAATCAAATATACCCACAAACAATTCTCCTGCTGACTTCCCCAGATTTGCTACTTCTTATCAACAACTCAAATCCTCCCACTCCTCTTCTCAATTAACAAAATCCTAAAACCAAAGTTTTACAGATTCTTTTTCTATATAACAAAGCTTTGTTTGTTCTTTGCTTCACGCCATTTGAAGCTTTTTCTTATTTGATACTTTTGTTGGCTTACACTCTACACTTGAAGAGTATCTGATGATGATTTGTTGAATTCTATAATCATCATATTTTTCCACGATGATATCATGTGGGACACATAATTCTCTTTGCAAAATATACAATTTTGAATCATTCCCTTCTTCAGAGGAAACCAGATCCTCCATTATATTTAGATTCTGAATCTTTATTTCGACCAAAGTTAACATCATGGGGCCAGTGATATATAAGATTCCCACGCAATGTAATGTTGTAAGTTTGAAATCTGACGGTTAGATGATATTTATGGAAGTTTATATTATTTATGAAGTAGCGGACAAAAGAATATACTCCTTCCGTTTCTAAAATATAGGCAGGTTTCCTTATTTGGCTATGTCAAAAAAATAGGCTTATTTCCATATGTGGAAAGTCAAATGTTATGATTTTACTACTATACTCATAGAGGAACCACTTTTCTCTCTCATTTTTTCTCACTAATACAAAAAGGGGATCATTTCTCTATCATCTTTCTTTAATAGAAAGTGAGTGGGGACCAAAAGATAGTTTAGGAAAAAACATGAAAAAATGGCTACAATAATTGGTTTTCTTAATTTTTGTGAAAACCAAACTTGACTATTTTTTTTTAAAACGGAGGGAGACAATTATATGCAAGTGTTACATCCATCGGTTGCAATATAGATTACCTAACTACACCAGCATAATGGGATCAGCAAATAACCTCTTCGCGAAGGGCACGTATGAGATCAAGAAAGTCTGCAACCAAAAAAAGTGTTCAAATTTTTATCATTTTTTCTAATGGGGACACCCCCAAGATGCTAAAATGCAGGCAGTGACGCGAACACCTTGAAAGAAAGGAACCGCTCTTAATGTCAGATGTGGTGTGTAAATCCCATCAACCTCGCGTGCCGAACATGTTTACGACCACAGACAAGTAGCCAACCTTACCTAAGGACAGATCCAGGGAACACTCAAATAGCTTAGATCTCGTGGAGGATGACTAAAGGGGTTAATAGAATGGGCAAACCATCTTTCATAGCTCGCTTGGTTAGAGCACCTGTTTAGTAAGTGTTGAGGTCTTGAGCTCAACTCTCAATGAAAGCATTTTTTCTTAAACAGCCACTCCAATACTTATGAGTATTCAAAAAACATTTGAATTCACTCCTTAACCTCGTTGTGTCACTCACTATTTTTTTTTTAGATACAATGCAGGAGAAGCAGATTCCATGCAGAGATTGATCGCATACATTGAGTCACTTTCCACCTCAATCTTGGAGACACCTCGTTCTCTAGCCAAGGCCATACCATCTCGAATAGTCACCAGTTCAACGACAGAGACTCCACTGTTGTGCTGATAAGTTGCAAAACACGCAACAAATACTCTCGCTTCATCTCGCAACACACCACCATCACCCGCATTATTTAACCCATCATAGACACTATCAGTTTAAGGTTGAACGTAACCAATTCTAGGTGGACACTATTTCACATTTATCTCAATTATCCAGGAAGGATGAATCACATTTTTTATGCCAACAACAATCATATATTGATTAGTATCCGTTATAGCTTTGGAAATGCACGTAATAGAGGATTCATCTTCAATTCAAGTGAAAAGTGGATGAACAATGGCATATATTAATGAGAAGTAATCCTAATGCAGTTGAATTCTTTGAAATGTTTTATCATTCTTAGGAGACCATCCTGTTAGAGCATGGCTCGGTTGAACCCACCAAGCGTTGGTATGTCAAGTTTGGTTGTCATATTTTAGTGAGCCAAAAATCATTTAAGAGTCGCTTGATTTAAATGTACTAGAGTCAACTTCGTATAGGTTATCTTGAAAGTATTAGGATGAGACATTACAAGTATTGTGAAGACTTGAAGAAATGAAGAAGTACGAATCTACAACCACAACATCATCCTTCCACTTGAGGTTAGTGATATTTGAGTTAAACTGTTTCATTCCCTAACGTATCTTTCAAGTCGTGCATATTGAAAACACAAAACTGTGAAGCATGAACACTCTAGATAGACATAGTATTAAGGAATATAATATGAAGTTTCTTGCTTATAATCGTATGAATTCTATTGTGATTATGTATGGGTATGAGCTGAGGATTTCATCATAGGGAACAATGTTTATATGTGTTCTAAGGAAGTAAGTTCATGATATGTGTTGTGAACCGAAAAGGAAATCGTCATGCGTTATTGGGGCTGTTCTTCATTGCATATCTTATGAATGACCAATATGTGTGATTAGTATAACCGCTCATGACTTGGTTGTGTTCTTGGTAAAACTATTCACATGAGGCCTGACTTATGTATTGGTATGACTTTTATTAGTGAAACCGATCTTAAGTAATCACCTGGGGTATGATCAGGTTTGTGTGTGTCTGACCAAATTTTGGAGAGGGGAACCGATCCTAGTAAGAGGTGCATTACATCACAAGGGGAACCGATCCTTGTATGAAGTACAGTAGGGTTTATACAAGAAAGGGAAACCGATCCTATGAACACGTGCAACACGTTTTTAAGCAAGGGGAAACCGATCCTATGGACATGTGCAGTGCATGCAAGTTAGATACCAAATATATTTGGGGAACCGATCCTAGTACCTAGTCAGCCGTATCTTTGGTAAGCTAGTGTGGCTATGCACAATACTCACATGGAGGTAGAACCAAAACTTGTTATGGTAGAACCATACACCCATGGTTTGTGATTGAATGTTACTTGATCAATCACATAGTTCTTGAAAGTCAGATGAACCAATTCTAAACTTGTTTGAAAGTGTGGTAAATCAGTTTCAAGTGAGTAAGTTTGAAAAATGACTTGCAAGATAAAGATGTCGACACACTTTGTACACGCGCATTAATGTGTATTCTTTTATTGTTCAAAGATATTCCTTAACATCTAAGAAGTAAATCCCAAGATTGAATTTAAAAAATTTAAGAATCTTTTAATTAAGGTTTTTAATTATATATGGAAAATAAGAATTAGTAATGTGCATTTGCTAGTTAAAGATTTTCCAAGGAGATTTCGATCATAAATTTGGACAGTGCATTCACAGGAATTATGAAAACCGAATTTGGGTTGATATGGAAAACTATCTTGAGAATATTTTCGGTTTTGGAAATTCCTTGGTGCCCAAACTTACTTGTTTATAAATACTTTGAGTTTTCATTTCTAGCAAACTAATCCTTCGTGACTGTACACTTCCTCTGTTGTACTGTTACTGGTGAAGCCTTCTTTGGGATTGAGAAGCTCTAGTGCGTACCTTTGGTGGGAAACTAGATAATTGCGGTTTGTCTTTAGTTTTCATATTGATTTGATTGACTAACTGTGGTTGTACTTTGATTGCACCTAATTTGTTTATTCTTGAGAATATTCTCTTCTGATATAAGATTCACTCAAACTAGTTCAAGGTTTCGACAGGGATCTTTAGACAGTTGTTAGATCTAAAGATGATCTTTTGATAATCCATTGTTAACAGACTCCGTTTTGTGTGTGATTGATCACAAGAGATTCAAGTAGTTGTGTGCAGGTGTTTATTGAAGATCTAAGAAGATTTGAAGACAAATAAGAGATAGAAAAATTTTGACTTGGTTTATAATCTTTGGTGTGCACAATACTTGTTTGGTAAAAGAGGATCCAATTAATAATCGGTTTATCCTTGTGGTAGATTGGATTAATTAATTGAGAAGATCGGCAACAATACAGTTCTTTGGATTAAGAGTGTTGATTGGCTTAATCTTAACGATTACCTTTTGGTGATTGAACATAAGATAGATCTTGGAACCTGGCAAAGGAGTTTATGTTAAGATAAACAGAATAGACTTTGTGCAACTCATATCACTTGGTTGAAGAGAGTTGATACCAAATAGATTTTTTGTTCCTTTACTGTTTGGAATACGAACCAAAGGAATTGATCCAAGTACGTGACTTGTTTATAGGTTTGGAGGCGTGGGAATACAGACGAAACTAGGTGAACTATAGGTTTAGTTGCTTGGTCCCAACTATACGAAGTTAGTTTATTTTGTATAGCGGCTTAATCCTGAGAGTATTTAATTCTAGACAAGGTCCTGGGTTTTTCTGTATTTGCGATTTCCTCGTTAACAAAATCTTTCTGTGTCATTTACTTTATATTTCTGAATTATAATTGTTTTATTATAATTAAATTAAATTAAATTGCACAAAGTTAATTCCTATTTACTTGATACATGAATCCTATTGAGTTTAGTTAAGTCCGAACCTTTGTATCAAGTAAACATACTTCATTATCGTATTGTCTCGATCTTGTATCCATAGATGATCACACAAAGTGTGAACCGATTTGCTACATTGTCTCGACTCATCCTATAGACAATCACTTTCGAAGAAAGGACTTATAGGAAGGAAATTTTTTAACTTGAGGTATATTTGGGTACCCTCGCCTTTTAAATTGGTATCAGAGAAGGCAAACACGAAAAGATCGAATAATCTGTGTTTGGTGCGATCCATCCTATAAGAAAATGAATCTTATGAGCGATTCAATTAACGTACCGCCAAGATTTTATGGGACTAACTATCCGTTATGGAAATCTGCTATGAAAGCCTTTCTTCAATCCCGAGATTTTAATATTTGGTTATTAATCAACGACCGATGAATTATTAGGAAACAGAGTTTAAACGCTTAGCGGATTACACTCATGAATAAAGAATTATTGCAGTGCAGAATTCTGTTGGTTTGAACGCCATCATACATGCAGTTAGCCATTAGCTTTTATATCATATACTAGCTTGCAGGACTTCTAAAGAAGCATGGGATACTCTTGAGACTGTATTCAAAGGAGATGATTCTGAAAAAGAAGCTAGACTTATTTCCCTTTCATCTGAGTGGGAACATCTCAAGATGGATGATAATGACACCTTTGAGGAGTTTAATTCTAAGCTTTCTGAGATTGTTAATGCATCTTTTTTCCTTGCAAAGGTTATACCTAAAAAAGAAATAATATGCAAAATTCTCAGATCATTAACATCCAGATACGAGTCTAAGATAATGCTATAATATAAGGAAATGATCTTTCTACACTTTCTCGAAGATCTCTTGTAGGAAAGTTAAAGATCTTTGATAAAGAAATTCTGATGAAGAATCAAACTGAGAAACGTTGCCAAAAGGACAAGGTTACTGTTGAAAAAAAGATTCACTCAATTATTGTGCTTTTAGCACAATGAATTAAAAATATCTTATCTATTGATAAAAATGTTCCTGATACAGTTTCAGTTTGCCATAAAAAGGGTAACAATGAAGTATAATGCTTCAAGTGCCGTAGTTTCGTACATATGGCAAAATATTGTCCCATCAGAAGAATCCATAAGTGCAACAAGGCTTGTGTTTGTACTCTTGATGGTATTCCGGAGGAAGAATCCAATGAAGAAATATATGTGTATAATGCACTTCTTGCCAACTCTAACAAGGATGAATACTGTGAGACTAAACAACTCTTAGAAAAACGTGAGTTGGAAATTAAGGAGAATAAAAGGTTAAGCTTGGTTCTTGAAAACCTTTTTAAATATCTTTCGGATAAAATCAGTATGGTGAAATCTGAACAAGAGAAATCGGATGAAAAATCGAAAGAATCAGAAACTAAGTTTTCTGACAATATGATAAGATCTTCATGTACAAGAAATAATCATACTAAAACTCTCATTGGAAATAAATTTATCAAGGCTCTTCGCAAAGGGATAAAGATTTTGAAGACTGATAAGTTTATAAGATCTCAAAAGGAGATTACAAACTCTTGTAATTACAAGAGAATGAAGGAACAAAAGGAAACACAATCTATTGTGTTTATAAGTCATCCTAAAGATGTCAGTGTTCAATATGGTGGGAATAATTCTCACCTCAATACAAACTGATTGTGTTGAAATATGCATCCTCACTTGTTGCCCAAATTCTGTGTGTGAGGAAGCATAAACCCGGGCAAGTGATTCTTTCTGTGAAAAATAATAGATATCTTTCTATTTTTTGATAAATTTAGTTTCGGTTTTCTTAAACCAAAATTATTTATTGATATTCTCTGATCCTTTATATCTTATTCTTATTTGAGAGAATACTTTGGATTTCAATGGAGAATTCGACTGAAGAAAAGACATCTCTTGATGACTTAGCACTCTATGCATCTGTTTTGACTGGAACTCATGATGTTTCTCATCATGATAATTCTCAAGATTCTCTAAGAAAACAGATTCTCTCTGTTAAAGGTTTCATTAGATATCATGAGTTAATGATAAAGGATTAAAAAGAAGTATTAGCTAATCTTCATTCCCAACTGTTTGAAATGAAAAAAAATCATCTACTGAAAAGGGGAGTGCTCAGAAGAATTTGAATCTAGTTTTTGAAAGCAATCGTCACGAGATTTGAGAAAGGAAAAATAGACATCAATTTTTTGATTTCTTTTATTGATTGTATAAGTCTATTATGAATAAAAACTATTATGAATAAAGTTATTTTTATAATTTTCCTTGTGATAGTTTTTTGATTTACATAGCCGGTGCTTTAAAGATTTATTTATTTGCTATGTATGTTTATGTGATGATTGATTTCGGTTTTATTACCTTGATATTCAATCTCATAATATGTTGTGAACCCTTATGGTTTGGGTGACCTTTTGATTTAGCAGGATTAAGTTCTAGCCCATGTTGGTAGGCTTTATCAAAGGATCATGATGGGTTCCTGTAGAAACAATATGTGAAAAGGACACAATATGTTGAATCGGTTTTGGTTTAGCATAAAAGCATATGTGTTTCGACGGTTTTCAACTTTTGCTTGCAATTGTTAAAACCGATTTTCAACCTTTCTCTGGTAAAGGTTGGTTGTTGTTATTCTTTTATTTTTACATAAGGATGACAACATAATGGTATTTTGATATCAATTCTCCCTGGAAGAAAAAGATGCGATCATATTGGACAAGTTGGATGCGAAATTGAGGTAACAATTTTGTTAGTTAATTGTTTTCCTGTTTAAGAAAAGTTTGTTTTTATTTGATATATCTATTGCTTTTGCTTGAACGAAATTGTTGGTACAATTGATGTGTTTATTCCATTATGTATGTGTGGATGTTTGTGTGATTCAATTTGTTCCGGTTAAGTAAAACTATTGTTATCTTGCTTTGTTGTGTGATATCAATCGTTTAGGCTTACAAAAGTTTGGTGCAATTGCGGTGCTTTAATGTTTATGATATTTTAATTCCTTCCAGTTAAGTAAAAAAATTATTATTTTGTTTTATTGTATGGTATCAATTATTTAGGCTTACAAAATTTCGGTGCAATAGTGGAACTTTTATATGTTGTTTCAATTGCTTCCGGTTGAGGTAAATAATTATGGAAGTTGATTTATTGGTTTGTATGAATTATTTATGGCTTAACGGATGAATTATTAACGGGATGAGTTATTTATCCCAATTTCAATTCCAGATAAGATAAACTAAGTTAATTCTGATCTTAGTTATACTTATCAAAGTGGAGGTTTCGGTTATTCAAGTTTAACCGAATGCCTAAACAATGAAATGCTAGTAAACTAACCTGGTATTTGGCTTATTTGAAATCTAAAGGTCTAAGTTATATGGATAATTATAACCTGATGATAAAAATGGAGTTTATCTTTGTTTTGGTCTTATCGAATGAAGCGGCTATACTTATACAATCGGTTTAGCAAAGGAACTAAGTTGCTTAGTTGATTTTTGGTTTGCTAAACTAGTTGGGAAAATTGCTTCGGGAAATTATTTCCATGATAACATATCAAAACACAATTACTTTGTAGTTTTGGTTTTGATATTGGTTATCAAAAATGGTATGTGGAACCCTCGTGCTTGACTCAACAGGTTGCAAGTCTATTTGAGATTTGTAAGATCCTTTTCGTGTTGTCCTTTATTTTTTCGTTTCTTTGTCATTTTTGTGACAAAAAGGGGGAGAAATATATGGAGCAAATAGGTGATGCTGGTATCAATTTTATGTTGATTGGTGTTACTAGGGAAGAGGACAATGGTGCTTGAATGTTTATCTAACGAAAGAGGAAAATCACATACTAAGGGGGAATAAAATATCATATGATTGGGATAACAAAGACGCGCGGATTGAAAATCTACCAATCTCACCTTTAGGGGGAGTATGAGCTTTGTTATTATAATGTCAACAACGGCATTTTAAGGATTGAATTAATGCAGGTTATGTGTTGTTGAATTCGGGAATCAAGCATATGTGTAATGAATTATTGTAATTTGTTTATCCATATGATTCTAAGAGTTTTGTCACTAAAATTGAAAAAGGGGGAGATTGTTAGAGCATGGCTCGGTTTAACCCACCAAGCATTGGTATGTCAAGTTTGGTTGTCATATTTTAGTGAGCCAAAACTCATTTAAGAGTCGCTTGATTTAAATGTACTAGAGTCAACTTCGTATAGGTTAGCTTGAAAGTATTAGGATGAGACATTACAAGTATTGCGAAGACTTGAAGAAGTGAAGAAGTACAGAGCTACAACCACAACATCATCCTTCCACTTGAGGTTAGTGATATTTGACTTGAACTGTTTTATTCCCTAACGTATCTTTCAAGTCGTGCATATTGAAAACACAAAACTGCGAAGCATGAACACTCTAGATAGACATAGTATTAAGGAATACAATATTAAGTTTCTTGCTTAACCATTAAACTTTGTATATAAGACATCAACATAATCATATGAATGCTATTATGATTATGGATGGGTATTAGGGAAAAGTGTTTGCATGTATTCTAAGGAAGTAAGTTCATGATATGTGTTGTGAACCGAAAAGGAAATCGCCAGGCGTTATTGGGGATGTTCTTCATTGCATATCTTATGAACAACCAATATGTGTGATTTGTATAACCGCTCATGACTTGGTTGTGTTCTTGGTAAAACTATTC
This sequence comes from Papaver bracteatum, assembly GCA_023529315.1. Classification (NCBI taxonomy): domain Eukaryota; kingdom Viridiplantae; phylum Streptophyta; class Magnoliopsida; order Ranunculales; family Papaveraceae; genus Papaver; species Papaver bracteatum. The sequence goes on along the minus strand of JAJJWX010005375.1, from coordinate 333,214 downwards.
ACATGAGGCCTGACTTATTTATTGGTATGACTTTTATTAGTGAAACCGATACTAAGTAATCACTTGGGGTATGATGGGGTTTGTGTGTGTCTGACCAAATTTGGGAGAGGGGAACCGATCCTTGTAAGAGGTGCAGTATATCACAAGGGGAACTGATCCTTGTATGAGGTCCTATGAACATGTGCAACACGTTTTTAGGCAAGGGGGAACCGATCCTATGGACATGTGTAGTGCATACAAGGTAGATACCAAATATATGTGGGGAACCGATCCTAGTACCTAGTCAGCCGTATCTTTGGTAAGCTAGTGTGGCTATGCACAGTACTCACATGGAGTTAGAACCGAAACTTGTTTTGGTAGAACCATACACCCATGGTTTGTGATTGAGTGTTACTTGATCAATCACATAGTTCTTGAAAGTCATATGAACCAATTCTAAACTTGTTTGAAAGTGTGGTAAATCGGTTTCAAGTGAGTAAGTATGATAAAGGACTTGCAAGATAAATATGTCGGCACACTTTGAACACACGCATTAATGTGTATTCTTTTATTGTTCAAAGATATTCCTTAACAGATAAGAAGGAAGTAAATCCCAAGATCGAATTTAAATAAGTTAAGAATCTTTTAATTAAGGTTTTTAATTATATATGGAAAATAAGAATTAGTAATGTGAATTTGATAATTAAATATTTTCCAAGGATATTTCGATCATAAATTTGGACAGTGCATTCACAGGAATTATGAAAACCGAATTTGGGTTAATATGGAAAAATATCTTGAGAATATTTTCGGTTTTGGAAATTCTTTGGTGTCCAAACTTCCTTGTCTATAAATACTTTGAGTTTGCATTTCTAGCAAACTAATCCTTCGTGACAGTAAACTTCCTCTGTTGTACTGTTACCGGTGAAGCCGCTTATCGGAGAGGAGAGTAATCTAATTAGATGAAATCTATTACGGCCGCTCAGTTTAAAATATTCTATGGGATTGGGAAGCTCTAGTGCGTACCATTGGTGGGAAACTAGATAATTGCGGTTTATCTTTAGTTTTCATATTGATTTGATTGACTAACAGTGGTTGAACTTTGATTGCACCTAGTTTATTTGTGCTTGAGAATATTCTCTTCTGATATAAGATTCACTCAAACTAGTTCAAGGTTTCGACATGGATCTTTAGACTGTTCTTAGATCTAAAGACGATCTTGTGATAATCCATTATTAATAGACTCCAGTTTGTGTGTGATTGATCACAAGAGATTCAAGTAGTTGTGTGCAGGTGTTTATTGAAGATCTAAGAACATTTGAAGACAAAGAAGAGATAGAAGAGATAGAAGATTTCTGACTTGGTTTTATAATCTTTGGTGTGCACAATACTTGTTTGGTAAAAGAGGATCCGATTAATAATCGGTTTATCCTTGCGGTAGATTGGATTGATTAATTGAGAAGATCGGCATCAACACAGTTCTTTGGATTAAGAGTGTTGATTGGCTTAATCATAACGATTACCTTTTGGTGATTGAACATAAGATAGATCTTGGAACCTGGAAAAAGAGTTTATGTTAAGATAAACAGAAGAGTCTTTGTGCAACTCATATCACTTGGTTGAAGAGAGTTGATACCAAACATATTTGTTATTTCTTTACTGTTTGGAATACGAACCAAAGGAATTGGTCCAAGTACGTGACTTGTTTACTGGTTGGAGGCGTGGGAATACAGACGGAACTAGGTGAACTATAGGTTTAGTTGCTTGGTCTCAACTATACAAAGTTGGTTTATTTTTCATAACGGCTCAATCCTGAGAGTATTCAATTCTGGACAAGGTCCTAGGGTTTTTCTGCATTTGCGGTTTCCTCGTTAACAAAATCTTGATGTGTCATTTACTTTATATTTCCGCATTATAATTTTTTTATTATAATTAAAGTCAATTGCACAAACGTTAATTCCTATTTACTTGATACATGAATCCTATTGAGTTTGGTTAAGTCCGAACCTTTGTATCAAGTAAACAATACTTCGTTGTTGTATTGTCTCGATCTCGTATCCATAGACGATCACACGAAGTGTGAACCGATTTGTTGCATTGTCTCGACTCAGCCTGTAGACAATCACTTTCGGAGAAAGGACTTATAAGAAGGAAAAGTTTTAGCTTGAGGTATATTTGGGTACCCTCGCCTTTTCACATCCTACTCTGGTAGATGGTGAATAAGATATATTGATCAACAACTTGGATTCTCAACAAATTCATGTTATAAATGGATCATTGCAAAAAATATAGATTCACATACTCCAAGTCGAGATAACTCTATTGTACCTCTTCAAAATGTTTGGATCAAGCATTGCCTCCCAAATTCCAATTGCTCTTATGGATTGCATTACAAAATACCATAGCAACTAGAGACAATTTAATGAGAAGAGGTCGCATCTTGCCCAATACCATTGTCTCGATTGTATTAAAAAATACCGCAGAAGCTACAGACAATTTAAAGAGAATGGGTTTATCTTACCAATTACCAATTTTTCCTTATGTAATATAGAAGAGGAAATAATAAGCCACATACTGCTGCACTGCAAATTCTCACACAGTATATGGAGTTACTTTGTAACTGGTTATAACCTGAAATGGGTGCAGAACATGGACATTTCCTCTCAACTATTGGTCTGGAAATTAAGGAAAGAAAATAATAGGGGTAGAACATATCTTTTTTTGTTATTTGCTGGGTCATATGGTGTAGGATCAGAATATCGCCACAACAATACTCATGCGATATTTACAGCGACAGTTCTGCGAGCTCTTCAACAACACACTGTGAAGTGTCAAAGAATGATTGAAAGAATGACGTAGCGGATGACGATAACAGAAACATGAGAAAAGCGTGATGATACTGCGAATCTTAAAAATGTCTGTGAGGGTTAACGTTACAACTACTGCGAGAGTATCGCGAGTCAGATCCGAAAACAAGGGATAACTTAGCTGTCATCCACTATGTAACTATCTTATATAAAGAGAACTATTAGACCCAGTGTAGTTGCAGAATAACCTACAACTACACCCTCAATAGAATTAGTAAAAACTCAAGAAGTTCTTGATGATGAATAACAATTTTCTTATTAATGTTCTCAATTGATTACAAAGAAGTATCTAAATGGAACTAGAATAGTTACAACTTTCTCTATTCTCTTTCCTAAGATATTTTCTAACACTCACCAAAAGAACCTCTCGAATTTTACATTTGAACTCCTATTTATAGTAAAACTTATACAGCTGTACATGAGTTACGAAGTATCGCAACTCATACTCTCAAAATTACTTCATCCTCGCAAAACTTCATATTTCTCCGCGCTTCTTCTATCATCGTATCATTTTATAATTCTTTTCTCCTTTATTTATTACGATACTCGTGAACTATTATCTTGCGATATTCAGTACTTACATCTTGCCTCTTCTCATGTCAATTCTACGAAGAAGAAATGTCATGAGAATCCCTATTCTCATAAATTTAGTGTAGTTATTACCACCCTTCAGGTTCGCAACACGTCTTTTTACTTTTCCCTTATCTTTCTGACACGTTTCTTCGTAACCGTTCTTTTCAACCGTTCACGCTTACTCGTATTAATGAGTTTTTATCTTCATCAATCTCTCTTATAAATATTATCCTTTGTTTTTGCTTTTTATTCTCTTATTCATCTTCTTCACCACTTCTGCCTCTGCAATCTTTTTCCCTTTCTATTTTCCCTCTTATATTCAATGGCACCAAAGAAGAAAACTATTGAACAAATTAATGCGGAACTTGCTGATAGAGACCTTATTCTTTCTGAGATTGAAGGTTATGATAATAAATCTTCTCTCTGTGTGAAGCTCTTTACCAACTATGTTTGGGATGATCAGAAAATTTTAATCTCACGAGGTCAAATCCTCGCAGGTCTTCCTCTTCCTCTTTATGATGTTAACTTTCCTTTATTCTACGAAATTATTTCCCACCCCAATTTTTCTTGTGCTATTTATCAATTGATTGGTGATTGTATTCGCCTCTTAGTTGAATTCGCAAATCGTGCCGCTTTTGGGAAATCTTTGTATTCAGTTGATCTTAGAAAACCTGGATTTGAAAATATAGAAATTGTTCCTGCGAATTATACAGTTGAGGGTTTCTTCAATAATTACACACTAATTCCTGCGAGGAAAGAAGATAATCGTTGGGGTGTTCGTCTTCATCGTAAAGCTAATATCGCAGCAGATGATCTTCTCATGCATGATATTGATTATGCTTCAGGAAATAATAAGACACCTCGTCGTTCTAATGATGAAGATTGGTATAAGTACCCTTTAATATTATCAGGTTCTTATATTACTGGGATAGTAAAACTTCCTGCGAACCTTCGTAACCGCTATTATCAACCTTGGGTTTTTAGAAATGTATGTACTTCCACCTCCTTATCTTTTTGTTACCCTTTAATTTCAAATGAGGTAAGAAACACTCTTGTATTTTTCTAAACAATATATTGTTGCCTCTGTTTCTTATCCTTATTTGAATTTACAGGTTCCACTTCTTCCAAGATTGTCATGAGTGAAAATAAGAGTTCTACTTCCTCTAAAAGGCTTACTGCGAGGCAACAAACTCTTCGTTCTGCGAAGGCCTCCCAAGCTTCTGGTAATCAAGATGATGCTCTTCGCAAAGGAAAAATAAAACTTCAAGATGTTGTTTACGAAAGGAGGAAAAAGAAGATACTTTAAACCAAATCTCATTCCAATGTAATTTCTTCTAATAAGAACATTGAGGAAGATCTTGGTGATGAAGATGATAAATATCCTGAGAAGGACTTTAGTTCTAATTCCGATACCCTTTCTGACAAAGGAGATGATGATAATGATGTTGATGAAGGTGGAAATAAAGATTATAGTATCCCAGAAACTTTTGCCTCAGCAATGGTTAGCATCTCTGAGGCTTTCCTCCATTCTTCTCGTGGATTAGGAAATTGTCCTACAGCGAATGCTCGCAAACTTATTGCGAAGGCTTGTAAAGTTCCTACTGTTATTGATAATAACTCCCTCAAAGGAATTTCAAGATTCGTCTCTCCTTCTTCATTATATGCTTTAGGCAGCATGGTAAGTTTCTTCTCTATTCCTTGTTTATTTCCCTTATTTTGTTGATTTCTAACCCCTTTTTTCTTGTTTAGGTTGGAAGAGTTAGTTGTGCAGCTGCTTCTGATTGGGAAAGACGTCATTCTCTTGCAGAGAAGAAAACTTTGAATCGTTGTGCGAAGTTAGAGGTTGAAAATTCAAGTTTCCGTCAGAAAGTAGAAGATTTAAATATTGATAACGCAGAATTAATATCCCGTCACGAACATAATTCACAATCTGCGAGCATCGCAATTGATAATTCTTCTCTTCTTGAGGAGAATAATCAATTAAAGCTTGAAAATTCTTCTCTTCGTAATGATAAGAAGCAACTAGAAGGTAAATTCTTTGCGATGGTAATTATTTTGGTTACTTTTCTTTCGTAATTTGCTAACCAATTCTTTAATTTCTCTCCTTACTGCAGAAAAATTATGCGAAGATGAATAATGATCCTGAAACTCTCCTTGCTAATCGTAATAAGAAAATTTCGACTTGAGATCTCAGCTTCTAATTTCCCAAAGATAACCATAGTTTATATGTCAAGCGTTTTGAGCTAAGATGACTCGCAAAGATTTTCAAGATAATGAAATTCCTCTCAAGAAGTATCATACGCTCCTTTCTCAAGAAATTCCCGAAGATACTCCATATCTGGAAATCTCTGAAAGTGAAGTTGAAGATGATAGTGAAGTTGAAGAAGAAGATCATTTTGATGGGAACAGATCGCCTGAAGAATAACTTCATTCTTTTTTTTTTTTTTTTTTTTTTTTTGTATATCTGTTCTGTAACTTTTCAATACAACACTTTCTTCTTGATTGTGCTTTTAATCAATCCAACAATTTAATTTTCAAAGCTTAATTTGAATTAATCTTTCTTTGATGTTTATTTCCCTTATTCGCATAACTTGATCATATGGAGAGAAATAATATATCTTAAAGACTTAGCTTAGTATTCCCTTTCCCCTATTATTTCTCTTCAAATGATCAACTATCATTGGAAGTATTAGAATATCCTTCAATTTATCTTATGAATTTTCTTCTTATTGTGATTATGAATAAAAAATCCTCCCTTCAAGTATAAGAAATATAAGCCTTTTGCTTTTTACTAATGTTGCTAAGTAAATAATAAATCTCCCCTTGAAGTATAGAAAGTATGAAGTATACAAAATATGAAATACCCTTAAGAAGTATAAGAAGTATTAGCAGCATTCAATTTATGAAGAATTGCCCAATATATGAAGAAGTATAAAAATTATTACTCATTGTATGAAGAAGTATAATAAGTATTTAACCTTCGCAAAATTAAATATCCGTTGAAGAAGTATAATAAATATGAGATATTCTTGAAGAATTATAAGAAGTATTCAACTTTTTGGAGAAATATTCAATATATGGAGAAGTATAAGAAGTATGTAATTCTCGTAAATTTTTACAAATATGAACTTATCTGTATTTGATTGCTATCAAAATCGCATCTTTTGTTAAGTCTTCATTAAAATTCTTCATTGATGTTGTCTTCTTTGATAGGACTTCTTATAAAAATTCTTCAATGATATTGACAGAGCTGTCTTCTCTTCAAAATTTCTTGATGTATATTCTTGTAAAATTTCTTCAATGATATTGACAAAGTTGTCTTCTTTTCAGATCTTCATAATGTATATTCTTGTATAATTTCTTCAATGATGTTGATGCAATAAATTTCATTAATTTTTGTGGTCTTATCATGCCTTCCTAAGTAAAGGACTTATTTTGCCACCTCTTTTGTATTAATAATTTGCGATAATATGACAAGTCTGAACATTCTTGCGAACATACAACCTCGTGACATTATCGTCTTGCGATGAAATCGCAGGACGTTCTTACACTTTCATGCAAAAACCCATTGATCTCATCTTAACTTCTTTGTATAGTGTTTTAGCCTCTTCAGGAATTGTTGCGACAATATGACAAGCCTAAATATTCTTGCGAACATAAAGCCCCATGACATTGCCGTCTTGCGATGAAATCGCAGGACGTCTCTACACTTTCATGTAGTGACCCATTGATCTCATCTTAACTTTATTATGTTCTGCGAGTTCTTTATTCTTTTCTTTCTTTCTTTCTCCTTTTTTTTTTTTTTTTTTTAGAAGGCTCGCAGAACTTCATTTGTTGCACAAATATGACAAGCCTTTATGTTTTCGCAAACAAGAAGCCTCGTGACATTTGCGTCTTATAGCACTTATCAGCTCCCTAATGGAGGGTGCTTCCCTTTATCTTCCCCCTGATTTCCCCTTCAAGGAAGCGTACATCGACCATACAAGGTTAGCTCTTCCCATCCGGTTCTGCCAACAACCAGCTTTTGATCGCAACCTTTTATCCTTTTTGCCTATAGGGCTTATAGTTACGAGGTTGCACCCTATGGGGTATCTTTGGGCCAAGAGCATCATTTGCCAAGACTTGTCAAAAATGGCAGATGTGGTTCAACCTCACCCGGCACTCTTGACTCAACCGTGTACCTCGGCGCCTTGATCGTTTTCTGCACTTCTTGGGAAAGACAGTATGCCTTAGTCGCCCAGCCTAAATCCTCTTACACCGCATTTTATATTGCGTAATGTCGTTAGATTAGGTGAGAATCCAAGGTGTCTAACCCGGATAGGTACCCCATTATTGGGTTGTACCCCAAAATTTTTACCATGTACTAAGGGCCCTTGGTGGTGTTCCTACACCCTTAGCCACGTTATAGGTACCCCTTAAATGACGTACTTTAGGACTTTGCCTCTTACGAAATATAGCTTCGCGAACTAGGGTGTACGCCACAAAGGTTTGCCTGTATAAAATTTTCTCGCTCTCTTTCTTTTTTTGGAGGCTGATCACAGATTGCGGTCTTTTATTCGCAAATTAATGAAATTTTAATCGGAATATAAATTCTGAAAATTTGTAACTTTTTCCAAATTTCCTGCGAGCAAACAATATTCGTAAAATTTTATCACGAAATAAAAATTTTGTTTTGCCACATACCTCATTTTCACGAGCAAACATACTGATAACCTTCTTGTTTTATTATTTTCCTTCTTTTTTCCTCGCAAATCACAATCCCTTATTATCATCATAAATTTCTTGTATGATTATCATCGTAACTTTATTCTCTTTTTCCTTAATCCTCTGCCATTAAATTTTCACTTCTTTTCACAACCTTTGCTCTTTTTCTTCAATTTTCCTTCTCAGCAGTTTTTCCTTCGCAAACTTCTACTTCGTATCGTAACATTTCTTTCCCTCAGCCCAATCACCCTTGATAATTCCAATACCCTTCATATGAGGAAACTTTATGCACTGATGTAGAGTGGAAGCTACGCCTAGAATTCCGTGAAGCCATGGCCTTCCTATCAAAGCATTATATGGTGATTCAACATCAACAACGCAGAACAGAATTTCAGTTCGCATTCCACTTAATGGAATTCACATGCTCACTTCTCCTTTGGGTTTGTTGGCGCTCCATTAAAACCATAAATTCTGTAAGTATAAGGTATTAAATCTGATCTTTTCCCCCATAGTTTTGTAAGCAGAATAGAAGAGGATATTGACAGAACTTCCCGTATCAATCAAAATCCTATTAAGACCAATTGACTCTTCCTCCATATCATCTTCGTTCTCCTCCATATTCATTTAGATTTCCAGTCTTACCACCAATGGATTATCATGTGCTTCACAACCTTCTGGAATTTCAGTGGCTTCAAAAGAAATTTCACGTTTCTGCCAATCTTCAAGTCGTGAAATCTTTGTGATGTTCAGTACTTCCTTTCCTTCACCATCCCTCGCATATACCCTGCTTAACACATTATCATGAAAATCCTCTATGGTTTTATATGAATGAACAATGGAATTACAGAAAACATTCCTTGCTTTTGACCCCACTTCTATATGTAGGATTTCTTCTCCCTTTTCTTTTGTCGTGTTCTCCCTGCGAGTTATGGCTGGAGCCTGTGGTAATTGTTGTGACCGTGTCTGCTTAAGTAAAAATTAATTTAGTTTTCCTTGATCAATCATTCGCAAGATTATCCTCTTGATATTATGGCAATTATTTGTAGAATGTCCATGAAAATGATGATATGAACAAAATTCATGACTTCTTGGACCCATTGGTGGTTCCTTTCCCATATTCCATGGAGTTGGTATATTCTCTACCAGGATAATTGCTTGCCATATCTTTTCTACACTTTTATTCAAAGGTGGCAATTTTATCTCTTCCCTTACCATTCTTTGACCTCCTTGACCGTTGTTATAATTTTGTCTCTGGTTTCCTTGTCCAAAATAATTTGGCCTTTGTCCCCCATAATTTTCTTGTTGTTGATCTAGTCTTGGAATTTGGTTATTTCCTATTCGATTATAGAAATTCTTCTCTCTATCATACTCTTCTTGATCTCTACTGCCCATTGCTACCATCTTTGGCTGGCTATCATTGAAATACCATACGCTCAAGAAGTACCATACGCTCCTTTCTGAAGAAATTCCTGAAGATACTCCATATCTGGAAATCTCTGAAAGTGAAGTTGAAGAAGAAGATCATTTTGATGGGAACAGATCGCCTGAGGAATAACTTCATTCTTTTTTTTTGTATATCTGTTATGTAACTTTTCAATATAACACTTTCTTCTTGATTGTGCTTTTAATCAATCCAACAATTTATTTTTCAAAGCTTAATTTGAATTAATCTTTCTTTGATGTTTATTTCCCTTATTCGCATAACTTGATCATATGGAGAGAAATAATATATCTTAAAGACTTAGCTTAGTATTCCCTTTCCCCTTATTATTTCTCTTCAAATGATCAACTATCGCTGGAAGTATTAGAATATCCTTCTGAATTATCTTACGAATTTTCTTCTTATTGTGATTATGAATAAAAAATCCTCCCTTCGAAGTATAAGAAATATAAGCCTTTTGCTTTTTACGGAATGTTGCGAAGTAAATAATAAATCTCCCCTTGAAGTATAGAAAGTATGAAGTATACAAAATATGAAATACCCTTAAGAAGTATAAGAAGTATTAGCAACATTCAATTTATGAAGAATTTCCCAATATATGAAGAAGTATAAAAATTATTACTCATTGTATGAAGAAGTATAATAAGTACTTAACCTTCGCAAAATTAAATATCCGTTGAAGAAGTATAATAAATATGAGATATTCTTGAAGAATTATAAGATGTATTCAACTTTTTGGATAAGTATTCAATATATGGAGAAGTATAAGAAGTATGTAATTCTCGTAAATTTTTACGAATATGAACTTATCTGTATTTGATTGCTATCAAAATCGCATCTTTTGTTAAGTCTTCATTAAAATTCTTCATTGATGTTGTCTTCTTTGATAGGACTTCTTGTAAAAATTCTTCAATGATATTGACAGAGCTGTCTTCTCTTCAAAATTTCTTGATGTATATTCTTGTAAAATTTCTTCAATGATATTGACGAAGTTGTCTTCTTTTCAGATCTTCATAATGTATATTCTTGTATAATTTCTTCAATGATGTTGATGCAATAAATTTCATTAATTTCTGTGGTCTTATCATGCCTTCCTAAGTAAAGGTCTTATTTTGCCACCTCTTTTGTATTAATTATTTGCGATAATATGACAAGTCTGAACATTCTTGCGAACATACAACCTCGTGACATTATCGTCTTGCGATGAAATCGCAGGACGTTCTTACACTTTCATGCAAAAACCCATTGATCTCATCTTAACTTCTTTGTATAGTGTTTTAGCCTCTTCAGGAATTGTTGCGACAATATGACAGGCCTAAATATTCTTGCGAACATAAAGCCCCATGACATTGCCGTCTTGCGATGAAATCGCAGGACGTCTCTACACTTTCATGTAGTGACCCATTGATCTCATCTTAACTTTATTATGTTCTGCGAGTTCTTTATTCTTTTCTTTCTTTCTTTCTCCCTTTTTTTTTTTTTTTTTTTTTTTTTTTTAGAAGGCTCGCAGAACTTCATTTGTTGCACAAATATGACAAGCCTTTATGTTTTCGCAAACAAGAAGCCTCGTGACATTTGCGTCTTATAGCACTTATCAGCTCCCTAATGGAGGGTGCTGCCCTTTATCTTCCCCCTGATTTCCCCTTCAAGGAAGCGTACATCGACCATACAAGGTTAGCTCTTCCCATCCGGTTCTGCCAACAACCAGCTTTTGATCGCAACCTTTTATCCTTTTTGCCTATAGGGCTTATAGTTACGAGGTTGCACCCTATGGGGTATCTTTGGGCCAAGAGCATCATTTGCCAAGACTTTTCAAAAATGTCAGATGTGGTTCAACCTCACCCGGCACTCTTGACTCAACCGTGTACCTCGGCGCCTTGATCGTTTTCTGCACTTCTTGGGAAAGACAGTATTCCTTAGTCTCCCAGCCTAAATCCTCTTACACCGCATTTTATATTGCGTAATGTCGTTAGATTAGGTGAGAATCCAAGGTGTCTAACCCGGATAGGTACCCCATTATTGGGTTGTACCCCAAAATTTTTACCATGTACTAAGGGCCCTTGGTGGTGTTCCAGTTACCCTTAGCCACGTTATAGGTACCCCCTTAAATGATGTACTTTAGGACTTTGCCTCTTACGAAATATATCTTCGCGAACTAGGGTGTACGCCACAAAGGTTTTCCTGTATAAAATTTTTCTGCGGCTCTCTTTCTTTTTTGGAGGCTGATCACAGATTGCGGTCTTTTATTCGCAAATTAATGAAATTTTAATCGGAATATAAATTCTGAAAATTCGTAACTTTTTCCCAATTTCCTGCGAGCAAACAATATTCGTAAAATTTTATCACGAAATAAAAAATTTGTTTTGCCACATACCTCATTTTCACGAGCAAACATACTGATAACCTTCTTGTTTTATTATTTTCCTTCTTTTTTCCTCGCAAATCACAATCCCTTATTCTCATCGTAAATTTCTTGTATGATTATCATTGTAACTTTATTCTCTTTTTCCTTAATCCTCTGCCATTAAATTTTCACTTCTTTTCACAGCCTTTGCTCTTTTTCTCCAATTTTCCTTCTCAGCAGTTTTTCCTTCGCAAACTTCTACTTATGTATCGTAACATTTCTTTCCCTCAGCCCAATCACCCTTGATAATTCCAATACCCTTCATATGAGGAAACTTTATGCACTGATATAGAGTGGAAGCTACGCCTATAATTCCATGAAGCCATGGTCTTCCTATCAAAGCATTATATGGTGATTCAACATCAACAACGCAGAACAGAATTTCAGTTCGCATTCCACTTAATGGAATTCACATGCTCACTTCTCCTTTGGGCTTGTTGGCAGTTCCATTAAAACCATAAATTCTGTAAGTAGAAGGTATTAAATCTGTATCTTTTCCCCCCATATTTTGTAAGCAGAATAGAAGAGGATATTGACAGAACTTCCCGTATCAATCAAAATCCTATTAAGACCAATTGATTCTTCCTCCATATCATCTTCGTTTTCCTCCATATTCATGTAGATTGCTAATCTTACCACCAATGGATTATCATGTGCTTCACAACCTTCTGGAATTTCAGTGGCTTCAAAAGAAATTTCACGTTTCTGCCAATCTTCAAGTCGTGAAATCTTTGCGATGTTCATTACTTCCTTTCCTTCACCATCCCTCGCATATACCCTGCTTAACACATTATCATGAAAATCCTCTATGGTTTTATATGAATGAACAATGGAATTACAGAAAACATTCCTTGCTTTTGACCCCACTTCTATATGTAGGATTTCTTGTCCCTTTTCTTTTGTCGTGTTCTCCCTGCGAGTTATGGCTGGAGCCTGTGGTAATTGTTGCGACTGTGTCTGCTTAAGTAAAAATTGATTTAGTTTTCCTTGATCAATCATTCGCAAGATTATCCTCTTGATATTATGGCAATTATTTGTAGAATGTCCATGAAAATGATGATATGAACAAAATTCATGACTTCTTGGACCCATTGGTGGTTCCTTTCCCATATTCCATGGAGTTGGTATATTTTCTACCAGGATAATTGCTTGCCATATCTTTTCTACACTTGTATTCAAAGGTGGCAATTTTATCTCTTCCCTTACCATTCTTTGACCTCCTTGACCGTTGTTATAATTTTGTCTCTGGTTTCCTTGTCCAAAATAATTTGGCCTTTGTCCCCCATAATTTTCTTGTTGTTGATCTAGTCTTGGAATTTGGCTATTTCCTATTCGATTATAGAAATTCTTCTCTCTATCATACTCTTCTTGATCTTTACTTCCCATTGCTACCATCTTTGGATGGCTATCATTGATTTTCTTCTCTTCTGAAATTTGCGAAGAAGTTTGTGAGGATGTTTGCGAAGTACCTTCTACTACATTGATTATTTTGGGAAGTAAATTTGCTCCTCCCTCTTGATTGCTAGTGTTTGCTACTGGATATGACTCCATACTGTTTTGCTTTTCTTATAGTGTAATGTATTATTCTTGCAATTCTCGTAATTATGTCATCATTATGGAATTCTTTCTTCTGAAGATTTGAACATATAATTGTTCAGTTGCGAACATCGCATTTATGAAGGACAGAATCAAGTATCTCTCATCCACACGCCCTGCCATATCACTGCACATAGTCTTCCATCGTCTTACCAAATGCTTCAAACTTTCACCCACTCTTTGTTTTAAACCAAATACATCTTCAATACCTAGCCGTGAAGAGTGATTTGTGATATATGTTCATAGGAAAGTTGCTTGCAGATGACTGAATGATGTAATAGTGTTCTTAGGGAGTCCTTCGAACCACTTTAAAGTTTCCCCTGTTAAACTTGATGCGAAGTACTTGCATAACACAGCATCATGATTCTCCCATTGTAACATGCATCTTATGTATGCTTTAATGTGCTGAATAGCACATGAAGTCCCATCAAAGATACTGGTAAGTGTGGGAAAATTACATTTTGGTGGAATTCCTCCCAATTGTATTTCTCTAGCAAATGGAGTCCTCGCAGCTTCTTCTATTGCTTCATCTAATTGCCTTCTATCTCCTCCTCTTCTATTGTTTATCATCCCTCTCATTTCTGCTAATTCTCGAAAGATTCGTGCATTTGCCTCAGAATTCTCATCCATTGGTCTTTTTAATGCAACTTCTCTTCTTCTACGTTCTTGCGCTTCCTCCCTTGCGATCCTTCGCATTCTATCATATTCTTCATTAATGTTTTCATTTGCATAATTTTGCAAATATCTTCTTTCTAAATTATCATAATTGTTCAGTTGTAAAGCATCTTGGAATTCTTGTTCTTCCCTTTCTATTCTTCTCATTCTTATCATGCGAATATCAGGAATTTCTTCTTCTTCATTTCTCCTTCTTCTGTGACTTATTTCTTCTTGATTTACTTGTACTATGATTCGAGAATTTGGTTCATTCTTCTCCACTTCTGTTTGTTGATTTATAATTCTTCTCTTAATTCCTTCATACTCAACATTTTGTTTGTTACGAGCCTCTTCGTGTCTTCTTACTCCATTCTCGTGATTGTTTTGATGTACTGCTTGTTGTCTCTCAGTTTCTTCCATAAGTTGCTGTTCTTCCTCTCGATTCTGATTGTTTTCTCTAGGATTTGGTCTTGTTCATAAATTCTCCATATTTTGTTCGCGATTTTGTATTAAAATGAAACGATTTTCTTGATTTCTATCACCTTGATTCTGCGCTTGTTCTTGCATATCATTTTCATTATTGATTATCGGTGAATTTTGTCCTTCTCTTTCTGTTCTAACATTTGATCTTGCAACACTTTGAGATTTCCTCCTTTGTAACATCTCATTTTCCATCCTCAATTCTTGATTTTGTCTTGTTAATTTGGCACGTTCTTCAGCTTCGATCATTCGTTCTTTTTGGATTCCTTGTCTCAATGTTTCTAGCATCTCCCTTTCTCTTTCAAGAATTGTTCCTCCCATCAACCTCCCATTTTCTCTGATTTGTGGTTCTCTATCTTCTTCTTCTGGTGTATTAGTTCTCCAAGTGTGTATACTCACTTGATCATGATCTCCTACTTGTTAAGCTTGATTTCTTCGATTACTCCTTCTCCTACTAGGTTCTCCTGTTATATTTGCTTCTCCTCCTGCTAATCTTACACTTCTTCTTACTTCAGTTAATGGTTCTGATGTTTTTCTTCTTCTTGTCATTTTTCTGGTACAGGAATTCTTCAATTTCCCTGTTTCTAGCGCCAATTATGTAGTTGCAGAATAACCTACAACTACACCCTCAATAGAATTAGTAAAAACTCAAGAAGTTCTTGATGATGAATAACAATTTTCTTATTAATGATCTCAATTGATTACAAAGAAGTATCTAAATGGAACTAGAATAGTTACAACTTTCTCTATTCTCTTTCCTAAGATATTTTCTAACACTCACCAAAAGAACCTCTCGAATTTTACATTTGAACTCCTATTTATAGCAAAACTTATACAGTTGTACAAGAGTTACGAAGTATCGCAACTCATACTCGCAAAATTACTTCATCCTCGCAAAACTTCATATTTCTCCGCGCTTCTTCTATCATCGTATCATTTTATAATTCTTTTCTCCTTTATTTATTAGGATACTCGTGAACTATTATCTTTAGATATTCAGTACTTACACCCAGAAGAGAGAGAGATCAATTTTGGAGTTTTGGAGAAAGTTTTGAGGAGAGAGAAAGCTCTTGTGAGCGGTTGTATTCTTGATTTCTTCCCTTTCTCGTAACATTTCTAAGAATTAATCAATAAAGTGTTGTTTTTAATCTTCAAATATGTGTTGATAATTGTGGATTCTTGTGAGGGGTGTAGTGTAGGAATTCCTGCAACTACATAATGGCGCTAGAAACAGGGATTGAAAGTTGAAAATTTGTATAAGAAGCAAGATTAAAAATCAGTGTTCAAGTTAAAAATATGATCGAACGAGTTGGTGAAGTGATTGAAGGAAAAATTATTAAAGCCAAGAAGAATTACTGGAAGTTGGAGTGTAATGTGATAACAAAAGCGATAATCAACCAATTCCATGAAAATATTAAAGGAAGGATCCATAAAAGAGAATTTGAAGGAAAGAAAATTATGTCGGTGGAGAAAGTATCGCCTCTAAAGGATTGGGAAAAACAGAAAATCACATTCACAGCAACAAAAATACCAAGAGAAAGTTTGGATCATACGTATCCTTTGGTAATTACGGTATCCACTATACGAATGAACAAGGAAAAATCAACAAGATATGCGGAAGAATGGGCTGTGAATAGAACTTTGTTGGATACAGGAAGTTCTGTAGATATAATATTTTATCATGCATTTAAGAAAATAGGATACAAGGATGAAGAGATGTCTTGTTCAGCATATCATATTCATGGCTTTGGAAAATCTATAACAAAATCTAAAGGCGAAATAGTGGTACGAATTCCGCTAGGAGAGATTGAAACATAAGTAACATTATGTGTGGTAGATATGGAATCACCATATACATGCTATTTGGGCGACCATGGATACACGCGATCAAGGATATAGCGTCAACATTACATCAATGCATCAAATTTCCTATGCCTAGTGGAGTTGGAGAAATTAGAGGAGATACTGATCTTGCGAAACTGTGTTATCAAATTGAAGTAAAGAATTATGAAAGACATGCAAAGCTGATAAAAGATCGCAGAAAAATGGCAAAAGAGACAAAGAAAGAAGAATAATTAAAAGTATACATGATAAGAGCAAAAGAAGGAAAAGGAATACCCAGCGAAATCTCGCAAGACGGAGATAAGCCTGCGAAAGTTATGAAAACATCAACACCAATGGGGGGAACCTGAGGCCAGTTACATCGCAGCAGAACCAACAAATGAAGTAAACATTGGAAGTAAGGAAGAACCT
Organism: Papaver bracteatum; assembly: GCA_023529315.1. Taxonomy (NCBI): domain Eukaryota; kingdom Viridiplantae; phylum Streptophyta; class Magnoliopsida; order Ranunculales; family Papaveraceae; genus Papaver; species Papaver bracteatum. The sequence continues at coordinate 316,263 of JAJJWX010005375.1, read as the reverse complement.
AAGATGCTGAAAATTGGAACAAAGATGGATGCAGATGAGGAAGAGCAAACCGTAAACTTCTTGCGAGAGTATAAAGACATCTTCGCGTGGAGTATGGATGAGATGCCTGGAATAGAACCATCAGTTGCATGTCATAAGTTAGAAATTAACAAGGATGTAAGACCATTTAAACAAAGGATGAGAAAAATCGCAACAACATACCATTCCCAAATAGAAGAAGAATTACAGAAGATGCTTGATGCAAGAATTATAAGGCAGGCAAAGTACCCGGAATGGATTGCAAATATGGTGGTGGTTCCAAAGAAGAATAAAGGGATAAGAATTTGTATAGACTTTACTGACTTAAACAAAGCTTGTCCTAAAGATAGCTTTCCATTACCAGATATTCCTCAAATGGTCTAATCAGCAGCGGGAAATGATAGAATATCTTCATTAGATGGGTATAAAGGGTATAATTTGATTCCTCTCGCTGAAGAAGATCAAGAGAACACCACATTCTTTGCTCCAAGAGGATTGTACTGCTATACAAAGATGCCCTTCGGTTTGCGAAATGCTGGTGCAACATATCAAAGAATGGTGGAGAAAGTGTTTGCGAAGTGGATCCATAAAACATTAGAGGTATATGTAGATGACATGTTAATCAAGAGTAAAGAAGCTAAAAACCATGTGCAAGTATTGAAGGAGATTTTCGATCAAATGCGATATTTTAACATCAAGGTGAATCCCGAAAAGTGTACTTTTGGAGTAGCTTCAGGAAAAAAAAATTGGGTATATTGTGTCAAAAGAAGGAATACAAGTTGATCCAGATAAAGTACAAGCAATTCGCGACATTCCAACGCCAACAACAGTAAAATATGTGTAGAAGTTGAATGGGATTTTGGCTTCGCTAGGAAGATTCATCTCGCGATCATCAGATAAATGCAAGCATTTATTCAATATACTCAATACGGGAACAAAGTTCAGGTGGACAGATGAGTGTGAAAAGGCTTTTCAATGAATTAAAGAATATTTAATGAACATATCTATCTTACAGAAACCGGAGCCAGGAGAAGAATTATTGATCTACCTTGCGACAACTTCACACGCATTAAGTGCAGTGTTACTGCGAGTGGATGCAGGAATAGAAAAACCAATTTATTACATTAGAAAAACATTTAATACCGCAGAAAAAAAATAACTCAAAGATTAAGAAGCTAATTCTAGCATTGGTTTATGCAACCTTTAAACTTCGCATCTATTTTCAAGCACATAAAGTAAAAGTATTAACGAAGGTGCCAATTGAGTCAGTAATGAAGAATTCAAAAAGATCAGGCAGAGTCAAGAGATGGAATGCACAAGTAGGGCACTTCGAAATCAAATATGAAATTTTATCTTCGCCAAAATCACAAGTTGTAGCAGATTTCTTAGCAGAGTTTCCTCTAGAATATGATGAAGCTGTAGAAGAGATGATAGATGTAGAAAAAGAACATGGGGATCCAAGAGATCTGTTAACAGAACCCAACAGGTGGGAAATATTAGTGGATGGATTATCAAACGGGGAAGGAAATGGAATTGGAGTTATCTTTATCTCGCGAGAAGGAGAAAAAATAACTTTTTCATTCAGATTGGAATTCGCATCCACTAATAATGAGACGGAATATGAAGTTGTGATTCATGCGTTAAAATTCGCAATAGAAATGAAGTTGGAGAATGCTAGAATTACTAGTGACTCGTAATTGGTTATTCTCCAGATAAAAGGAGAATACACAACAAATGAACCATCTTTGAAGAAATACAAGAAACTTGTTGAAAAATTGTCTGCGAGAATTCCAAAAATAAAATGGAGACATATATCAAGAAAAGATAACAGACTCGCAGATGCTTTTGCTTTCATATCTAACATGATGATAAATCCAGCTGCGAGATGCATAAAAATTCAAATGTATCTCCATCAATCAATACGGAAGAAGAAGAATAAGCAGATGTGATGATGATAGAAGGTGGCGAAGAAGAACCAAGAGGCAATATTGCAGATTGGTGAGCAGAACTTCATGCATATTTGGAGAGAGGAGAGACACCAAGAAATAGATTAGAATCACATAAATTAAAAAGCCGAGCAACAAATTATGAATTAAGAGATGGAGTATTATATCGCAAATCTTTTAATGGACCATCACTAAGATGCTTGACACAGGAAGAATGAGAAAAGGTGTTAACAGTGTTGCATAGTGGAGACGCTGGTAATCACAGTGGGGGTAGATATTTGGCATACAGAACAATAATTCAAGGCTATTACTGTCCATACATGCATGAGGACGGGAAGCAACTTTCAATATGTTGCGAAGATTGTCAGCGATATGGGAAGAAAATACATGCACCAGGGGCACCATTATCATCCTCAACCAGTGTGTAGCCTTTTGGAAAATGGGGATTGGATATTGTGGGACCATTTGTACCGAGTTCTGGACAAAGAAGATATATAATTGTCGCTACAGATTATTTCACAAAATGGGGAGAAGTAAAGGCAGTGCAACACATTCGCGACAAAGACATTTTTACATTCATATTTGAAAATAAAATTTGCAGATTTGGGATTCCTGCACAGTTGGTATATGTTAATGGAAAGAAGTTTGAAGGACATAATATAGAATTGTTACTTAATGCATTTAAGATTAAATGTGGAAAATCAACATCATTATATCCACAGGCCAACGGACAGGCAGAGGCAACAAATAAGACAATTGTAGATATACTGAAGAAGAAATTAGAAGGACACCACAGGGCATGGTGCGAACAAGTACATAATGCAATATGGGCTTATAATAAAACTAGACGGGAAGCTACTGGAATGTCACCTTTTTGTTTGACATATGGGGTTGAAGCTGTGTTACCAACATAAGTTTTTATTCCTACAACAAAAAGAGAAGCTTGGGAGAAAAATCTTAGTGCTGGTATGATTCTAAATAAACTTGATGAGTTAGAAGAGAAGAGATAAAAAGCTTTACAACATATGGAAAATTATCAGCGGAGATTAGCTCGCGAGTATAACAAACGTGTCAAAATACGTGAGTTCCAACGGGTGATTTAGTGCTGCGAGAAACACCAGGTTATCAGCGAGAAAATGGTGGAAAGCTGGCGAGAAAATGGGATGGAATGTATATCATTAAAGAGATAGTTGGAATAGGGGCATATAAATTGATGGATCCGGAGGGTAGAGACGTTGTTCAAAGACTTGGTAGACCATGGAACAGACTATATATAAAAAAATATTACCAATAACAAATTTTGAGAAAGCTTTATATCGCAGATGCAAGAGTATTCAAGATTATTTTATCGCAGCTTTTTACCGCAGTTGCAAGAGTATTCAAGATTATTTTATCGCATCTTTTTACCGCAGTTGCAAGAGTATTCAAGATTATTTTTATCACAGACGCGAGATTATTCAAGATTACAATAAGAAACAAAAAATTAGTATTTCGTTACTTCATAAGATCTTTGATTATTTCACAAAGGAAAGAGTCATTGATTATTTCACGTAGATATCTCACAAAGAATTTAAAGAAATGACAGAAATGGAAGAATAAGTGAAAGAATAAAGAAACGTGGAAAATTTCGCAGAAACGCGAATAAAATTTCGCAGAGACATTAGAATGGGACGAACCTTTATGGCGTACACCCTAGTTCGCGAATAAAATTTCGTAAGAGGCAAATGTAAGACCTAAAGTACGTCATATAAGGGGGTATCTGTTTGCATGACTCAGGGATAAGGTTATACCGCTACTGGAACCTGGGTCATGAAGATGTTGGGGTTAAAGAAAACCTATCCAAGAGAGATACTTTGGATTTCCAACTATATATATATTAACAGTTGGGAGACCAAGGGTCTCTTCTAAGGAGTGAAAAATATGACCAAGGAGCGGAGGTACACGGTTGAGACAAGGGTGCCCGGGGCGTATGAAACTACCCTGGTCATCCTTGGAAAGTCTTGGCTATGATACACTCGGCCTGAAGAAAACCCCACCTAGGGTGCAGTCTCGTAACCATAAGCCATATAGGCAAAAGGGATAAGAGGCTGCGAAAATAACTGGTTTTTGGTAAAACCGGATAGGAGGAGCTAGTCTTGTATGGCCGAGGTACGCCTCCTTGAAGGGGAAGCCAGGGGGAAGATAAGGGCGACACCCTCCAATAGGGAGTTGATAAGTGTCCTAAGACGCAAATGTCATGAGGCTTTTTACTCATGGGAGTATCAAGGCTTGTCATATTTGTGCAATAAATATATAGAGGCAAAAAGCCATGAGAAATAGATAAGATGAGATCAATGGGTTTTTACATGAAAGTGTAAAGACGTCCTGCGATTTCATCGCAATACGGCAATGTCATGGGGCTTTGTTTTCGCCAGAAAACTAAGACTTGTCATATTTTCGCAACAAAATGACAAAATATGGATAAGGAAAGATCAATGGGTCTTTACATGCGAATGTAAGGACGTCCTGCTATTTTGTCGCGAAAACAAAGATTGACAAAATAAGACCAATAGAATAATCCCACACATTAAAAATTTTACTTTTCCTTTCAGAATGCATGAAATATTTGTTCATTCAAGAAAGATAATGAGAGGCAAGTATGGGAATTGATAAATAAATTATCATTATCTTTCTCGTGAATTCTTCAAAATAACAGAAGCATAGGTAAAATTCAAAGTTGTATAAAAGTACATCATTTGTGAGAAAAGGAAAAGAAGAGAAAATAAAAGCATCACTCAAGCTTCACTATTAGTCTCGCCAACTTCAGCATCAGCTTCACCCATGATACTTCCTTCGCCAATTTGCTCCTTGTTATAATGATCTCGATCTTCTTCTTCATTGGGTTTCTTGCCAACTGTTGCTTCACCGCCGGTAACTGTTTCTTCAGAAGGGATTTTTTATTTATCTAATGAATCTTCTTGAGAATTATCTTCTTCTCCACTTTCATATTCAAGATCAACATCAAGGGGATGAGGAATCTCATCATCATCTACATCTAGAGGCTTGATTGATATAGTAGGAAGAGAGTTTGCCAACAAAGCTTAATTCACAAGAACTTCGGCACTAAGATGAACCTTGCGAAGGAAAACCCTATCGCGATTTCTAATCTCCATGTCTTTGAATTATTCAAGATAATCATATCTTCTATCTGCGTGATCGCGAGAATGAACAAGACGAGAAGTAAGCAATCCATTTTCCTTGCGAACTTTAGCCAGTTGACCATTCAAAGTAGAAATAGTTGAAAGAAGTTTCCTCTCAGATTCTGCGAAAAAAAAGAGTAAAACATGAGAGATATTCAAGCAAATATTTCGCAAGAAGAATTAAAAAGAAATTTAATAGAGAAATTAACAGTTGAGGCAGCCAAAATGACTACCTTCCTTCTGTGAGGTTAAGTTTTGAATTAGTGTCAAACAAGAATTATCCCAACGGTCCATGGCGTCATCAAACTTATCTCCAACTATACCTTTCAGGCGAGACTTTATTTTTTCTTCTTTAGATAGGAGATAAGTATTTTCTTTTACTAATGAAGAGTAAGATTCTTCTAATTGGGAATATTCTTCTTTGAGTCGGTTAACCTTCACATTTTAAATTATCCTACCCTGGATAAGACTATTCTTCTCATTGATAAGATTATTCTTCCCATTGATAGATGATTCAGTTATTTATTTAAGTTCATTCTTCTGCGAACGAAGAGACTGTTCTTGATTATCACATATTTTTTGAAGAATAATTAATTCCTGCGAGGAAATCGTCGTCTTGTTTAAAAAATCATGCTTCTCTTGAGATAAAGTCTTATTTTAATCTGATAAAGTTTCCATCGCCAGATTAGCTTGGGTTAACAAATAAGAGAGGCGAGAAATTTCGCTACTTAAAAAATTTAGCTTATGTACTAGTTGGCCATTCTCATTGGTAAGGTTATCTATTTGATCAACAGAATATGTATGAAGGTTATCTAATCGATTATATTGGTCCATCCATGAATCTTTCTCAACGTGAGCTTCTTCAGCAGCAGATTCAGATTTAAACCTCTTCATTAATCGTGTCTAATTTAAAGATTAATATGCGAACAAAGGATTTTAAAAGAAGAATTGAGTACAGAAAAAAGAAAATTTATCCAAACAGAAAAATCAAAGACAGAGGCAGAAATGTTATACCTTTTAATTCTTTATTTTTACTGCAAAGATTTTCACAGTCTAGCGAAGAGTTGCGAAGCTTTTGTAAAATAGTATCGCATTCTAAAGTCTTGGCTTGAAGACATTCCTTTAGAGCTTCAACTTCATGTTCTAAATATGCTTGCGAATCATTTCGGTCAGAACCAAAATATTTTCTCAAAATCTCGCAGACACCATGCCTGACAGGATCAGTAGAATATCTCCTAGCATCATCCAGAATATCAGATAAAACTTTAAAAGCAACATCTACTCTTATATAAGTTTCTTTAGAAGAAGGGGAAGATGCAGATGGCACAATAGTGACAATGGAGAGTTGAAGATTTGAATCATTCGCAGGAAGTACATCATCCGAAGATGAAGCATTTGGAAAAGTAATAAATAGAATAGAGGAAGATTTAACTTGAGAAGTAACTACAGTAGGAGGAGAAGAAACTTCATTCACAGCAATATAAGGAATTTCATTTATCGGAGGATCAGTGGAGGCAGGGATACTGGAGGCGATATTCTCGCAAACAAAAACTAGAGGTTCAGTCTGCGAAGGTTTTGGGATGGTACTCGCAGAAATTAATTGGGGAATAGTAATACCAAAACCAACAGTTTTAACTTTGCGGGATTTCTTGGAGGATTAGTAATGTTTTCATCATCCTGCGAATAACAAATCTTGATAAGAAACAAAGGCAACAATATTGTTATTAAGAAAGCAAATGATTCTGTCATGAACCCCACTTAAGAACTGGTTAGACCTTATCTGATTTGTGTAGGAAGTAGTTAATTGTAATTTGGTTATCCCTTATCATCTTTATGTATGCCTTTACTTTTATTTTGTGAGAGATAGAATTATTTGTGTGGTTTGTAAGCCGCCAGGTGGCTAGTCGGGAGTGGGTAAAGGAGGAGAGAACTGATTGGGTATTAATTTGTAAGACAGAACCACTCTTGTGGCTAAGAATTAATCAAATCAAATTACCTTTAGGCTGCTTCTGCAGAATTCTCTTCTTCTCCAAATTCTCTGAGTTGCTAAATTGTACTGGTTCAGTACAATTGGTATCAGAGCCGTTTCGATCTCACATCACCATGGGTGGATCGGGACGTCATACAGTTAAAGATGTTAATGAACATCTTCATAAACTTCAGGATTCGACAACTACACAATTTTCCGATCTAAACTTGAGGATGAACAATCTCACCACAGAGTTGTCTAACTTGAAGGAATCAGTGTTAACAAAGGACACGTTTCTGCAATATATGGATTCTTACTTCACTTAGAAAGATGTGGGAGAAGGACGAACTGGCGAAAACTCACATTCCAGATCTCCACAGGGAGGGTTTTCTTTCAATGATGATGGAGGCTGGTTTTTCACTCTACAACTGGTCGTGGCTCCAACGCAAACTATCGACTGCCCAAATTAGATTTCCCAAGGTTCGATGGTGACAACCCAAAAGGGTGGATTCAAAAGTGTGAACGATATTTTCACCTCAACAACATCAGAGACGAGTCTCATAAGGTAATAATGGCATCAATGCATCTGGATGGTAAGGCTGATAAATGGCTAACTAACCTGCAATCTTTTAGGTCAATTTTGTCTTGGTTTGAATTATATGAACAAGCTTGTCTCTGTTTTGAAAACCCTGCTCATGATAATATATTAGGACTCTTTAATAAATTATCTCAGATTAGTTCAGTGGATGAGTACTTTGAAAAATTCGAGGATCTTAAAGCCTACTTGTTTAATTAGTACCCATACTTAACTGAGCACTACTATGTTATGAGTTTCATTGGAGGGTTGAAAGAAGAGATTAAACACTCAGTCCTCATGTTTAAACCTAACACCCTTATGCAAGCATTCTCCCTTGCTAGGATGCAAGAAAATACTTTATTTAATCAACTAAAGAGTTCTAAGCCTGCTCCTAAACCTTTTTCACAATCATTTACATCCACCCGACAGTTTAACCAACCACAATTCCCTCCAAAACCACTATCAGTACCCGCTTTGAATCAAAAATTTCCATCACAAATTTCCCCCACTATCAGCCCCACCCCCCTCCCATTAAACGCCTTACACGTGAACAAATGAGAGTTCACAAAGATAAGGGGATCTGCTATAATTGTGATGAGGTCTATCAACGGGGTCATATTTGCAAAACTCAACAATTGTTTTGGATAATTGGAGAAGAAACTGATGATGCAGCTCAGGAAGAAGAGGATGTTCCAACTGATGATATACTCGCTTCCCCAGTGGATAGTGAAATTGAGATTTCGTTACATGATCTCACTGGTGCCCACAGTAGTGACACAATTCGTGTTCCCGGTTTTCTTCATAAACATGTAATTTCGATTCTTATTGATACGGGTAGTACCCATAGTTTTATTGATTCTGAACTTGCTAAATCTTTACACTTGGTTATTCACCCAACTGCTAATATCCTTGTTACTGTTTTCAATGGTGACAAAACAACCAGTTCTGGGTTGTGTTCCTCTTTGAAGTGGCAGATGCAAGGGCATGATTTTATTGGTGATCTTCATTTTTTACCTTTAGTGGGTTGTCACATGGTTTTAAGGGCAGATTGGTTGCGCAAGCTGGGTGATGTCATGTTCAACATGTATAAATTGAGTATTACCTTTCAACACTATGACAAGAAGATTACTCTAGTCGGGGCCAAGGACAAAGCTTCTCTGCAGTCAATGAGTGGTTCTGCCGCAGTGGACTATTTCAGGAAAACTTCTTATGGGGTTATTGGTCATTTGTACTCAGTTGCTGCCGAACACCCACATACGGCACTGCCTGCTGCCATATCTGACCTCCTTCATTCATTTTCTGATGTGTTCACTCCACCATCCACCTTGCCACCCCACAGATCACTATATCATACAATCCCTCTCAAGCCTCACTCTTCACCACCCAACATGAGACCTTATAAATTCCCCTACATTCAAAAATCTGTGGTGGAAGATTTGGTGCAGGAAATGTTATCTTCTGGCATTATCCAACCCAGTCATATCCCCTTTGCTTCTCCAATACTGTTGGTCAAGAAGAAGGATAATATCTGGCGGTTTTGTGTGGATTACCGGAAACTCAATGACATCACCATCAAAGATAAGTTTCCCATTCCTGTGATAGATTAGTTGTTGGATGAACTCAATAAGGCAATCATTTTTACTAAAATTGATCTAAAGTCTGGTTATCATCAAATTCGGGTGCATCTTTCGGATATTTTCAAGACTGCTTTTCGCACTCATCATGGCCATTATGAGTTCAAGGTCATGCCCTTTGGACTGACCAATGCTCCTGCTACTTTTCAAGCCTTGATGAATGATATTTTTCGACCATATCTTCGGAAATTCATCTTAGTCTTCTTTGATGATATATTAGTTTATAGTCCCAGCTTAGAGGAGCATGTTCAACATTTGGACATTACCCTACAGCTCCTTCGACAACATCAACTACATGCCAATCTCTCCAAGGGCAGTTTTGCTCAACAAGAATTGGAGTACCTTGGCCATATTATTACTGCTCAGGGAGTGGTGGTTGATCCTTCTAAAATTTCCAGCATGGTGCATTGGCCAATCCCTACAACAATTAAGGAGCTGAGAGGATTTCTTGGCCTCACTGGCTACTACAGAAAATTTGTCAAGGGTTATGGTTCCATTTGTAAACCACTTATAGATTTATTAAAGAAAAATTCTTTTCTCTGGTCTTCTCAAGCCACTGCTTCTTTTAACTCTTTAAAGCAGGCCATGTCTACTGCCCCAGTACTTGCCTTGCATGAATTTACTAAGCCATTCATCCTTGAAGCTGATGCCTCTGGTACTTGTATTGGTGTTGTCCTGATGCAAGAGGGAAAACCTATTGCTTACTTTAGCAAACCCCTGGGACTCAAAGCTAGTGCACTTTCCACTTATGAGAAGGAGCTTTTGGCCATAGTCCAAGCTGTTACAAAGTGGAGACATAATTTACAAGGCCATCACTTTATTATCAAGACTGACCAACAAAGTATCAAGTTCTTTCTGGAACAGAAGATCACTAAAGTTTGTCAGCAGAAATGGTTGATGAAGTTATTGGGTTTTGACTATGAAATCCACTACAAGAAAGGGAGTGACAATAAGGTAGTTGATGCTCTTTCCATGCTTCCTTATCCTGAGGCTGCTAGCTACTCCATCACCATATCTTCTCCCACTTGGAGCCACGACATTCTGGAAAGCTACAAGGAGGATGCCAAGGTTCATACTCTTATATCTCAACTCTTGGTTAACTCTTCTAGTGTTCCTCATTACACCCTTGTTGAAGGGATTCTGAGGTACAAAGGAAGATTGTATATTTGGGAGAGTCACAACATTAAGCATACTATCATGGCCTCAGTGCACTCATCAGCTGTTGGAGGACACTCTGGTACTTATGCCACTTATACAAGGGTAAGTCTTATTTATTTTGGCCTGGAATGAAAAAGGATATTTTCTGGTTTGTCATTTCTTGTGATATTTTCCAAAGAAACAAGGGAGAACACCTCCACCCTCATGGCCTTCTGCAACCACTTCCAGTCCCTGAGCAGGCTTGGATGCACATCTCTATGGACTTTATTGAAGGACTGCCCAAGAGTGATAGAAAATCAGTTATCCTTGTGGTAGTGGACATGCTCACTAAGTACAGCCATTTTATTTGGCTGTCTCATCCTTACATTGCCATCACCATTGCTAGAGCCTTTATCAGCAATGTGTTTAAACTACATGGTCTTCCAGCTTCTATAGTCTCTGATAGAGACAAAGTGTTTACTAGCAATTTCTGGCAAGACCTCTTCAAGGCATTGGGAACTGAATTAAATCTCAGTACAGCATACCATCCCCAAACTGATGATCAGACAGAGAGGGTCAATGCTTATCTTGAACAATATCTCAGATGCATGACTGGTTTTCACCCTACATAATGGTTTCAGTGGTTGCCTTTGGCTAAATGGTGGTACAACACCAGCTATCAATCCAGCATCAAGATGAGCCCTTTCCAAGCATTATATGGTTACTATCCTCCACACTTGGCTTTCCCAGTCCATGTTACTACTTCTGTAGAGGCTGTTGAGACCTATTTACAACAGAAAGCTGTTGTCTTGGAACTTCTTAAGGATACCCTGCACAAATATCAAGAGATGATAAAGTTTTTTGCTGATCAAAAGAGGAGTGAGAGAACTTTTGAGGTTGGAGAATGGGTCTATCTTAAATTACAGCCTTATAGACAAACCTCCATTGCTTTGAGGAAGAATTTTAAATTGGCTGCCAGGTATTATGGTCCTTTCCAAGTGTTATAGAAGGTGGGTTCCTTGGCCTATAAAATACAGTTACCTGCTGGTACCAGGATCCACCCTATCTTTCATGTTTCTCAGTTGAAGAAACAGATTGGTCTATCTCACACTCCCTCTCTACAGCTCCCTCTGGTAGATCATGAAGGACAAGTTGTGGTTAATCCTGTTGCTGTCTTGGACACTAGGGTTGTACTCAGAGATGGTGCTCAGATTCCTCAGTCCCTCATTCACTGGACCAACTCTTCTAGGGAGGATGCTACTTGGGAAGATACTACCACTATTACTTCTCATTTTCCAGATTTTAATCCTTGAGGACAAGGATGCTCGAAGGGGATGGTATTTTCATGAACCCCACTTAGGAACTGGTTAGCCCTTATCTGATTTGTGTAGGAAGTAGTTAATTTTAAATTGGTTAGCCCTTATCATCTTTATGTCTGCCTTTACTTTTATTTTGTGAGAGAGAGAATTGTTTGTGTGGTTTGTAAGCCTCCAGGTGGCTAGTCGGGAGTGGGTAAAGGAGGAGAGAACTGATTGGGTATTAATGTGTAAGAGAGAACCACTCTTGTGGCTAAGAATTAATCAAATCAAATTACCTTTAGGCTGTTTCTGCAGAATTCTCTTCTTCTCCAAATTCTCTGAGTTGCTAAATTGTACTGGTTCAGTACAGTTTCTTACTATCTTATTATTCGCAGTCTTTCTTTTCTTCTCAGCGGGGTCTTGTTGCGAACTCCTGGAAGCATTAGGGTTTTGAACTATGAGTTTGGTATTAGAAATGATTCTGCTGAAACAGAAAAAACGAGTATGGGAATTACATAAAATCGAGTAAGAACATATCAGATAATTTAGATGAACAAGAACAAGATCGAATTCAATAACAACAGAAGAACATATACCTTCATGACTTTATGAAAGCAGTAGCAGATGAATCTTTGGAAGAAGAAAGTTGCAGAAAACGAAGAGAGGATGAAGACGAAGAAATAAAAGAAGAAGATTACTTTTTTAGTAGGTTTCCCCTTTTATAGACAGAGAGATGGTGACCGGATAATAATGAGATTACCGGTAAAAATAGGAATATTTGACATGTATAGGCGGTTATACTAAATTTACGGAACTTTATCCGGGAAAGAAGAAGAAAAGATGGGAAACCGCGGCATCAATAAGAAGGAAAAATTCTCATGATCTTTTTTCTTAGAAGAAAAGACATGAGAAGAGGCAAGATGTAGGATCATAATATCACCATAGTAATACTCCTGCAAGATTTACAGCGACAGTTCTGGGAGCTCTTCAACAACACACTGAGAATTGTCACGGAATGATTGAAAGAATGACGTAGCGGATGACGATAACAAAAACATGAGAAAAGTGTGATGATGCTGCGAAGCTTACAAACGTCTGCGAGGGTTAACGTTACAACTACTGCGAGAGTATCGTGAGCCAGATCCGAAAATAAGGGATAACTAGCTGTCATCCACTATGTAACTATCCTATATAAAGAGAACTATTAGACCCAGAAGAGAGAGATCAATTTTGAAGTTTTGGAGAAAGTTTTGAGGAGAGAGAAAGCTCTTATGAGCGGTTGTATTCTTGATTTCTTCCCTTTCTCGTAACATTTCTGAGAATTAATCAATAAAGTGTTGTTTTTAATCTTCAAATATGTGTTGATAATTGTGGATTCTTGTGAGGGGTGTAGTGTAGGAATTCCTGCAACTATATATGGGGAGAGCATAATAAATGTGTGACAGCTAATAAAGCACCCAAGGTGGAGAAGGTTATCATCGATGAGGTGAAAATCTTTGTTTACATGTGGTGCATGGAGGAAAAGTGGTTTAATAAGACTAATCTTTTTTATGGATCTTATTACCCGTTGGAAAGTCATTGGGATAATGTAGCTAATGTGGGATTAATTGTGGGTAACTGGGGTATAATCCCATTTTTCTTATCGATAAAAAATTTAACTTTTCCATTCCAAAAAAAGATAATGATACTAGAACTTGGAATTTTGACCTAGTACAAGCCTATTCCACACAAGATAATAGTTCGAAAATTATGAATATTAAGATTTCTGGTTTGACCATTAATTAAAAATGATAATTTTACTGTTAAATCAGCCAATAAGCTTTTGGTTGGTGATCTCTATGTTTTTGGTTTTTATCCAAGTTTTTTCTATCCATAAGATCCCTTGAAAGATCTCATTTTTTCCAAATACAACTTTTGTTGTGAAAATGCATAGAAGGTATTCTTCCTACTAATAATAGATTATCGGTATTTAGGCCTAATCAGAATAACACTTGCTATACGTGTGATTTGAATACACCTTCAATAGTTGAGCAAATTATTCTTCATTGCCTTTTTCTAAACATGTTTGGGATTCTTTGCCTTTTCGAAACCTTATGCTTCAAGATCCAATTACTGCTATCAATATTTATGATTAGATTAATAAACACCTATCTTCAATAATGATCATTGTTGCTCTATTTTAGCCACTACTTGGTGTATCTTGGGGGTAGATTCTTCCATATCTTTCAAAAGTAATCACTCAACTCCTTGAATACATCTAGACTAGATGTCAGACTTATTAGTGATACTAAAGAATTTATAGTCTCTTGTCAGAATAATAATCAATCAACTACCATTCATGAACAAGTGTTTCTTTCCAGTAAAGATCTTCCACGATATCTCTATGTTGTTTACTGTGATACTAACAACTCTGGTATTGGTATTGTCATTTTTAGTCAAACTTGAGAATGCAAAGGGTGAAAGAAAATCTCAGGCTATGCTATGATCTCTGAACAAGATGATTATTTTGTTTTACTTGAAACTATAAAGTGGGTTAAGGAAAAAGGCTACAAAGAGATATGTTTTATAAGTGATGTTAATTACGCTATTTCTTTTCTAAATAACAGTATTGACCATATTAGTTGGTTCGCTTATTCTATTTTAAATATTGCCTCTTTTTCTAAGTGATTTTAGTTATGCAAAAACATATTATGTTAGTAGGAATTTTAATGGTTGGGTTGATGATGCAGTTTAGTATAGTAGACGATTCAATTTTTCAGATGAATCACTGGATAGTTATTCTCCACTTGGGCCAACCATTTATCTATATAAATATATATCTTTTTCTCCTAGTAGAAAAAAAGAAGGGAAAAATGATTAGTCATCGGGGTTTCCCTATCCCCGTCATCCCATAATTGTTCAGATATACCTTGTATGTAGCTGCTAGGTAATCCTTCCCTCTAACCTTTTAATTATTATTTCTTTTTTAATATATTTTATTAGATAATGGTCTTGTAATTGTTAAAAATATAACAACTACACCAAGTATTAATCAGTTCACTACCAAGCTAAGACACATGTAAAGAATTACGATTGTTGAAAAAATGATTTCGTAAAACGCTTAAAGTACATGGACCATTAACTTGAAGGTTAACCATCCTATTTATAGGTATCTTAAAGGCATACCCTTCAAGTGATACATTGTTACAAGGGTGGTTGGCACAGTCGGTTACAAATGATCTTTCTAATATTACACCCTTTGGAACCTATTGCGTCTTGCTGCAACTGATACTCCAAAACAGAGCCTATTATGTCCACACCTATGGATACAAATGTCTAAATTCCTAAGCCAGGTATTTTTTAGCCCTTCGAGTGACACATTTTTTACGTCTCAATGACAAAAGATCATAATGGCCGGGGAAGAAAAACAATACCAATAAAAACTAGCCATCTTTCTTCTCGGGATCATGGACTTTCATGCAGCTCCTCAAGCTATTGTTTTAATGGATTTTTACCGTAGTTTTACTTTTTTTAAGATCGCAAGATTTAGTTTCAAGTTTTCTTATGGTGGTTTGAAAAACGGCAAATAGATTTCTTTTTTTTTTCTCACAAATCCATCAATTCATCTTCCACGATTAAAAATTGTTAGAGCATTTCTCGGTCGAACTCACAAGTGTTGATATATCAAACTTGTTGTCAAATTTTTACTTATTTTCTAAGTTAATTAGGACTAGAACATTAATTAATATTTTCTTATAAATGGAGACAAGCCCATAGTAGTTCTGTATCATATTCAAAAGTATTCAATGAAACACGGGTTAATATCAGGTTATCCCTTTTTTCCACCTTATTTTATATATTTTACACTTTCGTTTTACATCAAATGGCATCAAGATCCCGTCTTCGATCCTCTTGTTGTTGTTTTTTTCATTTAAATTGTCTTGAACTCTGCCTTCTCTTCGTTTAAATCCTATAAACTATCATCATATTGGTCATTGCTTTTCTAATATATCCTTCTCACCTTTTGTCTCTTCAACTTCTTGTCTCTCCTCCTGCTACCCTTTCCTCCTCACTTTTCTATTGTTACTATTACTACTCATGATTTCCTCTCGACATATTTTACCTTTACTATTATTAAACCAAGCCCACCAATTCCCATCTCCATGACCATTAAGCCATTAAGCAAGGTCCAATACCAGGAAGCCTAACCATATGTCCATACACCATACATATTATTCTCAAGTCTTTTACTTTTTATTATATCGACAATCAAGGTTATGGATATCACACCAAAGCTTCGTATAATATTGAAGATCGCGTAACAATTTTCTACCATAAATAATTAATGTCTTTAAATCTTATAGGTACGTTAATGGAACTTGAGTTCTTGTCCATAGGTTGGATCATTTACAAACACAGACTGTTAGGTCTTTTCATTGTTTGCGTGCTCTGATACCAACTGAAAAGAAGATGTTGTCAAATACACCACCAACTTTTTCTTTACCCAAATATTCCTCACGTAAATACCAATCAAAGATTAAAGCACACAAGAAATATTCTTGGATAATATCAAATAGAGATTCTTGAATTTTTAGGATTGATTAACATATAACCTGCTTACACTTTTTTATTATAAAGATATAAATCAATATAATGCGGAAAATAAAAATAAAGCAAAATGCCAAAAAAATTGTTAACGAGGAAAACTAGATAGCTGAAAAATCATGGTCCTCCGTGATGACTTCATTCTAGATTTTAAGCTACTTTGGTTCAATTATGTCCATATGTCTCTTGTTTATAGTAAGAACGTACGCAATTGATACCTCTAACTGATGTCTTTTACCGGCCTATGAGTTTCCCCATAGTCCTCCGTGAATACTAGAGCTACCCTTCCTTAAGAAGGATGACTCATAAATAAATCTAGGGTTTATTCTCTTCAAAAGTTATATAGAAAACTATCTTCACAAGAATAATAATCTAGAGTTAAGTTTGAGATGAATTATTGTGGAAAACTTGCAACAAAATTTTAATCGATAACGGTTATACTCAATTATGTTTGAAGTTTTTTATCGAATTTGGATTTGATCAGTAATTTTTGAATGTCCTTACATTGGAAGAAAATGACCTTAAAATAGATAAGAATTACAAAAAATAAATAAATATAGATACATATTATGAAACTATCTTTCTATTGGAGATATGTGAACATGTACTTTGAGGATCCCAAGAGAAGTCTTTCGAAGTCTTATCTTATATCTTGAATATCCTTAGGTGTTCGTACAAATTTTTTTGCAATAAGATATACAAGCGTGCATGAATTGATTTTTCAGTGTTGCTGATGTCTACAATTTATAATAATCGATCAAGGTTGTGTTTATTTTGCAACCTAAGTTAATTCTTAATTGAAAAATCTAAGTCGTTTCTTAAGATACAAATATTTGTTTCTTTACTTAAAGTTGGACCTGTTAGAGCATTGCTCGATCGGACCCACAAGTGTTGATATCTCAAGCTTGTTGTCAAATATAGTTGTCAAAACTATATCTTGATTTATAGTCTATAATTAGTTAAGTCTCGGACTAGGATATAAATGTGGTTGAGAAACAAAGGATTACAACAGTCATCATTGCATTCTACCGTTGGAAGGCAAAGATCAACCAAAGCTTTTGGAGAACTTCATCAACAAAAGGTAAGTGAAGATTGAACCACCTATATCTCAAGTCATATTCACTTTATATCATTTTGAGATGATGTCTCATAACTAATTAGAATAGTATGCATAGACAAGAATTTTGGTAGGTCTGTAAACAAGCCTAGGACTATGTCTAACTGCAAGTGCACATCATCTATTGGAGACAGGGAAAATACATGTCGATCCCATAGAGACAAGGTGGGTGTAACGTGAAGCTTATGGTCTTACAACTAATTATTCAAAGTGAAAGTAACAACAATGGGGGTTTGTTGGCCGATACGGCTAGGATGTGGGTTATGTAACACAAAATAGAAAACAAGAATGAAGGAACTAGGATTGTCAAATCCACCACTAAATCATACTATATGTATTCATCTAGTTATACTACTCTTGTCCTTGTGACAGATAAGGGAGAAGTGTTAAGTCTACCACTTACCTAAGGTGTTTCACCGATGGATAGTTCAATCACAACTAAAGTATTAATCAGGAGCACTAACTGTCAAATTAAGCACAACTAGTTAAGGGATTAACAATAATCTATCAAGCATGAGTTGCAGCATAATCAACACAGTTTTTATTCTAACTACAATGGATTCCTGACATACACTGTGAGAGCAAAGTATTGAGCACTTAGATTAAATCTATCCTAAAACAGTTTAAGCATTCAAGAGCAATACAAATAACATGAATAACATAGCAGAAAGCTAGGGCTGCCTCTAAACCCTAGTTTTGAAATTAGAACATGATTAAGATGATATTGAATATAAACTACTATAGCTTGGTGCACCGGCTAATCCGGGAATGATTTTTACATCACAATCTCCTCCCTATTTATACACAAAAAAATCTCAATCACTTAGAAATTGATAATTAGAGAACACTCACTCACCTATAACAAGTTTTCTGACAAACCCCTTCTGCAATTCAACTTTACATCTCCTTGATTTGATATTTGCTTTAGTTGTGAAGAAACCCTAGTCTTATATCTCTCAATCATAGCTTCTAGGGCTACTGTTTTTGATAATGGAGAAGATAGGATGGAGAGAGATAGAAACTAGGAGATTGATTGATGGATCTTGAGAAGGTGGTTGATAGGTGTAGAATACACCTAATTTACTATCTAGTAGTTTATGCTTTCTTTGTTATTTTTTCTTGTAAATTATGTATTTTACGTGTGTTTTTGAGCTATTAGGAACTCTGGAGTCGCACGGAGGAAAAGAAGAAGGAATCACCCAAATTGGGAAAAAAGGGCAAAATTGTCATTTCATAGGGCGAGCACTATCTGGAGCCCGGTAATGGTTAAGGGGCAACTCTCTTGGAGGTATACTAAACAAAAACCAGCTACGGTTAAGGGGTTATCATTTGGGGTACCCCTTATCATTTATTAGGGGTGTAATCATCACTGGATAGCCCTTATCCAGAAAATATGTGTGTTATAAGCACCCAGTTTGGGTGGTTCTTATTTTGGGCGCAAATAGCCATCACAATGATTAACCCTAAAATCGATATTCCCTCTTTCTCTCGTTCGTTCTTACACACATAAGAAAGCAGCAGCCATGGTCCGAGAAATTGAGATTTCAGAAAGCTCGATCTGTACAAAAAACAGAGACGATGATGAATTCAAGCTAGGGTTTGAAAATTAGGGTTCTTGGTGAAAGATTAAGAGGAAGAACGAGATGGGTATGAATCTGTGGATAGGGTAATATTTCGATTCAACTCGAGAGGTTTTGTTAATGGAGTTAGATCGAGATTCAGAGGAGTTCAGAGAGAATTGAGAGACGGATTGAAGCCGCTATTGAAGAAATTACAGAGAAATAAAGCTAGGGTTTTGTGATTCCCAGATCTCAGAGATGATGGAACTGAAATTAGATATAGGATCTTGATTACGAGGGAGATGGGAAGATTTTGAGCATCATAAATGAGGGTTAGTAAGCAGCTGTTGCTGCAATTGATGTTGCAGAGAGTGAATCAGGAGAAGAATTACAGCCTGGGTTTGCGGTAATGCCGAAATTGAGCTCAAATTCAGGGTTTTCTGAGAACTAGGGTTGATAAATTATTGGGTTTTGAATGGTGATTGTATAGATGGGAGAATCGTTTGTTGTTGGTAGCTGAGACGAAGAGGAAGATGGGTTTGTGGTTAGGGTTTCGTGCTGCTGATTCTGGAATGGGGTGTGATTGAAACTGATTGAAGCTATGAACAACTGGGTTGTTGTTGAAATGAGAAAGCAACACTGATGATATGAAATTATAGATGTATGCTTAGGCTTGTCGCAGGTGAAGATAATGGCCTAAAATTACGGCCGGAAAGTCCTGTAATCAGCCGAAACTCGGCCAAATTTTCCCTCCGGCGAGTTAACTCAGTACCGATCCAGCTCAGTAACTCAGATGATTAAGACGACTCAGCTATGATTAAGACGGACTGACTGAAGCTGACTTCTCCTTCCTTTGACTAATTGACTGACCTGCTGACTGACGGTTGACATGTTTGACCGTTAGTCCTAACGGTGGACTGACGGAATATTCCGTCGACGGAGAGAATTTTCAGATGGCCGGCGGTGACAAATCCCGGCCAAAACCCCAGTTTTCCGGTAAACAAAAATACAGAATTTTGGGTGGACTTCTCTCATGTGTGTGGAGACTTAGAATTGAGAATTGGATGGAAACTTGGAAGTTTTGGAGAATTGGACTAGAAATTGGAATATGGCTCAAATTGGGAAAGTGGTGTTCTTATGGAATGTGGATTCTTTTCCTATAAAGACATGGAGAGTATTGAAGCCTATAAATAAAGGAGTTCTCTACAACTTTTTACACACATCTACTTTGGAGAAGGAGTTAAAGTGCACAAGGATTGGAGGAATGAGCAACCATCATCTTTTCAATAAGTTTTTCTTTCTTCCTTTATTATTATTGTGTGAACTCCAAATTATGAGTAGCTAATTTTCTTATTGATTGAGGATGAATTCCTAGTTCTTAACATATGGTTTGAGTTTTGTTTCAATTCTACTTTGAAGTTTTTCATATGATTATCGATTGTTTTTACTAATATTAATGTTTATGATTGATTGATAGGTTGTTTGGAGTGCACGCTAAATTAATTTGTTAATTTAATCTAAAGTTAGTGAAAGTTAGGGAATACGTAATAGTTTCTTGACTCTTTACACAAGTAGAAAACACGAGATCTTGCGGAGGGATTCCGTGGAGCAATTGTGTGTGAAAACAACGCTAGAAAGTGGACCAAGAGAACCGAGTCTAACTACTAGTACTAAACCTAAGTTCACAAATCTTAATGCGTTCGGGGAATTACATCTTGTAAGCGAACCTCAAGGTGGTTCTTTTTAATAGAATCTGATAACTAAGCGGACTTGTTACTCGGTGAAATAAGGAATTTTGGGGTTAGCTAAGCGAACCTGCTATCCTACGGTTGGTGATAATCTATGACTAATGAAAAGTAGAAAAGAACATAACTTAATCATTGTTTTGCAGCGAAGAAGGATTCCTTGATCTATTCTCTCTTATTGAATTCAACTTACACTTTTAATTACTTTGTTTATTTCTTTTGCTTTTAAAATCTTGAACCAATACCCCCTTTTTTGTGACATTATAAGACAACTATAATCTCTTGCTCCTCGTGGGATCGACCTTTACTACCCTATATTACTCTTTAATTAGGTAGTAAAGTATTAATTAATTTGTTGTGGTTATGTCACGCATACAAATTTTGGCGCCGTTTCCAGGGAGCAACGAACGATTTTAGTTGTTTTCTTTTTACTTTTTGCATTATTCTTGCTTTGTTAGATTCTATATTGTATCTAACTTAGTTTTGTGAACCTTGTTGTAGGTACTATATCTTTGGTGAATGCTTCAAGGGGTAAGACCGAGTCCAATTGGAATACGTCTTCGATCCGGCACTCAACTAAAGGACTTTATTCGAGCGGTTAACACTCCGTTTCCTCGTTCTACATCAAGTGAATTCGCAGATTCGTACATAGAAGAAGAAGCAATGGGTGATCGTACACTCAAAGACCTAGCTTCTCACAAGCTTGATACACAACAATGGTGTATCCAAACTAATTCAACTTTCGAGATCAAGCCGGGGTTGATTAGAGAATTACCAAAGTTCCATGGCATGGTGAATGAAGACCCAAACAAACATCTTATGGACTTGAACACCATAGTCACGGCCATGCTTCCACCGGATACTAATGCGGATGGAGCAATGTTGAAAGCTTTTCCGTTCTCTTTGGAGGGAAATGCTAAGGAATGGTTATATTATTTGCCTTCCGGAAGTATCACAACATGGAATGGGATGAAGAAACTTTTCCTCTAGATATATTTTCCCGCATCAAAGGCTACTCAAATTCGCAAAGAAATTTGTGGGATAATGCAACATGTGGGAGAGTCATTATATGAATGTTGGGATCGATACAAGAGATTGGTGGAAAGTTGTCCACACCATCAATTTAGTGACGCCATGATAATCCAATACTTCTATGAAGGTCTCCAAGCAAGTGATAGATATCTTATTGACTCCACCGGTGGTGGTGCACTAGTGAACAAGACGGTGGCCGAAGCTACCGAGTTGATTAAAAGTATGGCGGCAAACTCACAATAATTCTATGCAAGAGGTGATTCAATGGTTAAGTTGGTGCATGAGGTTAGTGACTCGTCTTCACAATCCGAGCAACAGTTAAACAATATAGATAGGGTAGTGCAACGATTAGCCGCGGTAATTATTCCGGATGATGAAACCGAACAAGTAAATGCTTTATATCCAAATCAAAGGCCAAGGTACGATCCATACTCAAATACTTACAATCCCGGTTGGAAGGATCATCCCAACTTTAGCTATGCAAACAAGCAAGCGGAGGCTCCTAATCCATATGCGCAACAAGGTGGATTCCAACAACCACGTTTCCAACCTCAACAACAACAATTCCAACCACAACAAGTCAAGGAGCAAGATTCTTCGAATAATGACAAGTTGAATGTGATAATGCAAAGCATGCAGGGTCTCACTTCTATGTTACAACAAACCCAACAAAAGACCGATTCGGCAATCAAGGATTTACAAACTCAAATGGGACAATTGGCAACCGATATGAACTTAATGAAAGCTCAAGTATCCACAATGCTTCCTTCGCAACCAATTGTGAATCCAAGAGAGAATGTTAGTGCGGTTACTTTAAGAAGTGGAAGACAAGTTGAGAGTCTAACTCGTCATGAAGAAGCTAGTGAAGAGGTAGTCAAAGAGAAATAGGATGCCGAACCAAGGGAGACTTCAACACCAACCGCCCAATCCAAGGAACCGGTTCCTACTTTCACTACTCCACCTCATTTTCCTAGTCGTTTTGCCAAGTCCAAGAAGGAAGCTCAAGATAAGGCACTCATGGATATCTTCAAGAAGATAAAAATCAACATCCCCTTCATCGAGGCCATCAAGACAATGCCAAGGTATGCTAAGTTCATGAAGGAGTTATGCACAAAGAAGGATAGGTTGCTTGATAATGAAATTACTAAAGTTGGCGAGAGTGCGTCGGCTATGCTTTTGAAGAATATGCCTACAAAGTGCACGGATCCCGGTGGTTTCACGGTGCCAATTACTATTGGTAAGGAAAGGTTTGAACATGCTTTACTTGACTTGGGAGCTTCCATTAGTGTGATGTCGGCCGATATATATGACTCCTTGAATCTTGGACCATTGAAATAGACAAGAGTTATTATCCAACTAGCAAATAAGTCTAACATCTATCCAAAGGGGCTTGTAGAAGACGTTCTAGTGCAAGTGAATGAATTAATTTTTCCGGTGGATTTCTTTGTGGTGGATATGGACAACAATGAGAATCGGTCGTCTACTTCTCTACTTCTTGGGAGGCCATTTATGAAGACCGCAAAGACGAAGATTGATATTGATAAAGGTACACTCACTATGGAATTCGACAAGGAAGTAATACACTTCAACATATTTGAAGCCATGCGCTACCCAAGTGATGTGCATTCTGCTTACTCCGTTGATGTAGTTAGTTCATTAGCGCAACAAGTGGTGGAATTGAATCGAGAGGATGAACTTGATGTGGTGTTGCAAAAGAGCATTGAATTGGACGTCCACGGCTTTCCTAACTTGGATGTTGAAATTTCCACGGAATTGGTGGAGACGTGTGGTGCCTTAACGGCATTACAAGAAGCGAAGGGTAATGTTTCATATATTTCTTTACCCGTGAATGATGAATTACTTGTACCATATATTGTGAGGGCACCTAAACTAGAGTTGAAGCCACTTCCGGAACATTTGAAGTATGCGTTTTTGGGAGATGGAGATGAGATTCCGGTGATTATTTCAAAGAACCTCACACCGGTACAAGAAGACCGTTTGCTTAGAGTCTTGAAAGAGCACAAAACGTCTATTGGGTGGACAATTGCAGATATCAAGGGCATTAGTCCATCAATATGCATGCATAGGATTCTAATGGAAGAGAACGTGAAGCTGGTACGTGATGCTCAATGTAGGCTTAATCCTCCCATGATGGAGGTTGTGAAGAAAGAGATACTCAAATTGCTAAGTGCGGGGGTGATCTACCCAATTTTCGATAGAAAATGGGTTAGTCCGGTACAAGTGGTGCCAAAGAAGTCCGGTGTTACGGTTGTTCGAAATCAAGACGATGAACTTGTTCCTACAAAAGTTCAAACCGGTTGGAGAGTGTGCATTGATTATAGAAAGTTTAATTCCGCAACCCGAAAGGATCACTTTCTTTTACCTTTCATTGATCAAATGTTGGAGCGGTTAGCGGGGCATTCTTATTATTATTTCTTGGATGGTTATTCCGGATACAATCAACTTGTTATTGCACTGGAGGACCAAGAGAAGACCACTTTTACTTGTCCGTTTGGAATGTTTACGTATAGACGGATGCCGTTTGGTCTTTGCAATGCACCGGCTACTTTCCAAAGATGCATGGTGAGTATATTCTCAGATTACGTGGAGCGCATTATTGAGGTATTTATGGACAACTTTAGTGTTTATGGAAATTCTTTTGATATTTTTTTAGATAACCTTGAACTAGTTCTTAAACGATGCATAGACACTAACCTTGTTCTTAATTGGGAGAAATGTCATTTTATGGTAAACCATGGCATAGTACTTGGTCACATTGTGTCCTCTCAAGGGCTTAAAGTGGACAAGTCAAAGATAGATTTAATAAGAAACTTACAATATCCCACTTCGGTGCGGGAAGTTCGTTCTTTTCTTGGCCATGTAGGTTTCTATAGGAAGTTTTATCAAGGATTTCTCCAAAATCTCCATGTCGATGTGCAAGTTACTACAAAAGGAGGTACCTTTTGACTTCAACAAGGAATGCGAGGATGCTTTTGACAAATTAAAGGCAATGTTGACAAGTGCGCCGATTATCAAGTCACCAGATTGGAATCTTCCATTTGAATTAATGTGTGATGCTAGTGATTATGCGGTTGGAGCCGTTTTGGGTCAAAGAGTGGACAAGTTGTCCCATGTTATCTATTATGCATCTAGGACCCTTAATGATGCACAAATCAACTATTCAACCACAGAAAAGGAGTTATTGGCTATAGTGTTTGCATTGGAAAAATTTCGATCATACTTGGTGGATACAAAGGTTATCGTGTATTCTGATCATGCGGCACTTAAATACTTACTAAAGAAGAAAGAAGCTAAGCCAAGACTAATCCGGTGGATCCTATTACTACAAGAGTTCGACATAGAAATTCGAGATAAGAAAGGTGTGGAGAATACCGTTGCGGATCATCTTAGTAGACTTGTTATGTCTCACGATGAACTTCCATTACAAGACCGCTTTCCGGACGAACAACTTTTCTCCTTGGAAGAATCAACACCTTGGTATGCGGATATAGTGAACTACTTGGTGACAAGGAAGGTACCTAGTACAATGTCCAACTTCCAAAATATGATACTTAAGAAGATAATGAAGCAATATGTGTTGGATGAACCATACTTATGGAAATATGGCATTGATCAAATCATACGAAGGTGCGTACCTAACTCCGAATTTCAATCTATTCTCTACTTTTGTCATACTTTTGCTTGTGGTGGCCATTTTGGTTCTAAACATACCACTCTCAAAGTTCTTGAAAGTGGATTTTATTGGCCCACCTTGTTTGAAGATTCATATGTGTTTTGTAAATCGTGTGATAGATGTCAAAGAACGGGCAATCTAGGTGCTCGAAATCAAATGCCACTCACACCAATTCTCGCCGTAGAGATTTTTGATGTGTGGGGAATCAATTTTATGGGCCCTTTTGTCAATTCGAATGGAAATTTTTATATACTTCTTGCCGTAGATTATGTTTCGAAATGGGTGGAGGCTAGAGACACCAAAACTAATGATTCTCAAGTTGTTTGTGATTTTGTAAGAGAAAACATATTCACTAGGCACGGCACACCAAGAGTGGTGATAAGCGATGGAGGCTCACATTTCAAGAAGTATTTTCACGCTCTCCTCAAGAAGTACAACATAACACACAAGATTGGTACGCCTTACCATACACAAACTAGTGGACAAGCGGAAATCTCAAACAGTGAAATCAAGTCCATTCTTGAGAAAACGGTGAATACCACAAGGAAAGATTGGAGCTTTAAGCTCAATGATGCACTTTGGGCGTATAGAACGGCGTACAAGACACCGATTGGTATGTCTCCATATAGGTTGGTTTATGGCAAAGCTTGTCATCTTCCGGTTGAACTTGAACATAAGGCTTATTGGGCGATAAAGAAATTCAACATGGAGTATGATGCGGCGGGGAAACAAAGAAAGTTGCAACTAAATGAGCTAGAGGAGATACGTAATGATGCTTACGAGAATGCCCGGATTTACAAAGAAAATACCAAGATTTTTCATGACAAGATGATTTCTCGGAAATTTTTTGTTGTGGGGCAAAAAGTTCTTTTATTTAATAATCGTTTACGTTTATTTCCGGGTAAGCTTAAGTCCCGCTGGGTGGGACCATTTATTGTTACTAATGTTTATGATCATGGTGCAGTTGAAATTGTTAGTGAAAAAACAGGACAACCCTTGAAATTCAACGGCCATAGGTTGAAGCCATATTATGAAAACTTTCCAACGGAGCATGTGGACGTGATTGGACTTCGAGATGTTCTTCCTTTAGAGGAGTAATGTGAAGCAAAGAGCTATGTCGGGCCATCGACTTTAAAACAAGCGCTAAGTGGGAGGCAACCCACCGGTTTTGTATTTCTTATCCTTTTGTATTTTTATTTTTATTTGCTTTTTGTTTTGTTTGTTTATTTTTCTTGTTCCATATCATATTAGGATTTCCCACCTTAACTTTGCTTGGACGATTCAATTACATTGAGGAAAATGTAAGGTTTAAGTGTGGGGGAGTGGTTAAGCATATATTTAAAAAAAAAAAAAATTGCATAAAACTTTCAACTTTTAGAGATTTTAGAGTCACTAGCATGCTTCTAGGTATGATTACATAGAGAATTCTGACCGACATAATTGAACTTGGAAATGTTAGGGAACTACGTTCGATTTCTTGCTTGTTAGAGTGTTAAATAATAGATTTAATCATGCCGGTGATGCAAATGTGGAGCAGGGAAAAGTGCGTTATTAGAGTTGTTGATCAATCATTAGTGGAGACTACCCATTTTCATATCATGTGAGGCACCGACCAGAAATTCTTCCATGACTAAAGAGCTTCTTTTTAGTGTGTGTCACCGTACGTTAATTCCGGGTAGAATGGTGAGCTACCCAATTTCACACCAATTTCAGCACTATTTTGATCTCTTGAGTGCTAATTTTTGTCAATCATGAGGGTGACATCTATGGATGAAAGCCTCCTTCTTGTAGTTCAATTTGCAGTTAGCACCATTCTCTCAACAACGGGTCCATAGAAACACCACAATCATCAACAACAAGGGAGCGACATCAAAATCTACAAGGGAAGTTGAAAAGGTTCAAGGTTTGCAAGCAACAATGAAACAAGAAAAGAGAAAATTTCAAATTCAAGTAAGCAACATACAATGAGCAGATTTTTACATATATGTTGAATACTTACAATACAAAGAGGTAATTCTATATTCAAGTATGAAGACTAATTTACAAGAGCGAAGAAAAGCAAAAGGTGAGAATTATTGAAGTTTATGATTTCGAGACGATACAAGTTGTGAAGAATCAAGCGGTAAAGTACTTTTCCACGGCCATGGTTTATTTTATTTTTCACTTTGTTTTGTATTTTATTTCTCTTGTCTTAAAAAAATAATAATATAAAAAAATGAAAAATTGAAAAAAAAAAGAAAAAAAAAGAAGATATGAGACAAGAGAAATATCTTTGATTTTGTTTGTTTATTTAATAAGCCGTGTGGAAGGAAAATCTATAAAGAAGTTTCAAGCGACATGGATTTTAATGAAAAAGTTTACAAATTGTCAAGGATTTATGAAGTTAAAGAGTTTATCACCAAATAGTTGAAGCCGAAGACCAATAAGATGAAGACAAGGAGCGGAAGACGTTTCTATTGGATTCCGTGAGAGTGGTGTTATCATAATTGGAAATCGGATGTGAAGGTAAGTAAGTCATCTCATCCTCGATATAAGTGGTTGATTTCCTTTCTTAGAGATCGTTAGAAAAATGGTTTTTCAAAATGTTAAAAGATGTGGGTTTTTCAAAATTTCGGAAGTTATCCTTCCTACCATTCAACGTGTTGCAGGAATTCTCTCTTCATTCCTACCTGCACACATGTGAGACCCATAAAAGAGCCATCTTTTTGAGTGCAATTATCATAAAACCCTTTTGGTGAGGCAGAAGTCGAGGCGAAATGCTTATTGATCGTTTCTCAAACACGTGTTCTCTCATTATGGTGTGGTTATTTCTCACTCAACATTTAAGAATGAGAATATGTTCTTTAGTATTTCTAACTTCTTATTACTAGCATGCAGAAACTCTATGTCTTCATAACTCTTAGGATGCTTGGGACGCTAGAACGCATTTTACGTGTGTTTTTGAGCTATTAGGTACTCTGGAGTCGCACGGAGGAAAAGAAGAAGGAATCACACAAATTGGGAAAAAGGGGCAAAATTGTCATTTCATAGGGAGAGCACTATCTGGAGCCCGATAATGGTTAAGGGGCAACTCGCTTGGAGGTATACTAAACGCAAACCATCTACGGTTAAGGGGTTATCATTTGGGGTACCCCTTATCATTTATTAGGGGTGTAATCATCACTGGATAGCCCTTATCCAGAAAATATGTGTGTTATAAGCACCCAGTTTGGGTGGTTCTTATTTTGGGCGCAATTAGCCATCACAATGATTAACCCTAAAATCGATATTCCCTCTTTCTCTCGTTCATTCTTACACACATAAGAAATCAGCAGCCATGGTCCGAGAAATTGAGATTTCAGAAAGCTCGATCTGTACCGAAAACAGAGACGATGATGAATTCAAGCTAGGGTTTGAAAATTAGGGTTCTTGGTGAAAGATTAAGAGGAGGAACGAGATGGGTATGAATCTGTGGATAGGGTAATATTTCGATTCAACTCGAGAGGTGTTGTTAATGGAGTTAGATCGAGATTCAGAGGAGTTCAGAGAGAATTGAGAGACGGATTGAAGCCGCTATTGAAGAAATTACAGAGAAATAAAGCTAGGGTTTTGTGATTCCCAGATCTAAGAGATGATGGAACTTAAATTAGATATGGGTTCTTGATTACGAGGGAGATGGGAAGATTTTGAGCATCAGAAATGAGGGTTAGTAAGCAGCTGTTGCTGCAATTGATGTTGCAGAGAGTGAATCAGGAGAAGAATTACAGCCTGTGTTTGCGGTAATGCCGAATATGAGCTCAAATTCAGGGTTTTCTGAGAACTAGGGTTGATAAATTATTGGGTTTTCAATGGTGATTGTATATATGGGAGAATCGTTTGCTATTGGTAGCTGAGACGAAGAGGAAGATGGGTTTGTGGTTTGGGTTTCGTGCTGCTGATTCTGGAATGGGGTGTGATTGACACTGATTGAAGCTATGAACAACTGGGTTGTTGTTGAAATGAGAAAGCAACACTGATAATATGAAATTATAGATGTATGCTCAGGCTTGTCGCATGTGAAGATAATGGCCTGAAATTACGGCCGGAAAGTCCTGTAATCAGCCGAAACTCGGCCAAATTTTCCTCCCATGAGTTAACTCGCATCCGATCCAGCTCAATAACTCAGACGATTAAGACGACTCAACTATGATTAAGACGGACTGACTGAATCTGACTTCTCCTTCCTTTGACTAATTGACTGACATGCTGACTGACGGTTGACCGGTTTGACCGTTAGTCCTAATGGTGGACTGACGGAATATTCCGTCGACGGAGAGAATTTTCAGATGGCCGACGGTGATGAATTCCGGCCAACTTCTGTCCAAAAACCAAGTTTTTCGGTGAACAAAAATACAGAATTTTGGGTGGAATTCTCTCATGTGTGTGAAGACTTAGAATTGGGAATTGGATGGAAACTTGGAAGTTTTGGAGAATTGGACTAGAAATTGGAATATGGCTCAAATTAGGAAAGTGATGTTCTTATGGAATGTGGATTCTTTTCCTACAAAGACATGGAGAGTATTGAAGCCTATAAATAAAGGAGTTCTCTACAACTTTTTACACACATCTACTTTGGAGAAGGAGTTAAAGTGCACAAGGATTGGAGGAAGGAGCAACCATCATCTTTTCAATAAGTTTTTCTTTCTTCCTTTATTATTATTATTATTATTATTGTGTGAACTCCAAATTATGAGTAGCTAATTTTCTTATTGATTGAGGATGAATTCCTAGTTCTTAACATATGGTTTGAGTTTTGTTTCAATTCTACTTTGAAGTTTTTCATATGATTATCGATTGTTTTTACTAATATTAATGTTTATAATTGATTGATAGGTTGTTTGGAGTGCACGCTAAATTAATTTGTTAATTTAATCTAAAGCTAGTGAAAGTTAAGGAATACGTAATAGTTTCTTGACTCTTTACACAAGTAGAAAACACGAGATCTTGCGGAAGGATTCCGTGGAGAAATTGTGTGTGAAAACAACGCTACAACTTAGACCAAGCGAACCGAGTCTAACTACTAGTACTAAACCTAAGTTCACAAATCTTAATGCGTTCGGGGAATTACATCTTGTAAGCGAACCTCAAGGTGGTTCTTTTGAATAGAATCTGATAACTAAGCGGACTTGTTACTCGGTGAAATAAGGAATTTTGGGGTTAGCTAAGCGAACCTGCTATCCTACGGTTGGTGATAATCTATGACTAATTAAAAGTGGAAAATAACATAACTTAATCATTGTTTTGCAGCGAAGAAGGATTCCTTGATCTATTCTCTCTTATTGAATTCAACTTACACTTTTAATTACTTTGTTTATTTCTTTTGCTTTTAAAATCTTGAACCAATACCCCCCTTTTTGTGACATTATAAGACAACTATAATCTCTTGCTCCTCGTGGGATCGACCTTGACTACCCTATATTACTCTTTAATTAGGTAGTAAAGTATTAATTAATTTGTTGTGGTTACGACACGCATACAATGGTTGTGCTCATAAGTGGTCGGGAGTGGAGGTGAGTGATGGAGGAGAACTGAGAGTTTTTTGCAGAGCTTGGAGAAGATGAGAACGACGAAAAGGATGTGTTTGGCTTCTGTTCGTACAAGGGTAAGAGATAGGAAGTTAGGGTGTTAGGCAGGAGCATCAACTGTTGATATATCATAAAGAGATTCCGTTGGATGCTTAGCATCTATATCAAATCTAACGGTTCAAGATGAAAACGGGTTTGGGTCATGGATCCTGGGTTTTATCTCATGGGAGATCTTCTTCTAGGCCCATGTCTTCTTCAAGGATACTATCTTAAGCCCACTTATAGTTTTTAGACGTGAAAGTAGCATTCTTCACTTTCGGATGAGGTGCAAACAATATTCTTCACTGCCTTTTAGCGCGAGCCTTTGTTGTGTATCTTCCGTTGTCACCAATTCTCCACTTATTTTGACTCCTTAATTCTTCCAAGCTTTATTTAGTACCTAAAAATACAAAATTAATTAGTACAAGTATTTATTCTTGAAAACAGAGAGAATACATAATTTGGGATAACTATGATTTTTAAAGCGCAAAAGATGAGTTAAATACCAATAAAAAGGTATAGAAATATGCAATATTTGGCACTCATCATATACCCCCAAACCTGAATTTAAGTTGTCCTCAAGTGAAACGGAAATTAAGAAATCCTAATTATACCACTGTCGTTGGTCTCTCGAATGTATTTAGCGTATACACTAAGCCATTAAACCCCTAGGTGTCCCTAGTGGACGAGTTATAGTCTCGTGAGGGCCTACCAGAGGTGAACCCACAAAACCTTCTCCAACTTCAGAGCGTAATAGAGTCCTAAGCATCCAAGAATCAACGAGGACATAGAGTTTCTGCATGCTAGTAATGAGAAGTTAGAACTACCAAAGAACGCATTCTCATCCTTAAGAGTCGAGCGACAAATAGCCATGCCATATGAAAGAATTCGGGTTCGAGAGTAATCACAAGCCTCGACTTCTGCCTCACCAATAGGGTTTTATGATAATTGCACTGAAAAAGACCGCTTTTTTAGTCTCTCATGTGTGCAGAAAGGAATAAAGAGAGAAATCATGTACACGTTGAATGGTGGGAAGGAGAACCTTTCGAATTAATTTCTGGAGACTCCAAAAAATTGTGGACAAAAAGAATCTTTTTCTGATGATCTCTAAGAAAGGAAATCAATCATTAACAAGGATGGGAGTACTCACTTACCTTCACATCCGATCGGCAATCAACACCACTCTCACAGCATCCATAGAAATGGCTTCAATCTTTGGTCTTCGGTCTTCAACTGTTGATGATGAACTTCGTAGAACCTTGAAAATTTCTGATTTTTTTTTTCTTTTTAATTTCCTTGTTGCTTGAATTTTCCTCTTAAATTCTTCTTCTTTACCATGGTGTTTATTAAACAAGACTAAAAACAAACTGTAATAAATAAATAAAAACATTTATTTTTTAAAACAAACTGAAAAAAACAAAATAATGATGAAACTACTAAAGCCATGGATGATAGACTTATCACTTAATTCTTCACAACATGTATTGTCTTGTTTTTATGAACTTCACTATTTCTCATCTTTTTCTGTTTTCTTTGCTCTTGTAAGATAAGTTTTCACTTGTGTATATGATTCTATTTCTTTTTTGTATTGTATCTTCACTTTTGAATAAGACTTTTTTTTTTTCCTTGAATTGTTGCATGTAAACCTTGGACTATTTCAACTTTTCTTCAAATATTCTGATGTTGCACTGCATGTTGATGATGTTGTGTTTCTATGGATCTATTGATGTTGTCGAGTGAGAGAGAATGGTGTTAACTGCAAATCAAACTATAAGAAGGAGTTTTCATCTTTAGACGTCATCCTCATGATTGACAAAATTAGCACTCCAGAGATAGAAAATAGTGATGAAAGTGGTGCGAAGTTGGGTAGCTCACCATTCCTACCCATAATTGACGTACGGTGACACACTCTCTAAAATATTTTTTAGATAGTCACAAAAATTGAAGGTCGGTGCCTCGCTTGATGTAAAAATCGGTAGTCTCCACTAAGGGTGATCACAACTCTACTACCAAATTTCTTTGCAGCACTTAATTCGCCCACCGACATGGTTAAATCCAACTTTAACGCTCTAACAACAAAGAAACTCGATTGTGTTCTTTAGTACTTTCAAGTTGGTACATCTAAGTTATTTTCATGTATAAAATCATTA
Organism: Papaver bracteatum; assembly: GCA_023529315.1. Lineage (NCBI taxonomy): Eukaryota > Viridiplantae > Streptophyta > Magnoliopsida > Ranunculales > Papaveraceae > Papaver > Papaver bracteatum. The sequence continues at coordinate 283,042 of JAJJWX010005375.1, read as the reverse complement.
GTACCAACACACACTCTCCCAAAGTCAGAAATAGGTATATCATGTTCATTTTCATAGAACAATTCATCAATCCCTAGTTCATAATCATCATCATCCAAAACCTTTGTGTCATGCACAAGAGAATCAGAGAGAGGAACACACTGTGTTCTAAGCATGGAATCAGATGCATTTAAGTTACATTCATTTTTAGGCCCAAAAATATCACTATGCAGTCTAGTTTTTCCCAAGTCAGAAACAAATAGTGCTCTATCATGCTCACATTTATTGAATAGATTAACAAACCTCAACTTAGTATCATCAGCATTCAAAGTACCCAAATCAGTCTCATAAGAAGAGTCATATTGCGACCTAGGAAGGGAATCAGACACATTATAATTATCTTCATGCATAAAAACATTAGTGTCAACAGAAAATTTAACTTTTCCTAAGTCACACACCAGTTGTGTGTTATGCTCTTCTTCACTGAATAACTGCACAGGCTCTAGATCAACATCAACATCGCAGGTATGTGCATATGGAATACTAGAAGAAACATTATTCATGAAGCTCGAGGCGGATAAGCCTAATGTCTCTGAACCCAAAGGTTCCATAATATTTTCAGAATAAACATGTTCTTCTAACATAACATCATCATCGTAACAGAAATGCAATCCCCTATTCACGGTCATAGTGTCTCTAGGCCACTCATTTACCTCTAGATTAGGTTCAAGTTCAATATTAGTAGCCTGAGTATGAACATAGACACTATTTTCAAAATTTATTTTATGACTAACATTCATTTCATTCTGAAATTCCTCCCCCTTCCCACTTAGTACATCACAGATTTGACCCAATTTGAGTTCTAAACTCGCAATCCTTTGGTCATTTAAATTCTGATATTGCAAAAGGTTTTGATTTATTTTTAGAAATGTATTAAGTTGTTCAATGGAAGGAGAGTATTCAACAGCAGGTACCCTCATAGAAGATGGGTATTCAATACATGATTGTGCATTAGGGTCACTACAGAAAGGAAATTCAGAAGCAATGCTATATGGTTTATTATGAAATTCAAATCTAGCATTACTTTGTTCAATGATTTTCACAGATTACATACAAGGAGTCAGGGAAGTACAAAATTGTTCAACTTCCCATTGTGTTGATTGATACACATGGGTGCATGGTCGTTAGGGTGTATAAAAGACTGATCGCAACCCTCAAAAAATTGATTATGGTCCCAATGACTACCAATTTCATAACCTGTCGGTACTTCATATCTTGGATTTCATGGTAATCTCTAGATTTCCTGAAACCATGTAAAATATAGCAATTATCGACAGGATGGCATAAGCTACCACATAAGGTACAAGAATTGATTTCCGATTGTCTAGGTGAATTAGATGCGACATATTTCTCATGTATTTGCATTTCTAAAGCTGTAGTTTGAGCTTCTAACTGATCCAAAAGTGACGATTATGTGAGCTTGGCATTACAAAAATGTTCATTTTTGTAATGTGGTGGATGATACATTTGTGAATAGTTATTAGGGTCCAAGTATTGAGGCTCATGACTTTGAAAATATCCATAACAATCCCTATAACTATTGACATCATGGTCTGTGGGAGGCTCGTAACGTGAAGCGTGCCTGTAAGCAAGTTCTCTAATGGAATTGTTTTCATCCCCAGTTGCAGACCAAAATCCTTCCATAATCTCTCTCTAGTGACAGACTGAGCTATCGGAGACAGGACATTCACAAGGTTTAACAAAGATTTGAGAGACACACAGTGATATAATAATTCAGCTAGCAGGTATGTTACCCAACTACTACAGGATCATAAAATTTTTTGCAGGGTTAGATAAGGTTATGCAAAGCAACTAGTTCAACAATCATATATTATAAGAACACCAATCAACATGTTATAACACTCAGACAGCAAAACAATTCTCTAATACAGGGAAACAATACTTGTTCTAGGAATTATGCTCACAGATTCAACATGATGTACTAAACAGCAAAGAAGTAATGTGCAAATCAGGGGAGCAAGGACTTATGGGAATGACAATCAGATTCAAGGATTTGGAGATTCAAATAGACACTAGTTCTGACAAGATACGAGATGCACAGTAGTACACAATTTTGCTAGCAAAAAGGTTACTCAGAACCACAGGGTCTTGTTCATGGATACCATGCGATGCAGGTATTGGACAATGTTCAGTCAAGCAGCTAGGTTATCAAGCTATCATGGTTTATCATTCATACAAATATAAAGTATAATGAGGTTCGAAAATGACACCAACCGGGTTTAACCATAATAATAATTGGGTTCTGCTCTTTTTTTCCCTTTGGATTGCACTTCAGCTTTGCAGGCACCATCAATACAGAATGGGTTTAAGCATGATACTCAGGTTCTATTGCTCCTTTTCCTTGGTTTGCTTCTTTGGTTTACCTATCAGCTCAACAATAACTTTCAGTCCTCAGAATTATGCCATTAAAGCAGAGACACAGAAGCACCAATACTGCAGATTTCAAAGAAAGGGTTCTGCAGGATGATGAAAACTGTGAGCTTATAGTCAACTAGCAGAATTAGACCTTCCACTAAAGTCACTTCTACAACTTGTATTTCCCAGGGATGGCTAACACAATCAAAAGTTTAGAAATCTAGAGATGAATATTTACAGATGGTGTACCACTATGGACTGAAAAAAGTTAAAAACTACAGAGAACTTATCAGATTTATACTAAATTACATGATGCTACAAGTTACGGATGATTTTGACTTACATAAATTGCTACAATACAAATGCAAGGTAAACTAAAAACAAGTAAAATGTTACATAACTAAGCTACAACTAGATGCAAAGGAAGTTTTAACTATGCAGGATATATATGAGATGCAACTAACTGGTATTTACATGGCTAAGATGTTTACTAAATTATAGCTACAGATAAGTTATACTAGAAAAGTGAAATCTAAACTAGCATATATACATCCTAAACTGAAAACTAGGAAACTAAAGATGCAGAAATTAAAAACTTCAGCTAATACTTAGCAACATAATGCAGATTGTAAGAACAAATGGACTAAACAAACTGCAGTACACAGCAAAGGTGCAGAATTACAAACAAATTGTGCAGTTTATGCAAATAAAATGACTAAAATTTAAACTTGCACTTCTAAATGCAGATCATATAAACAAATGGGTTATACTACTGAGATGGAATAAAAAAAAGTCTTAACTTACAGCAATCTGAAGAGCTACAGAATGCAAAGATAGAAAGTTTTAAGATGATGAAAAATATATGATAGATAGATTAATAACTAAGTTACACTAGCAATGGCAGAGAAACAGAAATTCCAGATACTTTTATACAAGAGTAAGATGCAAATCAGTAAAGAAAAGATGGAAACTTCAGCTACAGCGCTACCAAGTCCCCGACAACGGCTCCAAAAACTTGGTAGGTCTGTAAACAAGCCTACGACTATGTATAACTGCAAGTGCACATCGTCGACTGGAGACAGAGCAAATACAGGTTGATCCCACAGAGACAAGGTGGGTGTAACTTGAAGTTTATGGTATTACAACTACTGATTCAAAGTTAAAGTAACAACCAGGTGGGTTTGTTTGCCGATACGGCTATGATGTGGGTTATGTAACACAAAATATAAAACAAGAATGAAGGCACTAGGATTGTCAAATCTACCACTAACTCATACTATATGTATTCAGCTATTTATACTACTCTTGTCCTTGTGACATATAAGGGAGAAGTGTCAAGTCTACCCCTTACCTAAGGTGTTTCACCGATGGATAATTCATTCATAACTAAAGTATCAATCCGGAGCACTAACTGTCTAATTAAGCATAACTAGTCAAGGGATTAACAATAGTCTATCAAGCATGAGTTGCAGCACAATCAACACAGTTTTTATTCTAACTACAATGGATGTCTGACATACACTGTGAGAGCAAAGTATTGAGCACTTAGATTAAATTTATCCTAAAACAGTTTAAGCATTCAAGAGAAATACAAATAACATGAATAACATAGCAGAAAGCTAGGGATTCATCTAAACCCTAGTTATGAAATTAGAACATGATTAAGATGATACTAAATATAAACTACTACAGCTTGGTGCACCGGCTAATCCAGGAATGATTTTTACATCACAATATTCTCCCTATTTATATACAAAAAACTCTCAATCACTTAGAAATTGATAATTAGAGAACACTCAGTCACCTATAACAAATTTTCTGACAAACACCTTCTCTAATTAAACTTTACAGCTCCTTTATTTGATATTTGCTTTAGCTGTGAAGAAACCCTAGTCTTATCTATCTCAATCGTAGCTTCTAGGGTTACTGTTTTTGATAATGGATAAGATAAGATGGAGAGATATAGAAACTAGGAGATTGATTGATGGCCCTATAAAAGGTGGTTGTGCTCAGAAGTGGTCGGGAGTGGAGGTGATTGATGAAGGAGAACTGAGAGTTTTTTTCAGAGCTTGGAGAAGATGAGAACGACGAGAAGGAGGTGTTTGGATTCTGTTCGTACAAAGGGAAGAGATAGGAAGTTAGGGTGTTAGGCAGGAGCATCAACTGTTGATATATCATGAAGAGATTCCGTTGGATGCTTAGCATCTATATCAAATCTAATGTGTCAAGATGAAAATGGGTTTGGGTCTTGGATCTTGGGTTTTATCTCTTGGGAGATCTTCTTCTAGGCCCATGTCTTTTTCAAGGATACTATCTTAAACCCACTTCTAGTTTTTAGACGTGAAAGCAGCATTCTTCACTTGCGGATGAGGTGCAAATAATATTCTTCACTGCCTTCTAGCGCGAGCCTTTGTTGTATCTCTTCCGTTGTCACCAATTCTCCACTTCTTTTGACTCCTTAATTCTTCCAAGCTTTATTTAGTACCTAAAAATACAAAATTAATTAGTACAAGTATTTATTCTTGAAAATAGAGAAAATATAGAATTTGGGATAATTTATGATTTTTAAAGCGCAAAAGATGAGTTAAATACCAATAAAAAGGTATAGAAATATGCAATATTTGGCATCAAATACCCCCAAACCTGAATTTTACTTGTCCTCAAGTGAAACGGAAATTAAGAAATCCTAACTATACCACTGTCGCTGGTCTCTCGAATGCATTTAGCGTATGCATTAAGCCGTTAAACCCCTAGGTGTCCCTAGTGGACGAGTTATAGTCTCGTAGGGTCCTACCAGAGGTGAACCCACAAAACCTTGTCCAACTTCAGAACGTAATAGATTCCTAAGCATCCAAGGATCTATGAGGACATAGAGTTTCTGCATGCTAGTAATAAGAAGTTAGAACTACCAAAGAACGCATTCTCATCCCTAAGAATTGAGCGAGAGTAATCACAAGCCTCGACTTATGCCTCACCAATAGGGTTTTATGATAACTGCACTTAAAAATACCGCTTTTTTAGCCTCTCATGTGTGCAGACGGGAATTAAGAGAGAAATCCTGCACACGTTGTATAGTGGGTAGGAGAACCTTCCGAAATAATTTCTGGAGAGTCCACAAAATTGTGGACAAAAAGAATCTTTTTCTGATGATCTCTAAGAAATGAAATCAATCATTAGCAAGGATGTGAGTACTCACTTACCTTCACATCTGATCGAAAATCAACACCACTCTCACAGCATCCATAGAAACGACTTCAATCTTTGGTCTTCGGTCTTCAACTGTTGATGAGGAACTTCTTGAACTTCATAGAACCTTGAAAAATTTTGATTTTTCTTTTCTCTTTAATTTCCTTGTTGCTTGAATTTTCCTATTAAATTTTTCTTCTTTACCATGGTGTTTATTAAACAAGACTAAAAACGAAATGTAATTTTTTTTTATTTTTTTTTTGAAACAAATTGAAAATAACAAAATAATGATGAAACTACTAAAGCCATGGATGAAATACTTTATCACTTAATTCATCACAACCTGTATTGTCTTGATTTTATGAACTTCACTATTTCTCATCTTTTTATGTTTTCTTTGCTCTTGTAAGATAAGTCTTCACTTGTGTATATAATTTTGTTTATTTTTTTGTACTGTATCTTCACTTTTGAATAAGATTTTTTATTTTCCTTGAATTGTTGCATGTAAACCTTGGACTATTTCAACTTTTCTTCAAATATTCTGATATTGCGTTGTATGTTGATGATGATGTGTTTCTATGGATCTGTTGATGTTGTCGAGTGAGAGAGAATGGTGCTAACTGCAAATCAAACTACAAGAAGGAGTTTTCATCTTAACATGTCATCCTCATGATTAACAAAATTAGCATTCAAGAGATCGAAAATAGTGCTGAAAATGGTGCGAAGTTGGGTAGCTCACCATTCCTACCCGGAATTGACGTACGGTGACACACTCTCTAAAAGATTTTTTAGATAGTCACAAAAATTGAAGGTCGGTGCCTCGCTTGATGTGAAAATAGGTAGTCTCCACTAAGGGTGATCACAACTCTACTACCAAATATCTTTGCACCACCTAATTCTCCCACCGGCATGGTTAAATCCAACTTTAATGCTCTAACAACTAAGAAACCCGATTGTTTTCTCCAGTACTTCCAAGTTCAGTTATTTCGGTCAGACTCTCTATGTAAACATAGCTAGAAGCATGCTAGTGACTCTAAGATCTCTAAAGTTTGGAGGTTTTATGCAAATATTTACAAAAAAAATTGAAAATTTTATCTACAAAGCGAAAAGACTAAAAAGACTTAAAACTCTTGAAAATTTTATCTACAAAGTGAAAAGACTAAAAAGACTAAAAACTTTAAATGCAAAATACTTCTCCAAACCTAAATCTAACATTGTCCTCAATGTTTCAAAAGATAATAATAATTTAAATAGCAGCATACCATGAGAACCATGTTGATTAGAGAAAAGGGAAGAGATTATCGGATGTCGGCGAAAGCAAGATTAGAGATTTATTATTCAAGGCTAGAATCCAACGTTTTCAGCTGAGATCATGTTGGATTAGCATAATATATACAAGACAAAGGAAGACTCAACTGACTTAAGATAGAAAATATAACATTACCTACTGGATTATATACAGGGAGAATTCACCATACATTAACAATCTAAAAAGTTAAGGATGAACCCAAAAGACATAATGCAAAAATTTTAGTAGCCTCACACAATTATAACAAGACAAAAATTTAAGCGAGGCTGTCAAAACAAATGAGCTACCCCCAAACCTAGATTTTTCAACAAATATACTTTTGGGCACAAAATCTAACAATTTCCGGGGTGTATCATGCACAAGATCTAGTTCAAAGTGGACATGCTCAGGGATGGATGGAGTGACATGCGTAAACTACAACTGTGGCTCATCAAAGGTATTATATTTAGCTACAAAATAGTCCTAGAGGACTTGGGAGGCACACAGTTACAATCCTAGATTAGGTATTCTCAGAAGAGTAAGTTTTAAAATTTTGTTACAAACCAAATCTAGGTTGGTTGGAAGATTACCAGTTTGTGACATGGGCAAGGAAGTTGGTACATCTAAGTTATTTTCATGTATAAAATCATTAGTGCCAACACACACTCTCCTAAAGTCATAAAAAATTATATCATGTTCATTTTCTTAGAACAATTCATCAATCCCTAGTTCATAATCATCATCATCCAAAACCTTTGTGTCATGCACAAGAGAATTAGAGAGAGCAACACACTATGTTCTAAGCAGGGAATCAGATGCATTTAAGTTACATTCATTTTTAGGCTCAAAAATATCACTATGCAGTCTAGTTTTTCACAAGTTAGAAACAACTAGTGCTTTATCATGCTCACAGTTATTGAATAGATTAAAAAACCTTAACTTAGTATCACCAGCATTCAAAGTACCCAAATCAATCTCATAAGAAAAGTCATATTGCGACCTAGGAAGGGAATCAGACACATTATCATTATCTTCATGCATAAGAACATTAGTGTCAACAGAAAATTCAACTTTTCCTAAGTCACACACAAGTTTAAGTTATGCTCTTCTTCACATAATTACTGCACAGGCTCTAGATCAACATCACATGTATATGCATATGGAATACTAGAAGAAACATTATTCATGAAGGTCGGGGCAGAGAAGCCTAATGTCTCTGAACCCAAAGGTTCCATAATATTTTCATAATAAACATGTTCTTATAACATAACATCATCATCATCATCATCATCATTATCTTAACAACAATGCAATGCCCTATTCACGATCATAGTGTGTCTAGGCCACTCATTGACCTATAGATTAGGTTCATGTTCAATATTAGTAGCCTGAGTATGAACATAGATATTATTTTCAAAATTTATTTTTATGACTAACATTCATTTCATCCTGAAATTCCTCCCCCTTCCCACTTAGTGCATCACAGATTTGACCCAATTTGAGTTCTAAACTCGCAAACCTTTGGTCATTTAAATTCTGATATTGCAAAAGGTTTGATTTATTTTTAGAAATGTATTAAGTTGTTCAATGGAAGGAAAGTCTTCAACAGTAGGTACCCTCATAGTAGATGGGTATTCAATACATGATTATGCATTAGGGTCACTACAAAAAGGAAATTCAGAAGTAATGCTATATAGTTCATTATGAAATTCAAATCTAGCATTATCTTGTTCAATGATTTTCACAGATTGCATACAAGGAGTCAGGGAAGTACAAAAAATTTCAACTTCCCATTTTGTTTATTGATACATGGGTGCATGGTCGTTAGGGTGTATAAAAGACTGATCGCAACCCTCAAAAAATTGATTATGGTCCCAATGACTACCAGTTTCATAACATGTCGGTACTTCATATCTTGGATTTTCATGGTATTCACTAGATTGCCTGAAACCATGAAAAATATAGCAATTATCGACAGGATGGCCTAAGCTACCACATAAGGTACAAGAATTGATTTCCGATTGTCTTGGTGAATTAGATGCGACAGATTTCTCATGTATTTGCATTTCAAAAGATGTAGTTTGAGGTTCTAATTGATTCCAAAGTGACGATTATGTGAGCTGGGCATTACAAAAATGTTCATTTTCTTCCTATAGTGGATGATACATGTGTCAATAGTTATTAGGGTCCAAGTATTGAGGCTCAGGACTTTGAAAATATCCATAACAATCCCTATAACTATTGACATCATGGTCTGTGGGAGGCTCGTAACGTGAAGCGTGCCTGTAAGCAAGTTCTCTAATGAATTTGTTTTCATCCCCAGTTGCAGACCAAAATCCTGCCATGATCTCTCTCTAGTGATATACTGAGCTATCGGAGACAGGACAATCACAAGGTTTAACAAAGATTTGAGACACACACAGTGATATAACAATTCAGCTAGTAGGTATGTTACCCAAATACTACAGGATCATGCAATTTGTTGCAGGGTTCGATAAGGTAATGCAAAGCAACTAGTTCAACAATTATATATTATAAGAACACCAATCAACATGTTATGACATTCAGACAACAAAACAATTCTGTAATATAGGGAAACAATGCTTGTTCTAGGAGTTATGCTCACAGATTCAACATGATGTACTGAAAATCAATTCAGTAATGTGCAAATCAGGGGAGCAAGGACTTATGGGAATGACAATCAGATTCAGGTATTTGGAGATTCAAATAGACACTAGTTCTGACAAGATACGAGATGCACAGTTGTACACAATTCTGCTAGCAAATGGGTTACTCAGAACCACAGGGTCGTGTTGATGGATACCATACGATGCAGGTATTGGACAATGTTCAGTCAAGCATTTAGGTTATCAGGCTATCATGGTTTATTATTCATACAAATATAAATTATAATGAGGTTAGAAAATGACACCAAGCGGGTTTAACCATAATAACAACTGAATTCTGCTCCTTTTTTCCTTTGGTTTGCACTTCAGCTTCGCATGCACCGTTAGTACAGTACTGGGTATAAGCACGATACTCATGTTTTGTTGCTCATTTTCCTTGGTTTGCTGATTTGGTTTACCTATTAGCTCAATAAAAACTTTCAGTCCTCAGAATTATGCCATTGAAGCAAAGACACAGAAGCACCAATACTGAAGAATTCAGAGAAAGGGTGCTGCAGGATGATGAAAACTGTGAGCTTGTTGTCAACTAGCATAATTAGACCTTCCACTAAAGTCACTTCTACAACTTGTGTTTCTCAGGGATGGCTAACACAATAAAAAGTTCAACAGTCTAGAGATGAATATTTACAGATGGTGTACCACTATGGACTGAAAAAGTTAAAAACTACAGAGAACTTATCAAATTTACACTAAATTACATGATGCTTCCAGCTATGGATGATTTTCACTTACATAAATTGCTACAATACAATACAGATGCAAGGTAAACTAAAAAAAAAACAAACTAAAAACAGGTAAAATGTTACAGAACTAAGATACAACTAGATGCAAAGGCAGTTTTAACTATGCAGGATATATATGAGATGCAACTAACTGGTATTTACATGGCTAAGATGTTTACTAAATTATAGCTACAGATAAGTTATAATAGAACAGTAAAAGTGAAATCTAAACTAGCATATATACATCCTAAACTGAAAACTAGGAAACTAAAGATGCAGAAATTAAAAACTTCAGCTAGTACTTAGCAACAGAATGCAGATTGTAAGAACAAATATACTAAACAAACTGCAGTACACAGAAAAGGTACATAATTACAAATAAATTCTGCAGTTTATGCAAATGAAATGACTGAAATTTAAAATTGCACTACTAAATGCAGATCATATAAGCAAATGGGTTATACTACTGAGATGGAATAAAAAAAAGTCCTAACTTACAGCAATCTGAAGAGCTACAGAATACAAAGATAGAAAGTTTTAAGACGATGAAAAATATATGATAGATGGATTAACAACTAAGTTACACTAGCAATGGCAAAGAAACAGAAATTCCAGATACTTATATACAAGAGTAAGATGCAAATCAGTAAAGAAAAGATGGAAACTTCAGCTACACCGCTACATGGTCCCCGGCAACGGCGCCAGAAACTTGGTAGGTCTGTAAACAAGCCTATGACTATGTCTAACTGCAAGTGCACATCGTCTATTGGTGACAGAGAAAATGCGGGTCTATCCCACAGACACAAGGTGGGTGTAACGTGAAGCTTATGGTCTTACCACTACTGATTCAAAGTGAAAGTAACAACAAGGTGGGTTTGTTTTCCGATACGGCTAGGATGTGGGTTATGTAACACAAAATTGAAAACAAGAATGAAGGCACTAGGATTGTCAAATCCACCACTACCTCATACTATATGTATTCAACTATTTATACTACTCTTGTCCTTATGACATATAAGGGAGAAGTGTCAAGTCTACCACTTACCTAAGGTGTTTCACCGATGGATAATTCATTCATAACTAAAGTATCAATCCGGAGCACTAACTGTCTAATTAAGCATAACTAGTCAAGGGATTAAAAATAGTCTATCAAGCATGAGTTGCAGCACAATCAACATAGTTTTTATTCTAACTACAATGGATGCCTGACATACACTGTGAGAGCAAAGTATTGAGCACTTAGATTAAATTTATCCTAAAACAGTTTAAGCATTCAAGAGCAATACAAATAACATGAATAACATAGCATAAAGCTAAGGCTTCATCTAAACCCTAGTTATGAAATTAGAACATGATTAAGATGATACTGAATATAAACTACTACAGCTTGGTGCACCGGCTAATCCGGGAATGATTTTTACATCACAATCTCCTCCCTATTTATATACAAAAAACTCCCAATCACTTAGAAATTGATAATTAGAGAACACTCACTCACCTATAACAAGTTTTCTGACAAACCCCTTCTGCAACTCAACTTTACAGCTCCTTTATTTGATATTTGCTTTAGCTGTGAAGAAACCCTAGTCTTATCTCTCTCAATCATAGCTTCTAGGTTTACTGTTTTTGATAATGGAGAAGATAAGATGGAGAGAGATAAAAACTAGGAGATTGATTGATGGCTCTTAAGAAGGTGGTTGTGCTCAGAGGTGGTCGAGAGTGGAGGTGATTAATGGAGGAGAACTGAGAGTTTTTTTTGTAGAGCTTGGAGAAGATGAGAACAATGAGAAGGAGGTGCTTGGATTCTGTTGGTGTTAGGCAGGAGCATCAACTATTGATATATCATGAAGAGATTCCGTTGGATGCTTAGCATCTATATCAAATCTAACGGTTCAAGATGTAAAGGGGTTTGGGTCTGGGATCTTGGGTTTTATCTCTTGGGAGATCTTCTTCTAGGCCCACGTTATCTTCAACGCTAATAATTTAATCCCACTTATAGTTTTTCGACGTGAAAGCAGTATTCTTCACTTATGGATGAGGTGCAAAAAATATTCTTCACTGCCTTCTAGCGCGAGCCTTTATTGTTTCTCTTCCGTTGTCACCAATTTTCCACTTCTTTTGACTCCTTAATTCTTCAAAGATTTATTTAGTACCTAAAAATACAAAATTGATTAGTACAAGTATTTATTCTTGAAAACAGTGAAAATACATAATTTGGGAGAATATATGATTTTTAAAGATCAAAAATGAGTTAAATGCCAATAAAAAGGTATAGAAATATGCAATATTTGGCACTCATCAATTACCCCCAATCCTGAATTTTACTTGTCCTCAAGTGAAACGGAAATTAAGAAATCATAACTATACCACTGTCGTTGGTCTCTCGAATGCATTTAGCGTATGCACTAAGCCTTTAAACCCCTAGGTGTCCCTAGTGGGCGAGATATATTCTCGTGAGGGCCTACTAGAGGTGAACCCACAAAAGCTTCTCCAACTTCAGAGCGTAATTGAGTCCTAAGCATCCATGGAGCTATGAGGACATAGAGTTTCTGCATGCTAGTAATAAGAAGTTAGAACTACCAAATAACGCATTCTCATCCTTAAGAGTTGAGCGAGAATAGCCATACCATATGAAAGAATTCGGGTTCGAGAGTAATCACAAGCCTCGACTTTTGCCTCACCAATAGGGTTTTATGATAATTGCACTCAAAAAGACCATTTTTTTAGTCTCTCATGTGTGCAAATAGGAATAAAGAGAGAAATCCTGCACACGTTGAATGGTGGGAAAGAGAACCTTCCGAAATAATTTCAGGAGACTCCACAAAATTGTTGACAAAAAGAATCTTTTTTTGATGAACTCTAAGAAAGGACATCAATCATTAACAAAGATGGGAGTACTCACTTACCTTCACATCCGATCGGCAATCAACACCACTCTCACAACATCCATAGAAACCGACTTAAATATTTGGTCTTCGGTCTTCAACTGTTGATGATGAACTTCTTGAACTTCATAGAACCTTGAATTTTTTTGATTTATTCTTTCTCTTTAATTTCCTTGTTGCTTGAATTTTCCTCTTAAATTATTCTTCTTTACCATGGTGTTTATTAAACAAGACTAAAAACAAACTGTAATTTTTTTATTTTTTTATTTTTTTTTGAAACAATCAGAAAATAACAAAATAATGATGAAACTACTAAAGCCGTGGATGAAAGACTTTATCACTTAATTCTTCACAACCTGTATTGTCTTGATTTTATGAACTTCACTATTTCTCATTTTTTTCTGTTTTCTTTGCTCTTGTAAGATAAGTCTTCACTTGTGTATATAATTTTGTTTATTTTTTTGTACTGTATCTTCACTTTTGAATAAGATTTTTTATTTTCCTTGAATTGTTGCATGTAAACCTTGGACTATTTTAATTTTTCTTCAAATATTTTGATGTTGCGCTGCATGTTGATGATGATGTGTTTCCATGGATCTGTTGATGTTGTCGAGTGAGTGAAAATGGTTCTAATTGCAAATCAAACTACAAGAAGGAGTTTTCATATTTATACGTCATCCTCATGATTGACAAAATTAGCACTCAAGAGATCGAAAATAGTATTGAAAGTGGTGCGAAGTTGGGTAGCTCACCATTCCTACCCAGAATTGACGTACGGTGACACACACTCTAAAAGATTTTTTAGATAGTCACAAAAATTGAAGGTCGGTGCCTCGCTTGATGTAAAAATAGGTAGTCTCCACTAAGGGTGATCACAACTCTACTACCAAATATCTTTGCAGCACCTAATTCGCCCACCGGCATGGTTAAATTCAACTTTAACACTCTAACAACTAAGAAATCCGATTGTGTTTTCCACTACTTCCAAGTTTAGTTATTTCGGTCAGACTCTCTACATAAACATAGCTAGAAGCATGCTAGTGACTCTATGATCTCTAAAATATGGAGGTTTTATGCAAATATTTACAAAAAAAATAAAAATTTATATACAAAGTGAAAAGACTAAAAAGACTAAAAACTTTTGAAAATTTTATCTACAAAGTGAAAAGACTAAAAATACTAAAAACTCTAAATACAAAATACTCCCCCAAACCTAAATCTAACATTGTCCTTAATGTTTCAAAAGATAATAAGAATTTAAATAACAGCATACCATGAGAACCATGTTGATTAGAGAAAAGGGAAGAGATTACCGGATGTCGGCGAAAGCAAGATTAGGGCTTCATTATTCAAGGCTAGAATCCAACGTTTTCAGCTGAGATCATGTTGGATTAGCACAATATATACAAGACAAAAGAAGACTCAACTGACCCAAGATAGAAAATATAACATTACCTACTGGATTATATACATGGAGAATTCACCATACATTAACAATCTAAAAAGTTGATGATCAACCCAAAAGACAGAATACATAAATTTTAGTAGCCTCACATAATTATAATAAGACAAAAATTTAAGCGAGGCTGTCAAAACAAATGATCTACCTCCAAACCTAGATTTTTCAACAGATATACTTTTGGGCACAAAATCTAACAATTTCAGGGGTGTATCATGCACAAGATCGAGTTCAAAGTGGACATGTTCAGGTATGGATGGAGAGACATGCGTAAACTCCAATTGTGGCTCATCAAAGGTATTATATTTAGCTGCAAAATAGTCTAAGAGGACTTGGGAGGCACACATTTCCAATCCTAGATTAGGTATTCTCGGCAGAGTTGGTTTTATAATTTTGTTACAAACCAAATCTAGGTTGGTTGGAAGATTACCAGTTTGTGACATGGGCAGGGAAGTTGGTACATCTAAGTTATTTTCATGTATAAAATCATTAGTACCAACACACACTCTCCTAAAGTCAAAAACATGTATATCATGTTCATTTTCATTTTCATTTTCATTTTAATTTTAAAATTACAATTCATCAAGCCCTAGTTCATAATCATCATCATCCAAAACCTTTGTGTCATGCACAAGAGAATCAGAGATAGCAACACACTGTGTTCTAAGCAGGGAAATTAAATCGTATGATGGCGAAACTAGATATTTTGGAATCACAAATGATGAGATGAAGATGTTTGTGATTACTTTTGTCTTGCCTATCAGAGAAATTAATCTCGAGTCAATTATTTCAATTGTACTCAATACAATAGAATCGATCAAGATCATATCACGCAACTACAAAGAAAATAGTTGGGTCTAGATTCACAATCCCAATGAAGTCTTCTATCCGTTAACCTACAGGGTCTCAGAAGAAACCAAAGGTTAAAGGAGAATCGACTCTAGTTTATACAACTAGTATCACACATGAGGTATGGGTATTACCTTTCCCAGTTTCTAGAGTTCTCCTTTATATAGTCTCCAAATTAGGGTATGCAATCTAAGTTACCTTGGTAACAAAGCTTTCAATATTCACCATTAGATGAAAACCTGATTAGATTCAAGCTAATATCTTTCAACCGTTAGATTGAACTTAGCTTGTTATACACAAATAAACTATACGTCATTTACGTTTGTGTAACCGTACCTAAACGTGTACAAGTCGTTGGTTCAACAGTAGTTAACCAAATGATTAGCCATATGAGCACTTTCATATCAACCTTATTCATCTTCACCATAACTAGTTCAAATGACTCAAATGAACTAGTTTAAGAGTTGTTCAATTGCTTAGATCTCATAGAAGTATACAAGACACAATCGAAGCAAAATTGGTTTTGATTCACTCGAATCGATTCATGAAATTTATAGCCATGGTTTTCAAATATGCATTACTTAGTGTATATAAATTTAAGTTCACAAATAAACCAATTTTAGAAAGTAACACACTTAAGTATGTGTACGGGTATGCGTACTTAAGTAACCGGTTTTGAGTTTAGTTTAACTTGATTTTCAAATTCAGCAGAAATTCACGGACGTGAACTTTTTTCCAGTATGCGTACTGGTATGTGTACTTAGGTAACCAGATTGAGTTGGTTTTGAAATCCAAACTCAGCAGAAATTCACGGACGTGAACTTTCCCCAGTATGCATATGAGTACGCATACTTACCCAGTCTCCATCAACCATTTTGTATGCATACATTTGGTTCCCGATTTTGGACTTATACATTAATGTGCGAACACACTATATATGCTTATATCCAGAGATGGTTACATATTTTAAACTCTTTATTTCAATCATTGAACCATTCTTAGAGGATGTTAAATAGAGGTTATTCACACACTATTTTTCATCAAAGCAATTTTTCAAGATATTGAAATAATCAACATGACATTCGTCACGAGTAAAGATGAATTTGGCCAAAGCAAAAGCTTACCATCACATATTTCGAGAGCGAGATAAACTCAACTTGAAATATAAAATGTGTATAATCTAAGTCTATATAGTAATACGACTTTTGTCTCAAGATAGGAGATAGAGTAGATAGACTTTTTGAGTGATAGATAAGTTCAAGTCTCCACATACCTTTTAGTCGATGAAGTTCCACTAGTTCCTTGAGTTGTTCTTCGTCTTTGTATGATGAACGTCGTGGATTCTAGAGCTCAACTACACTTTTTATCCTAGTCCGATACTTAGCTATAAGTAAACTAGAAATCAAGACTTATAGTATTGGCAACTAAATATGACAACAAGCTTGAGATAGCAACACTTGCGAGTTCGACCGAGTAGTGCTCATAGGCTGCACTTCGGTTGCATAAGTCCAGATTTTGAGGATAGCTAGACTTTTGTCAAATTGTTATCGATTTCCTTCACCTTGATCATTCGTTTGATTTTGATCATATGTTCGATCGTAATCAGTAAATCAATTATATAGGCTTAATCTGTGGTGGGGGTGGGGGAGGGGGGGGGGGGAGATTGGGTTTAAAGTTTTCAATTGAGTTTAAGAAACTCTTAGTTGGTGTGACATCATCTAAGGGAATCAATTGCGCGGAGTCCTGATGGGATTCAAGAGGTATAAGGAGTGTGATTGTACCTTAATTGGTAGGATACCTTCTAGGGATCAACTACATTACAGTATGAAGTTAATTAGTAGTAGGCTAGTGTCTGTAGTGGCTTAATACAGTTTGATGTTCAATCTATACTAGGTCCCGATATTTTTCTGCATTTGTAGTTTCCTCGTTAACAAAACTTTTGGTGTCTGGGTTATTTATTTTTCCGCATTATATTGTTTATCTTTATAATTGAAATATAACATGTTATGTGTTGATCAATCATAGTAGAGAAATCCGACCTAGTTTGTTGGATACGACTTGATTGATTCTTGGACATTAATCTTTGGTACTGTACACGTTATGTCTTTGTGATTAGGTTCACGGATTCAACTGTGTAAAAGTTCTAAGTACAAGAGATAGAAATATAACTCTTAATATTATTCCTTGATTGAGTTTTACTCTCGAAGTTGTATTGAGTTTTTCCATAAGATTTCCTAAGAAATTGTGGTGGTGTATATTGGTACCCTCGCGTTTTCAAGACTTGCTTTGAGGTTCTTTCCATAGATTGAATTTGTAGACAATTCTTAACTCAAGTAAAGTCTATGAAGAAAGAAATTGTCAAAGATAACCTGAAACTATTAAGAGAAAATAACTTGTACTTTCCAAGCAAAGGAATTTGTTAAGAAATAACAATTTGTAAGCATGTGAAAAAAATCACCTTGAAAATCAAAAATAATTAAATAAGCCCAAAGCCATTAGGGTGTTGGGTTTGCCTGTTAAAATTTATAGTTAGCGAGATCAAGGAATTAAGTTGGCGAACACATAAGAGAGGGAAAGAATTCCTAAGCTTTGTAGGTTCGCGAACTAATATGAAAAAAGACAACATGAACATTCACGCCTTGTTGGGTTCACAAACTCCAACACACAAAAAAAAAACAATTGCAACAATTGTGCCTTGTTAGGTTCGCGAACTTAAACACAAAATGGTAACAAGAACTCAATTATCCAAAGTCGTCAGTAGAAGTTTTCACTTTTGGTTCGCGAACTCAAATGAATTACAAATATTATTTTGAGTTTTATAAGCTTTAGGTTCACAAACTCAAAATCCAGGTTCGTGAAAGCAATGATTGAAAAATTAGTTATAAACTACTTAACAAATCTTTACAAACTCAAGAACAAATTTGCAAGTCTGAATTTTTATTAAAACACTTGTGCTTTCACTCAAGCTTAGTTTTGAGTTCTCAACAAGCGAGAGTTTGGAATCAAAATACCACTAGACTTAGTAAAAGCTAATCCTTAGTAAGATTTTCTTTGTACATGATTTTTTATTGAAGTCCTTGACTTGTTGTTTGATATTTTTAATATATGTTTGCCGTTTTGAAAGGGCATCCTGGAGTTTTCTGCAGACGCGTCTCTTCCCATTAATGGATGCCTTTTGAAAGCGTTTATTGGATATGAAGAGACATCTCCAAAAGACATGAAATTCTCTATAAATAGCAAAGGTTTTCTTCCAAATTCGAAACATCAAAATCTTTGTTTTCTTTTCTCTCTAAGCATAATCAGAATCTCATACTGTGTGTCCTTGGTTGGGCCAAGGGAGTACAACTCTTGAATCCAACAAGTTCTTAGGGCTTCATTGTATCCTGAAAGCAATATGTCATTGACCAATTGTACTCGCCAATTTGTTGGTAAGGGTCGAAATAATTGCTGAAAATAATTGCAATGCCTGCAAGTCAGTGATACAATATTCTTTTCTGTTCTTTGATTTCATTCTCTGGTACCCAAGTTTCCAAAATTAGCTACGATATATAGATAAAATGAATTAAAAAGAGTATGAAAGGAGAAACCAGTCTTCATTACTAACCTCGATGGAGTTCTTCAAATTCATGATGTCTTCGTACGATTTTGATTCTTCTATCTTTGTGAGTAACTTGCAAAATATTAAACTCTATTACCTAATCTATTCCAAAAGGTAACCGAATTTTGTATGCTAAATTCAATAAATAGATGCGGAATCTAAATTTCACAACATACTCGATATACCAAGAACTGTAGGTTCAATCGAGCATTCACTATAACAACTTCAAGCTTTCAAATTCCCAAACCACCGTCTTTTATAGGGGAACAAACTTCAACTCAAGCTAATGTGACCAATTTTTTAGTACTAGAGTCTTCATTCTGAAGACAATTTCGTATTAATCATTAATAGCCACATTATAAACGGTTATGCTAGTAAGAACATACTTCATAAAAATAACGTTATCCCGAAATGAAAGAATCTTACCTTTTCAACCAGCAAGCTTATTCTGAAGAAAAAAATTGACAAAAGGCCAAACATGTTGAAGTAGTTCTGCCAGGCTTGAGTACAAAACCAAGATATTTATCAGGAAAATTAGACAAATTAAAGCATATTCATATAACATGCAACAAGTAATCTTTGGTGGATACGTTCATTTTTAATAAAGCACATGTTTTTCTCACTACTAACAATTCGTTCTGGAGAAGTTTGATGATCTCCTAGTAGTTTTTTGAGATTATTTAAACTATTTTCTCCCCTATTGTAGATGGTTTTCATCATCTGCAAATAATAAGTGGGTAAGACTATAACAATTTCTCATCATTATCGGCTTCAAATCCGCACTTACTAGAAATTCCGTTACTTAGAATATCTTCAACAATTACAAAAAGAATATGAGATAAGTGATCTCCTTGTGACAAACCTCTTTCAACATTAAAACTAAAATTTTTCTCAAAACTCTGTCATGAAGTCTCAACTAATAAAGTTGAAAGCTTGAATTATATCAAGCTTAAGACCAAGATTCCCACTTCATAATATATTTTTCTTCTCGTTCACAAGTTCGTGGATGAAGAATGGTCTTGACAACATCAATAGTGGTCGAGTTTGGTGTCACAAAACATAACATCATCAACAAACATATGGTATAAATTACTGATGAAGAATAGTCTTGATATCATTAATGGTAGTTGCGCAGTGCATGGGATTTTTTGATGAAAATATGACCTCCAAGTCCACTGAGTCTTTCGATAGCACCAAGATGCCACCATTTCTTCCACAAGCAGAAACATAATGATTGGTGTTAAAAATTCAGAGAACCGCAAGCCCTCAAATAGTTCATTCAATTAAGTTGAGTTCAAGATAAAAATAAAATTGTTGGATTACAAGCACACAAAAATGAGTTTGTGAGAGAATGTTTGATATCTAAGATGAGGGATCACACTTTAATGACGAGATAAATCTTTTTTTTACAGAATGGTAAAGAATTGCAACATTAGTTACTTCTGAAGTGTATCAAACAGCTCGTTCCCGACGTCTGAGCGAATTTGATTGTAATGGTTGGGTTATTGAGGTGGAAGATGAAATTGAAGATTTTTGAGAAGAAAAGTGGGATTGGGGATACTATTTTATCAGTTAGGGATTGGGGTGTGGATGAGATGAGGCGGTGGAATTAACATTTGTGGGTAGTTGTTTGGGCTCATTTTGATTTTGGCTTTTGAGCTCATTTTGATTTCAGATATTGGACTTATTAAGGAACGATTTTTTGGGAACCATGGTTTTTTTTGGGAACCATGGTTTACTTAGGCATCTACCATACAGTTATAACGGGTGTCTTAAAGTTAGAAAATTACTAAATTACCCTTTAAATAAATAAATTTTTGTTTTTTTATTTAATTTTATTTTTTTATTGAGTTTTTGAAAATATTGAAGAACTACATAGCTAGTTATGATATAAATATTAATGTTCATAACCAGGCTCTCATCTAGTTTCTTGTAAAAACTTTTCTTCTTTTCTTTTTTTTTCTTTTTTTGAATTTGGTTCGGCTAGGGGGAAAAATTCTAAGGTTCAACTCGGGAAAAAATAAATAAAACGTAGCTGAACTACATGAAAAAAAGTTCGTCTAGGAAAAAAATGCGAGCCAACCGAACTAAATATATGGGTTTACAGAGAAGAGTTCAGCTAAAGAAAAAAAATTTTGTGAACTAACGGAACCGTGCATTTGGTGTTCTATACAAAAGTTCGGTTACAACCAAAAAAATTCGTACTAGTCAGTAGTGTTCTTCGTGTTATTGGTTTCTAAAGTTCGGTTACCAAACTAGTTTTTTTTTAAACTTCTACGAACCGAACTTCTTGTTGTAATTTCCATCTTCACCTTATTTTGATGATTGCTACTCCATTTTTTCAATCAAAAATGAATTAAAATTAATGGATTTGTGGGACGTATATTACTCAATTTTGATAATTACTACTCAAAGATAATAAAATGCTTCAAAAAAAAAGGCACAATTAGGGGATGCTAAAAAAAAAAAAAACATTATGATGTAATTGAAATACCACTTATCCAAGTGTGTTTGGGGATACTTCAAATAATATATTTTGATTAGATGAAAAAGAGAAAGGATTCTGGAAGATTTGTGTGATATGAGAAGGTGCTTAAATTGATTTTAATGACTCCTAATTGCAACCTTTTTTAGACAATCAAATTTTCATCTATGAAAAAAACCCAAACCAAATCCCAATTCAAACACTAAGTCGATAAAATTTTGCATTTATAGAGCCACTTTCGGTATTGTATTCATCCAACAAAACAATATTGAAAGTTAACCTGCTACCGAAATTCAATTTTTTTTATTTAAATACAATTTAGTTATTTTTTTGATAACCTAGATGGTTTTGATTCAAATCATTTTGATTATCATAATGATTTTTTTGATAACCTAAATCAAAAATCATTCATAATGATTTGTGTGATTTTTTTGATGGAAAAGAAAAGTGAAGGGGGATACTAAAAAAATAGGTTTTTAATTTTTATTTGGGTAAGGATAATATGGTTATTTCACACCTAAAAAAAGGACCCCTTAACCAAAATACAACCCCATTTAACTTTGAGTATCTCCTAATTTGTGGAGGTATCCCCCAATTGCGCCTTAAAAAAAAGGATAAAATAAAAATAATATGAGGGTGGTTTTGGTATTAATAAAAGTATTTGGATAAGGGGTGTTTCAGTTTACTTCTAGATGTCCTAAGGGCAGTTCCTATGGCAATGGACAATTTTTTTTTGTAGGATAAAGATAAAATATAAAATATAATATTTAGGTGAGATAAAATATGATAAATTGAATAAAAAAATATTAAAGTAATTGTTGGGAATCAGGAATTGTACTGGGCGTGTGAGGAATAGCCGCAGGCGTTGGAAGTAAATTCGCCAGGGATTGAAGATGGCCCACATGTTTCTGGCTCAAATGTCAGCGCTTGTTCCACGATCGCCCGACCTTCCATCAAGCGAGCGCTACATGTTCCATCTCACTCAACGACCAACAAATTTATTGGTTTGTACATCCATTTTTCATGTTTGTTGAGTCCACAATGGGATCAAAATCAACAAACTTCAAGTTTGTTGAGTCCATAGGAAGTGCTCTAATAAAAAAGTAAACCATAGTTTACTTCTGGATGTCCTAATAAAAAAGCAAACCCTGGTTCCCCGAAAAACACTGTGGTCCCAATTGTCGGATACGGATATGGGACAGGATTGGATGGGTGATAACACCATGGTCCCAATTGTCGAAAAACACCATGATCCCCGAGAATTTTGTTGTTTAATCCACTAAACCCGACCCAGGTTAACCTGTAGTCCAGCGGGAGATAACTTTTAACCGCTGGTCCAAAAAAGTTCAAAAAAACACGAAATTACTTCACTGCCCATCATCTTTCACGTGTGACATCCAGCGAACGATAGTTTCTCTATTAGAACAGAAACATTAAAACCACCTGAAACGATGAAATCAAAAATTAAAAATCTAGGTCACCGAAAAGCAAACACCACAAATCAATCCAAAACCCCAAAAAAATGAAAATCAAAACCCAGAAGAGAGAAATTCGTAAAGGTACAAAGTACTCCCGATTCTGAATCAACCGTCAAAGAATAAAAAGAAATCTGTTAATTGAGAAACAAAATCAAGGAAGAAGAAGAAATATGTTGATACATGTTATCAATAACCTAAACACCTAACCACATCTCTCACTCCACGTCGAGAGTTGAAAAAACCTCCCCTCCCATTGGCCGGTGAACGAAACCCTCGCCCCTGATTAGCTAAAAAACAAGTTAGCCCCCTTAGATTTTGTGGCCGTTAATTTCTAATCGGAATTATTTGATCTGATGGCTCAAATCTGGCGATATCGTTCACCTTATTTTATTTTTTAGGGTGTCGATGAAACCCTTGATCCTGATTGGTTGAAATTTAAAAAATATCCTTACACAACGTTTACATAATTTTAATAAAATTCGGACCATCAGATTTGTTAAATTGAACCCATTAGATATAACGCGGGACTGCTAAAAATAAAAAATTTAAAACCGGAATTTGTAAAGAAAAAAAAAATTACGGAAGTTTTTTTGTTTAAGAAATAAAAAAGGAAAAAGATTATCTGATTTTGAATAAAATAAGGAAAAAAAATATATTTTTGTTCTGAAAAAATCAATAGGAAATAAATTGATTCGGGGAATAGAGATGGCAGAATAGATAGATAGATTTTATTACCCTAAACCTTTGATGGTAAAATAATATTTAAATTAATTTTGGAGGAATTGTTTTAAGAAATAAAGTGCATTTTTGGAAATAAGGCTGAATTTTTCTTATATGTGTCTCTTAAAATCTAGGAGTTTCTTAATGGTCAAGTTCTTTTAAGTCTATATATGAAAGATTCGAGATTATTGTCTACATTTTGCAACCGCATAAACAATTCTAGGTCACGTTTCAATATACAGTTCTACTAGGTATTGTTGGAAATGGCAAACAAAGGTATGTAGTAGCCCTAATCTTCATCTGCCCAAAGCTAATGATACTAATAATTTCATAAAACCATCACGTATAAACTAATCGCATTTATGTTTTTGCTGTAGAGTTATGTTATCTTTTACTAATCTTTTTGTTGTCCTTTACTAATCTCTTTGTCACATCCAGGAATCGTTATCACACCATTCAATGATCTTTCACCACAACATGCAACTCAAAAGGTTTTGAAAGCACAAAATCGGCCCAAATATGTGGTGTTAAGTTACATCTTATTGATCAGGAGGTCAGAAGTTGGTTCCTTAATTTATTAAAATCAAGACCATCAGATTTGTAACACATTAACTACTAAATTTATTTATTTTTAATTCGGATTATAATTTTTTTGAATGCTTTTATTTTCACTTGCACATTCTTATTTAGTTTCTCAAACCAAACAGTAATTAGGTGTTTCTCTTTTTCTTTGTTTTTATTTTGATTTCTGATTTCTTTTGATTTACCTTACATGTTTTTTTTTACTATGCCAACCATTAGGGGTTAGTTTTGATGAAAGGATTTTACAAGGTAGTGGTTTTTTTTTTTCTCTTTAATTTATGTTACAGCATAATGGTTGTTTTCATTCTTTCTTTTTTTGGGGATTCTCCCATCACGAACACAAAAGATACACCATTGCGGGTGTGAGTTAGTGTTGGTTCCTTTCCTATTTTTATTCAATTTTTGTTTTTTTTTATTTTCTTAGTTAATTCTGGCAACATATGTAATTTTCTTAATGAAGGTGCTTTTTTTTTTGTTCCCTCTCACTTTAGATTTGATGAAATGAGACATAATGTATAGCTTTTAATTATTATCCTATATACATATTTACTCTTGCATCTATTCGAATTAGGTTCATTTCCAGGAACACTGTTTTAAGATGCTGGTAGCTAACTGTTAGTGGACTGCGAATATCAGATATAAGGCCATATTTAGAGCTACTGAAAGCACTAAATGTATTCTCATTTGGATGATATTTCAACTCATGAGACAAATGGAAATTCAAAGAGTTAAGGGTTTTATTGATTTATAGCTGAACGTGGATTAATTGATAAACAATTGAATTTTATGCTATAGGTTTAATTATTTCCTAGTTAAAATAATAGGTATCTAAAATACAGTATTATTATGTATTTGTAGATGTAAATATTATTTGGGACATGAAACTGAACTTCCATTCTTGAAGTTCCGTATTTGGTGGTAGAGGTGATAGTACATGTGTGGGGGATGTTGTTGGGTGTGGCCGGGCTTGATGAGGTTTTAAAAGTGGCTTAACCAATGAGTTCACTTAGGCTTAAGATATAGGAGAAGCGTGCTGAAATTTACGCATTTCGAAAAGCACATCTTAAATTGAAAACACTTTTGTTTTAACTTTTGAATTCCTATTCATAAACTTTTGCATAGCGATGCGCAGGAAACTCAGTTGCAGGCTATGGTACATATAGATTCACTGGAAACATTATTTTTTTATGGAATAATTGTGTTCGATTCTAATGGATTTTTTTGGCCTTTCTTAGTCATACATCTATTTATGGTAGTAAAGAGGGAAAAAAAAAACCTTACACGCATTATGGGGTGTCTTTGGATTTACCTGGAGTCTTCTAACAGAAAAGTTCCATGAATATAACTCCTAATTCATTATGATGTCATCCCTTTACATTATGATGTCATCCCTTTTGATGTAATGTAAATAATGAAGATAAGTTGTCTTTCTTGATTTAAATGGTTAACTGATGTGTGTTGCTGGGAATTGATATTTCTTTGGGTTTAGTTTTTTAGATGGGAGCCTGGTGATATCTGTTGGAGGTAACCATATACATTTAGCGGTTCTATCATTAATTCTATTAGTAAGAAGTAGGAATGATTGGTTCAATGATAACTAAGCAATTGTATCTATTTTCTTCATCCAGATAATACTTGGCTGTAGAGTTTTTCATGTGCATTATGTTGAAATTCAGAGTTTAATTAGTCAAAATTGTGGTCTTTTAGAGGATTAGATATGTACATATAATTGTTGTTTGTCGGATCCATTTTACAGAATCTAAGTAGGGCACAATTGGTAACTTGACATAAATAAGTACATTCTGAATTCTAATCAACTTTAAACCATGTAGCAAATTTATCTGCAAGTTCCCATCAATTGCCCGGCTTTTTCAAATTTCCGTTTGCGGATATAAAGGGCATGTAGAGGAATGCGCCACTGTTAACTTAACTGGGTTAGTGTTTCTACATTTAATCTACGCTGCTTTTGGAAGCTGTGATATTAGATGTATAAATACTAATTGGTGTCATCTAAGAACAACCAAAGATTCAACTTATTTTCCAAATTAGATTGTGTGATCTGTTTGTGACGTTATTACTACTTGACCATTTGTATTATTTATGGAAGATTGGAAGCACTAGCTTGGGTCGGAATTCAGTTATTTAAAAATACTCCTGGTAAGATTATTTCGGCAAAATAGTCTTTCTCAGCTAGATACTTGCACTGGGTCACTGAATTGAACTTGGTTATTTCTTTACCTTAATGCGATTGTTCCTTGTTTATTTATTTACCTTAATGCGATTGTTCCATTTGCCAAAGTCTTTTTAAGACAATTCAGTCTTGAAATATTCCCATATTTTTGCCTTCGTTCTTATATCCTTCTTCTAGAATTACACACACGTTTAGCTGCAACACACCCTTGCATAATATATTTGATATGAACGTACAGGCCCCGGCTTATATGCAACCTTCTTTGTTTGTGTTGGCAGTAGAAACTATATTACTTGCAGGGTTTCCGTACTTCTTGGTTGTTTCCTACGGCAGGTTGTCTTAATGCCAGTAACTACCAAAAGTATGAGTAATATTAAGGCCCTGGCATCATGTGGAAGTACCCTCTTCCATTAAATTAGTGACTTTTGGGGTTTGTCTTTTTGCTCAAAGAGTGTTGTACATAATAATTTTTTATCTTATTTGTGAAGATTATGATTAGTATTTAGTAACTGTTTGTGCCAAATAAATATCATTTGTACTTAATTATATACCGTCAAAAGCATTATCTTTTTTTATCTTTGTTCTAATTATACTTTAGATCTGTTTGAATAGTCTTCCTTATATTTGCAACCTCTAATAGATCCTAAACCGTGATCTGTAACGATTTGTTCATCTGTACCAGATTTTTTAAATGAAACTAGGGTGAAATACAAATGTACCCCCATTTTATGTTTTTTAATATTTTCATTGACTGGTTGTATATTTAGGTTCTGTCATTTAACTACTAAACTCGGAAGAAGGGACGGTATTGGGGGGGGGGGGGTGCTCCAACCACCCCCAAATCTTAAAACATCACCCAAAAATCAAATTTTCATGTGTATTTTTTGGAAAAAATATAATAGCCCCCCTAGGAATTTAATGTTTAGCCCATAGAGTTATTTTATCCCACCCAATCTTTCAATCCTGCTTCCGTCTCTACTCGGAAGTATATTGAATTTTAGACAATGTTTTTTACAGGATGTTTTTGTGTCAATGCTTAAAGAGAAGCTCAAAAATGCATGCTTAAAGAAAAGCTCAAAATTTGGCCCTGGGAAGTTCGAGTCTCATGAAGTGGGAAAGTCAATGAATTGTGCAGTGATTTCATGTGAGAGGTAGCACTAAGGTATGCGTATTTTACATTGGTGTACGTCCTCTTACTTATCAAAATTGATTTTGAGGATAGAACAAGGAAAAATAAAATTATTGAACACTTCATTCTATAGAGGGAGAAACTGTTGCTCATAGCTGAACTTAGTTAGCATTTGTACATCTAAGGTTCTTTGCATTAAAATAATGAACACCTTAGATGTATTAATGATAATACAATGCTAATCCAATTCAATCTAGAAAGGTTAATACCATTCCCCTTTATACCGTTGCTCAGTTAGCTCCGGTGTCAACTCTAAGTAAAGGTTACTAAATAGTCATGTGGAAGTCATTCATTTTGGTGTCCAGGGTGAACCGAAAAGTTACAGGTACATTCACTTTTTCAGGACGGCAGTGTACATCAGCAACGGGCGATACAAAGGAGCGACGATGTCTATATTCATATATCAACACAAAACTGAAAGTGGACGTCAAAACCTAAGTATAATTTTTTGTTTGTGGATTGCGACGAGTTTCCAGCCAAATTAGATTAGGATGTATTGTGAGAGATTCAAACTTATGTAAGAAAGAATGGTGAGAAAAAAGTAGGTTCATGATATAAGATATATTGTAATGCCCGCAAGATAAGCTTATGCTTGAACCAAGTGGAATGGTTGAGGTAGAGAAACTGCAAGCCAGTAACTATATATTTCTTAGATTTACAGTGGAGATGATCCTGACCATCGTTCTTTGTACCATGGGTTTGAGTTTAATTGGTAGAAAGCGCACGTCTTGGAAACCGTCCAGTTGTATTGAAGAGCGCAATTTTTTTCGACATCTTGGGTGGTGGTATGTATACATATATTTTATTTTATTTATAATGAAAACACGGTTCATTTTTGCATGATAGTTTGGTGTCCTTTATTTTGTTAACATTATGAAGTAGACACATATACTTTTGAATGAATGTTGTGAAGGGACCACAATCTTTCGATGACATTCTAACGTTTAAGGGAGTAATGTACGAAAGTTTCAAAAAACTATTCATTGCACGCTAATGGGTTTACGAAACTTATGTGGAGTTTACTTCTCCTGCAGATACTATCTTTAAAAGTGTAAGCTGGGTAGAAGGATGTGGATGGTTTCGGTTAAAGGTAATTCTCATTTATCGTTTCATTTATTTGTTTGTTATCATTTTCTCAAGTTTAGTGGTTTCTAATGGAGCATTTGAGTGGGCATGAAATTTATGGTTTTAAAAATGAACTATGTGT
Organism: Papaver bracteatum; assembly: GCA_023529315.1. Classification (NCBI taxonomy): domain Eukaryota; kingdom Viridiplantae; phylum Streptophyta; class Magnoliopsida; order Ranunculales; family Papaveraceae; genus Papaver; species Papaver bracteatum. The sequence goes on along the minus strand of JAJJWX010005375.1, from coordinate 254,101 downwards.
TGTTTCAATAAATGAACTATGTGTTGTTTCAATAATTTTCTTGGGAATTTGTGTAGAGTTAAAATTAATATGGAATGTACCTATTCTACCGCCAAAAGACTTTTGGTGTATATGTCTTCACTTTTAAGCAATCGAAATAAATCATGTGCATTTCCTGCCAATGACATATTGGAAAGTGACCGTGCATCGTGGTACTTTACGATTACCTTTGGGAGGTTTTCTTATAATACACAGTTTGATTGTGCATCTTTGTACTCGAAGATTACCTTCTTTTAGAGGTTTCCTTATAGTACACATTTTCACTTATATGCTAACATCACGTATATGCTAACAATTTGCCAACTGTTATGTGAATAAATGTTGCATTTTATGTTTACACTTGATAAGTATAATTTCTATGTTCTGATTTTGTAATGGTTTGTCAAATTTGCGAATAAAAAGGTGGTAACAAATTTTTGCAGTTATGCTATATGGCGATAGCAATGAAGCTTTTGAAAGTTTGTAATCGCCACTAACTCATGTATGTAAAAAATTAAGGATATTAACGTTGTTTAGGCTTACATGGCGAATTATGTGGCTGCTGTTTAGAGAGTGGGTAGTTAATAAATTAAGGATGAAATATTTATTTCTTCGTTTAGGGATTTGATCGCCTTTGAACAGAATATTAACGCTGTATATTTCAATATTTGTCGACAATATATTGAGTAATTTAAGGGTGACAAGATTGGAGATTCAGTTTATGCGGGTGTTGATGGTGGATTTTAGTTTAGGGCTAAAATTGTAAAACCAAATTTAATATGTTGCCACCCTGCAAAGGATGAAGCTAATTTAATAGGCTGACATCCTGCAAAGAATAAAACCATTCAACTGACGAATACTTCTCACTTTATTAATTCACCAAAGCATGTGCAACCATCCTGTGAATTTAATATACCCAGAACGGAGCATGTAGCAACCATCCCGACGGAGCATGTAGCAACCATCCCGGTTTTCTGTAGGTATACAACATTACTATTAATGCTTTAATTAAAGCCTTGTGTTCGACATGCAAACACCCGTAGGCTACCTGACGGTGGGTTATATTAGCCCCGTTGAACGCATGCAAGACTACCCATGTTAGTCTCACCTGCTGAAAACAAACTCAAAAATAGATCTCATCTGTCCAACTTCGCAGGCATAATCGGACGTCCTAGATCGCACGAGGGACCGAGTAGCATGCATGCACATGCTCACCGCCATCCTACCTTCCTCCTGGGTTAATTGGTTTCCCCAAGGGGGCCGTAGAAACCACAAAACCGTTAGAGAGAAGTGGCGGACCCACAAACCCTAAAATTAGGGTTTTGCTAAACAAGTTGCGACCAAGCAACTTGCAACCAGCGTACACGAACGGATTGGTGTCCCAACCACTGGCCGGTAGCACCTACATGCTCATCGTGGTCCCGGATACACGTCCAACTAATCTTCCATGGTTGGTTGCAGCCGGCAGTCTCGAAAATCGTTCCCAAAGGTAGCATGCAAGGCCACTTCTAATCTCGGCCATCCGTCATCGCAGGCGTGTTTGGATGGCTTAGATCGCGCCTATGGTCGCAAACCAAGCATGTACATGCTCACTACCAACCCACCTCCATGCTGTTATGATCGGCTTGCCTGTGGGAGTCACGGACGATGGGAAACGTTAGGTTGAAGATTGGGCCCGCAAACCCTAAAATTAGGGTTTTCCGACAAGTTGCGACCACGCAACTTTGGGAGGGTGTGTACGAACGACCAGGAGGAGGAATTGCTGGCCGACGGTGTTTACATGCTTACCATGGGCCCACCTCCACGATGAACCAATCATCCAGTTCCCCTGACTGACATGCATCTCGATTTGCGTGCCCAAATGTGGCATGTAAGGACACTTCTAATCTCGACCATCCGTCATCGCAGGCCAGAACGGGCGACCCAGATCGCTCCAATGAGATTCAACTTTACATGGGCGTGTAGATTGGCGTCCTTCCTGCCTGCAGGACCAATCGGTCCTCCCTTGCATGCCTCCCAAGGCATAAAACCGTTAGGGTGAAGAAGGAAGCTCGCAAGCCTTCCATACCCTAATCCAACGGTTATCTCTCCATCAATATCGTCTGTCCAAGTTCGCATGCTTGGATGAATATCCTAGGGAGGGAGTTAGGTGGCAAACAAGGTATCACCGTGATCACCATCCTCCACTCTACCACACCATGTGGTCGGTCAAGGAAGGGTTTGCATGCGCAACTTCCAAACCATGCTGGATATACTCAATGCAGTACCTGCATAGTATACACACGATACTTCACAAGTATCAATTTCCTTCCTGGGTTTTTTTTCGGGCTGTTTTATTATCCCGAACGAGCTTAAAACCTAAATATTCCCGCGTTGGGAGATATGAAATTCTTTTCCGTATGGAATGGAGGGGCGGACTATCAAAATCCGAGTCCGTGCTAGAATTCTACAACGATTCTAGTAAGGGGCGTTAATTAGGGTTTCTAGTGCCACAATCAACGGTTGCCTCTCCTCTCAAGATGCAAAATCTCGACCGTCGAAGGTCACCAAGCTAGCAGGGTTCCTGAGCCTGACTTTTCAAGCCACAACAACATGCAACATGTTTTCCAAAAACATTCGAGACATCAATCATGTCACAAACTGGGGGATACATACTGGGGTATTGGTCTGGCGGTTTACAGCGTGCGGCGCACAACGCGCCATCACAAGAACGTGTCAGGAAGTCATGGACGGTTAGTGATGATGGGAGAAGTGGGAAAGCCTGGTCGTGTGACACCAACACACTACTCCACTACTCTATCACTCCACTTTCTCCACTTCCCACGAGATACGAAGGTTAGGCCAAAGGACTTGTATAAATAGGTTCTCTGCCCTATTTTCAACAACAACACAGAAAAACCAAGTGTTAATACCATCGTATTCAACACCCAGAGCCTGCCTGCAACATTTGCTAGCCTGCTCAACCTTCTGTTAACAAGTCATTAAATAGCCTTCACCTTCATACTCTCAACACCTTCTTCGCTTCCCTCCCTAAGATCAACCTCACATACTTCACCCGTGGACCGAAACAAATGGGAACGGCCGTGTCTTCGGTTTAGGCCAGAATTGTACAGATTATCTCTCGAATCAAAAGTGCTCATCGTGCAGCACATTTGTTGAAGGTTTAAATTCACTTCTCATCCACACACACCCAAAATTACATAAACCTGCAGAAGTAGTTTTCTCCCACAAACAATTGGCGACCACAGTGGGAGGTTAATCTCTCGGTTGTGAAGTCGATTTATTCAATACCAGTATAATTTATCTGATTTCAAGAATGGTGGATCTTAGGTCTGGACCAGTAACCAATCCCGATGGAGTTAGCGCCGAAAACACTTTTGTCGCTGATATCCCAATCACTGGTGTCACCATACAACCCGCTTGTACAACCAACGTATCCCGTGGAATTGCGTCTTCTTCCATCAGTACCAGTACCAGCGGAGCAAAGATCGTGACATTCCAGTAGGCGTGACACCTCCCATTACAAGAGCCATAGCGGCTGCAAATCCAGGCATTTCCTCAAGCATGAAACCTCCGTCCGTCACCAGAACGACTGCTACTCCCCCTTCAGGACGAGGATCTGGAGGACCCAAAGGATGGAAACCTCCTATCACCATGGTGGACTTGATGGAGAGACAAGAAACCCTCGCTAAATCTCAGGCAGACATGGCAACCACTCATAAGGAGGTACACACCTTCCTTAAAACATTAACCGATCGATTACCACAAGAGTCGAGATAGTCCCAAGGTCCAACAAGAAATACGTTCATCACACCTGGAGCAGGTGCCTCAGTTACGCAAGCCTACCTGAATGAAAAGTCTTATGTTGCTGACCACGCAAGAGAAAGGGACCAGGAGCGTCTCAGGGAAAGGAGTCGATCATCCAACTTTATTACACGTGAAGATCTGGAGAGACTCCTCCAAAATCGTGGCAAAGAAAATATGATGGACGCGCATCGACACCAGCCTCCATATCCACAAGACGTGCAGCGGATTCCTATTCCCAGGGGATACACCTCCCCTCAATTCACCCTTTACGATGGTACCGGTAATGCTCGTGAACACGTCTCTCGATTTTTAGAATCCTTAGGAGAACACGAATACAATCATGTTCTCCGCCTGAAGGAATTCTCCAAATCGCTTACGGGGAGAGCATATACGTGGTACAACAACATCGCACCCGACAGCATATCCAATTGGAGTGAGATGGTCAGCGCGTTTTACAGAAAGTACTTCTTTGTATCTGAGCAAGTTACTTTCTCGGACCTGGGGAGAATCTCCCAACGGAACAACGAACATCCAAATGATTTTGTCAAAAGGTTCAGAACACAAGCGTTGGACTGCCATGAACCGAATGTCATAGAGCGACAGCTGGTGGAACTGTGCATCAATGGAATGATACCCATATACCGGGCCTTGTTGTGGAACCTAGGGTTCCAGATGTTCCCTGAGCCCCGTGAAGCCGCCAAACGCTCAGCCACTACCTCCCCATCACTATTGGAAAGAACCAGAGTTGTTCGGAGTAAAGATTCCCGGGAGAACCGAGGAAACAAGTGTCTCATCAACAAACAGTACGACACTGGTCCTTTTGTGAGCATGGTGGGCGAAGGCAGAAAAAGGAAGGCCTCGGAAGCTGAACAACAACCCAAGCGTGTAGCTCTAGCGCATACAGTTATATCTCGAAAAGGAGGAGGCAAGGCTCCTATGCAAGACGTTGAAGATACAGGCTTACCATTTCCGATGAACGAAGTAATGGAGCTAGTGGAAGCATGGATTCAGGATGATTCTGTCAAGATTCCACGTGTCAAATTCCCACCGACCGAGAAAGACATGACGGACGCCAATTACTGCTACTATCATAGGTTCTTCAACCACCCAACCAAGGATTGCAACAAGTTGAAACAAATCTTCAGAGAGAAGATGGAAGCGGGAGAACTCCATATAGGAAATGAGGGCATTTCATAGAGATCCTCCCTGTCAAGAGTTGCATGATTTCTGGGGACTTTGTTCACAAGACTATACAATCTACGATGGACTACCTATGTGTTTATATACAGAGAAGGATGTTGTCTTGGCATCTCAACTCCTCCTCGAAGTTACCACCAGCAAGCATCCATGTATAGAGGATAAAGATGTCTTGGCACCTTAGTCTGAAGTTACCACCAACAAAGGAAACTGGGGACTGTTAACCACTGCTCACTTAAAATATGTCAAGTTTGATAACACGCTGATCAATACAGTTTCCGTATTTAACATCGTCACTGTCAGGACCCTGAGAGCCACAAAGATCTCAAAGAAGGAAGCTACCCGCAATCCTACTGTGATCAAAAACCCGGAAGGAGAATTCGTGGGCGCCTACGGATATATTGACCTTTATTTCAAGATCGATGACACTCCAACACAAGCCAGGTTCCACATAATCAAGGAACATCCGGATTACGACATGATTCTAGGGCGCCCGTAGATACACAAGGCGAAATCCTTACCGATCTCAGTACCTAAAAGGATCTTCAACAAGCCAGCCCCGATGATCTCCATCAAACCTTGGAGTCTTGAAGACTACCTGTTGCCTCCGTACCAACTACTCACAGGCATAACGCAATTTCCTGGTGAAAGTCTTTTGTCCTACGTCAAGAGATTCCGAGCTCAAGTAAGTCTTATTGAAAAACCATCCTTGCAAGTAGGGAATGATCACCCTGTTGGACCACAGGGGATTGCTTCACCTGACAGGATGACCACCACCAAGATATGTGAGTGGAGAGCTGTTCCCTTTAAGCGCTTCACCAAAAGTTTGAAAGCAGTGAAGGACAACACGTCTCATAAGCAGGTTGTCATACCAACTTCAACTCCAGCATCATATGCACGACTACCGTGATGGTGAAACAAAAACCACGGTATTTCATATCCGGATCGATGGTAACTACATCAATGAGAGACAATTTCATAATTTGTATCCCGTATAAGAAGTGGTTGCATTACCAAAGGAGTATGATTGGGACTTTTTAGCACTGCCCATCTCAAAGACGGTGAATTTAGATATGCAAGCATGCTATTATTATGATTCCAAGATGTCTAAAGACGAGGATGTACTCAAGAGAGCAGATATGGCCTCATGAACCTAGCGTGACAACTCCTATCAATTCGAAAGTTTTTGGTACTCGTCGACATGGGGCTGTCTTCTTCTTCTCTATCTCATGAAGGAACGTCAAGAAAGTCGTTGGTTCCAGCTTACACCTCTACCAATGAAATGAGACAAGCTCTACCACTATATGGAGACTGCCAAGTTCATGCATGTGTATACCACGCCTCTCCCTGCCAGTCTCTTCTTATCAAAGATGCTGCAGTTGATATTATGCCTGAACTTTGCTATAGCAACAACCACTACCGACATAGGTAATCCGAACTTCTGCATATTTTCCCATGGAGAAGTAATAGAATCATGTAGGCGAGATGATATCTTTATTATGGTAAAATCACCAACGGTGCAACATAGAACCACATAAGTCATGTTTGGGGACTAAGGCTCAGTATGAGATTCCTTCACCATCAGTCAAGGAATTCCTCAACACAATAGATGATCAATAAAGAAGCATGTGAAGGGAAAACCAAACTAAAGAATCTGCTTCGATGCTCTCTCAAGGAAACGCATGCAATCCACTTCAGAAGCCACTTCAATGCTCTCTCGAGGAGCCGCCTCCAGTTCTCTTCAGAAGCTGTTTCAACGCTCCCACCAGGAGCCGCCTGCATGTTAGATTCAGCCTGCTTCAACGTTACCGCTAGGAGCTACCTCCACGTTCGCTTCATAAGCCGTCTCCAACTCTCTGAGACGCTCCAGAATCTGCTTCAACATTCTCCAGGACCTGATCTCTCCAGAAGTTGCTTCAACACATTTATGTTTGAGCAAAACAAGCGCGCAGTGGGTCCCATGTTCGAGCAGTCACCAAAGCTGGTGTCGATTCAAGGCAGCAAGAATGGTGTTTGGTCAACGTAGCAGGTTCAGTGTTTGGTCGAAGTAATAAGGATGACACTTGAATGTTCAACCAAAGCAGGCATATCAAGCCCACGTTCGATCAAGCAGGCGCATGATGAGTCCCACGATTAATAGAAGTAGGAGGCCCCACATATCTATCAAATAGGTGCAACATGGAGACATTCGGTTGAAGCATATACGTGGTGGGTCCATATTCATCTAGGGTTACACTCACAGCTACCCACGATCAGAGCAAGCATGATCGCATCAGGTCCCACCAAAGCAGGCTCTCGACTGAAGCATGCATAGAAATGTCGATCGAAGCAGGAAGGATCAATATCATGCTACTCGAAGACTCGCCTGGGCGCCTCTTGAATATGACATACTCCAAGAACAGGATGACCCGTCTCTCCTGGTAACATCCAACTTTGTCTCAAAAGTTTATCTTTATTTGTCACCATCTCATGCCTACCCCGCAATGATATAACCATTGTGTGCTAGGCAGGGCACTTAATGTTGATGGTGGATTTTAGTTTAGGGCTAAAATTGTAAAACCAAATTTAATATGTTGCCACCCTGCAAAGGATGAAGCTAATTTAATAGGCTTACATCCTCCAAAGAATAAAACCATTCAAGTGACGAATACTTCTCACTTTATTAATTCACCAAAGCATGTGCAACCATCCTGTGAATTTAATATACCCAGAACGGAGCATGTAGCAACCATCCCGACGGAGCATGTAACAACCATCCCGGTTTTCTGTAGGTATACAGCATTACTATTAATGCTTTAATTAAAGCCTTGTGTTCGACATGCAAACACCCGTAGGACACCTGACGGCGGGTTATATTAGCCCCGTTGAACGCATGCAAGACTACCCATGTTAGTCTCACCTGCTGAAAACAAACTCAAAAATAGATCTCATCTGTCCAACTTCGCAGGCATGGTCGGACGGCCTAGATCGCACGAGGGACCGAGTAGCATGCATGCACATGCTCACCGCAAGCCTACCTTCCTCCTGGGTTGATTGGTTTCCCCAAGGGGGACGTAGAAACCACAAAACCGTTAGAGAGAAGTGGCGGACCCACAAACCCTAAAATTAGGGTTTTGCTAAACAAGTTGCGACCAAGCAACTTGCAACCAGCGTACACAAACGGATTGGTGTCCCAACCACTCGCAGGCAGCACCTGCATTCTCACAGTAGTCCCGGATACACGGCCAACCAATCGTCCATGGTTGGTTGCAGCCGGTCATCTCGAAAATCGTTTCCAAAGGTAGCATGCAAGGCCACTTCTAATCTCGGCCATCCGTCATCGCAGGCGTGTTTTGATAGCTTAGATCGCGCCTATGGTCGCAAACCAAGCATGCAAATGCTCGCCACCAACCCACCTCCCTGCTGGTATGATCGGCTTGCCTGTGGGAGTCACGGACGTTGGGAAACGTTAACTTGAAGGTTGGGCCCGCAAACCCTAAAATTAGGGTTTTCCGACAAGTTGCGACCACGCAACTTTGGGCGGGTGTGTACGAACGACCAGGAGGAGGAATTGTTGGCCGACGGTGTCTACATGCTCATCATGGGCCCACCTCCACGGTGAACCAATCGGCCAGCTCCCCTGACTACCATGCGTCTCGATTTGCATGCCCAAAGGTGGCATGTAAGGACACTTCTAATCTCGACCATCCGTCATCGCAGGCCAGAACGGGCGACCCAGATCGCTCCAATGAGATTCAACTCTACATGGGCGTGTAGATTGGCGTCCTGCCTGCCTGCAGGACCAATCGGTCCTCCCTTGCATGCATCCCAAGGCATAAAACCGTTAGGGTGAAGAAGGAAGCTCGCAAGCCTTCCATACCCTAATCCAACGGTTATCTCTCCATCAATCTCGTCCGTCCAAGTTCGCATGCTTGGATGAATAGCCTAGGAAGGGAGTTAGGTGGAAAACAAGGTATCACCTTGATCACCATCCTCCACTCTACCACACCATGTGGTCGGTCAAGGAAGGGTTTGCATGCGCAACTTCCAAACCATGATGGATATACTCAATACAGTACCTGCATAGTATACACACGATACTTCACAAGTATCAATTTCCTTCCTGGGTTTTGCTTTCGGGCTGTTTTCTTCTCCCGGACGAGCTTAAAACCTAAATATTCTTGCGTTGGGAGATAGAAAATTCTTTTCCGTATGGAATGGAGGGGCGTACCATCAAAATCCGAGTCCGTGCTAGAATTATACAACGATTCTAGTAAGGGGCGTTAATTAGGGTTTCTAGTGCCACAATCAACGGTTGCCCCTCCTCTCAAGATGCAAAATCTCGACCGTCGAAGGTCACCAAGCTAGTAGGTTTCCCGAGCCTGACTTGCCAAGACACAACAACATGCAACATGTTTTCCAAAAACATTCGAGACATCAATCATGTCACAAACTAGGGGATACATACTGGGGTATTAGTCTGGCGGTTTACAGCGTGCAGCGCACAATGCGCCATCACAAGAACGTGTCAGGAAGTCATGGACGGTTAGTGATGATGGAAAAAGTGGGCAAGCCTGGTCGTGTGATACCAACACACTACTCCACTACTCCATCACTCCACTTTCTCCACTTCCCACGAGATACGAAGGTTAGGCTAAAGGACTTGTATAAATAGGTTCTCCGCCCTATTTTCAACAACAACACAGAAAAACCAAGTGTTAATACCATCGTATTCAACACCCAGAGCCTGCCTGCAACATTTTCTAGCCTGCTCAACCTTATGTTAACAAGTCATTAAATAGACTTCACCTTCATACTCTCAACACCTTCTTCGCTTCCCTCCCTAAGATCAACCTCACATCCTTCACCTGTGACCGAAACAAATCTGGAATGGCCGTGTCTTCGGTTTAGGCCAAAATTGTACAGATTATCTCTCGAATCAAAAGTGCTCATCGTGCAGCACATTTGTTGAAGGTTTAAATTCACTTCTCATCCACACACACCCAAAATTACATAAACCTGCAGAAGTAGTTTTCTCCCACAAACAGCGGGTATAGGACCACATGAGGATCTATATTATTGTGTTGAAATTAGATAGAAATAAGATAAGATAGATATTGTTGTCCTTATTGCCATTGTGGGTAAATCATTTTTGCTTATTTTTTATCAAATTTTCTTCTGAACCGTAGATTCATCGGTGTTTGGGAGGAGACAGGTATACTATGATCAATCAATATGGTGGTGAAACCTTCAAGTTTGGTGATAGTGAGGAAGGGCTTGCTGAAAGTTGAAACAGAGGTGGGGAAGCACAAGTTTTTAGAAGGTGAAGATCAGATGTGTATGTAAATTTTAGTGACTTGCAGATTTTGTTGTTGTGCAGACTCTGACAGTAGGGATTTTCAGGAGCATGGATTAACTCAGGCCTCAGGGACTGTTGAATATTCTGAACGTTGCTTCTCTATTGATCAAAGAAAAAATGTAGATTCCATAATATCTGTTGGCGTCTACTTTTAAGCGGTAATTTTATTATAGAAATCTTGGCGGAAGAATCATCCTTATGTTTTTGATCATTCTGCCCTCTCTGTCACTCACTTCAAATCGAATAATTTCACGTTCTTATTTTTGGGCTGGTAGTAAAGGGTTTCGACATCATGAGTGCTCTTCTTAGCCACAACTTTTATTACGAGATTATTGTTCCTATGGATTAAATTGATACGAAATTGCTCATGCAATTTAATTGGCATTTTCTGGCCATTTTGTAGGAATGTTAGGCATGAATCCTCATTGCAAGTGAATAAATTTGTTGTCGAACAAGAACTGGATTGTTCAAGCAACCAGCAATTTCTCACGTTTTTATAATGCACATAATTCAAGTAACGTTGTGGATATGATTTATGTAGAACTCTCCACTGGTGCCAGTTGGTCGATTGATGTCCATTCAAAGGCAAAAAAAGTAATGGAAGTTGGTTCACTTATCAAACAGAACATTGGGTTTCTTTGAAACATCCGTAAAACAGCATGAAAATCACCCTCTCACATGAGGGTGGGACGTGCTCCCTTGCAGTTAGAAGGGGATCACTTTTAGGCCCCACCATGCAAAGAGTTGTTAGGGAATGGTTTTCACGGAGTTTGTTTTGGCGGTTGGTCAAGACTTTTTTCTTATCAAAAGGTTATGGATTTTATGTTTCTTCAATCGAAAGTATATAAATGATGTCCATGCATGGCTATTAAAGTTGCTCGGCTATCTGTTAGAGAATCATGAGGTCACTACATTTTTTTGTTCTTCTCCTATTATGAGTCATCGGGATTCTTTTTTTTTCTTCTAATTTTTTTTTTACTGCAATCACTCTCATTTTGTTGATCACGAGACCTTAAAAGTGTATATTTTATTATGTTATCAGGTAATAACATCACTAACAATAATATTTTTGTCCACTTTATTTATTTATTTTTTCCTGTATTTTTCTCATTTTGTGTTTTGAGACCTTGAAAGAATAAATAAATAACAAAATGCAACCTCTTGAAGAATTTTTTTTTTTTTGTTGAAAAACCAGGCAGACTGTATATAAGAAACTTCATTTATCCCAGTTTGAAAGCATATCATCACACATTTCATTATGATACATATGTATTAAACAAAAACGAAAGGGTAAAGTACAACTTCTAATAAACAACAACTCCAAACACCTATTAAGAAAGACATGGTAAAAAAAACACGACATTATAGAAAACGACAATGACATGCCAATGTTGGTCGAACTGGATGAATATAATGATGAAGTGGACGAAATTATGGAAAGGGATCCTGGCATGCCATTGTTGGTCGATATACATGAAGGCCACATAGTGTTTTACCTATTAGTAAAGATTATAGATAACATGAGTATTTATTTTTAGACACACCATTTTGCAAACATATTATCATCCTTCGACGAGTATATTTTTTAAAATATTTTAAAATCAAAAACAATCGTGACAATTTTAAACCAAATGGATGCTAATCTTACCATGGCGTTCTTTCATGGGGACCATCGCCCATCTTAGATAAGGCCTATTAAGATGTATCATGGAACTACGCTTAAGTAGTAGTTCAAGAAATGTAATGCTGACAAGGTGCTACGCGAAACTGGATTCAACATAATATTTTTACGTCGGGCGACTTCTGAATCTCGACATGAATAAACCTATCTCTTTGATAACTTTGCATGCACACTTCTCGCATTTACATTTCTTTTCTTTTTTTTCTTTGAAAATTGGATTTCACAAATCTGAAATGTCTTCCAAGACTTTTATAGATAAAGTGGTTGGATATGACAATTTGTTAATAAAAAAAGGTTCGACAAAAAAACAACAACGTGTAATCATGTTCGATTGCAAATAAATATAGGTATGTAAAATTAAATAACTTTGATATACGTCCATAAAATTAATACATACATTTAGGTTTATTATAGCAAATATAAATAATCAAATCCTAGATACATAAAGGGTATTAGAGTTTCCTATCGCTATAAAAAATCAATCTAATCAAAGACTGTTCAAAAGAAAATCTAAAGCATTTGACCACGGGCGCGGGGCGAAGCCCAGCCACACTAACTTAGTTGATCCCACCGGCCCCGGTGCGTAGCACGGGTTACACACTAGTATCTGATAGATACAGTTTACTTTGTTATGTCTAATATACATATTGATATGTACTCAAAGAAAAACAATCTGATCCCACAATATGTATTTATCCAACACTACATATTGATATGTATTGAAGAAAATATGTACTAAAGGAAAAAGTGTATGATTCAACTGTACATATTGATCCAGCAGTACATATTGATATGTACTCAAAGAAAATATGTACCGAAGAAAAAAAGAGTAAAAAAGAAAAAGAATGGATAATCCAACAGTACATATTGATCCAGCAATACATATTGATATGTACTGAAGCAAAATATGTACTGAAGGAAAAAGTGTATAATTCTATGGTACATATTGATCCAACAGGACATATTAATATGCACTTAATGAAAATATCTGTCGAAGGTAAAAGTGTAAAGTCCAATAGTACATAACAATATGTACTGAAGGAAAAAATGTATAATCCCACTGTAGATATTGATATGTACTGTATGGTTATACAAAATCTATACAAAAAAAATCATGATTTTAAGAGGGAAAAAAGTAAATTAGATAAAACAACATCATGTCGATTAAAATCATGTCTTCCTCGCCTTACGATATTGAGAATTAGATCCAGATGAAAAAGAAGATTAAAGAATATAAATCAAAACCCAAAATTAATGAATTTATATATTTTTTCTTCTTCTTCTTCTTCATGGATATGAATCTTCTTGATCTTCTTCGCTCACTTATCTTCTTCGCTCGCTTATCTTCTTCACCATCACTTAACTTTCATAGAACATACCTGAATTTGATGGAGATGAAACTGATTACAGAGCAATAAAAAGATCTTCTAACGATTTTCTACCCCTTGTTCTCCATTATTGACCGAGAATCAAATCGAACAGATCTGAAAATTAAAAATCGTATACTTGAATCCTAAAGTATAAGCAGAGAGGATAAAGAGAAAGCAAATCTGAAATTGAACTCGACCAAATTTTTTAGATACTATGTATTTCCTGTTTTTATTATATACGGTAGTTGGAATGATGGGATTTTTCGGGAAATTAACAAAAGGATATAATAATATTGCGTTGTTTTTGGACGAGCGGGAAAAATATTTGGTCCAGAATCATGTTTTTGGACGAACAAATAATTATTTTTTGGTGCTGGACTACAGAGTAACCGGTTCTCCCATACTGGATTAACAAGTAATTCCTTGATTGAGAATGGGTTGGAAAATGGATTGTGTGCGACTTGGGAAGAGTTGAACCAGTCTTCTCAGCACTTATGTGGCGGGAACGGCATGAAGATTTAGTTGAGAAGTGAGGAGAGAACATGAACTGAAAACTAATCACTTTGGTTCTCATTTTTTTTGTCATGAAAATAAATAGAATCGAATACACTACAGAGTAACAACGCGCATATGACCCTTTCAGCAACTCACATGCTTAGATCGGATTCAGCAACTCATATCCTGCATTCTACTTTCATGACATGCTAAGTTTGACTATGGTTCAACTAATCACCAAAAATTCTAAAAAATTTGATCTACTAAAACAGCTAAACATAGCATGACATTGATTAATACTACGTATAACAGAAATTCCGAGAAACGAACATACATAGTTTGGAACATAAATTTAATCTTTGAGTAGGAGTTCCTTTATGAGCATACAATCGAACCTCCACACAACAACACATTGATCTGAATCATCATCAAATATAGTTGTAGATACACTTATTTACCTCCCTCGCCATGTGCACTAGCATTCCCACGTGGAAGCCACGTCACAAAGGTGGGTGACACATAGGAACATCTGTGGGTCTAAATAGGGCACCATCTGTTAAGATAAGCGATCAAAGATGAAGGAACATCAAAGGAAGGTATACCCGCGTAACACCCAAGAACTTCCCTGCCACACTTTATCTCATCATGAGGCAAGGTTTGATCAACGGCTAGGGAAAGTCCAACTGACGCAGACGTGACAGGGAAGGACTGACACCGCCTGGCGCAAAGGGCACGTGTCGGTTAACCGACAACAAGAACAAGGGTAGGCCAGCGTGATGAGCGTAGGAATAATAGAAGCCGCGGGATGACAAAGATGTCCGCGGACTAGGCACAAAATACAAGAAGATAAGGTTACAACAGCTCTTTTCCAAGGGACCCACGTAGATTAGCTATATATATGACCCTTCCTATTACATGGAGGGGGGGTAATTTTAAAGAGAGAGGAGGAGAGATCAGTGAGAAGTAAGTATGAGCATGAGTCTTCGGGTTCCAGAGATCACCCAAAGTCTTTCGACTGTTCTTGTAATCATTTACCACATAGTGAAATCTCCCCCAGACCTGTGGATGTAGGCCTTAGAGCTGAACCACATAAATCCTTGTCTCATTTATATTTCGTATTTGTCTATCCTTATATCCGGATGTGTTTCATAGATCTATAATTATAGATGTTGAGGAGATCTTGACAAACCCGCGGGGTTCGGAATCAATGAATCAACGTCTATCCAAGCATCTTGCACTATATTCATACCTTAATGCATGCACCCCGTACATGCGAAGATTGGTTGTGGACACGTTGAAACCCTACGTAATCTTCGTGTTCACAATTTGGCGCTAGAAACAGGGACTCTTGTCCCGGTAAAAAGATTTATCTTTTCCTGTGATTTTATAGCCTCTCCGTCAAAAACTTTACTAAGAACATAGACAGATCTGCGTTTTAAACTCATTTTCTGCATACATCTATATTCTTTGTATTCTCTACTCACAGATCTGGGATTTTTACGACTTTTAACTAACAGATCTCTGTGTTTTGGGCTATTTTTCGCACGTATTTGTGATCAATATATTTTCTACCAACAGATCTGGGCGTTTTATAATCTCCGACCGACGGATCTATATAGTAACTATTTTTTCATACGTATTTTCTATCAATAAGTCTTGGACCTCATTATCTCAACTGACTCCGCACATCTACCTACGTTTTTCATACTATTTGCAAGACCATTAGTTTGAATACACACCTTTCCGCTAGAAATCTAGCTTATGGATACCATGAACTAACAGCTAATCCGTGGATCTTTTGTCCCAGTTTACCTCTGTGCTCTCCATGCAGAATATTACGATGGAAAAGAACAAGGATGTAGGGAAATCGAAGGTACCTTCAAAGGATGTGCGTAGGATTATTCCCATAGTAACAAGGAGCAAACAGACAGGTGAAAGACTCATAGCCTGGAGCAAGACGCAGAATGGAGCGGAAGGAACGGTACTTTCGGAGGCGGGCATCATTGCAATGGAAGCACAGAAGGCTGCGGCGGCAAAAGCTGCTACACTTAGTATAGTATCTTCTCAAGCGGTCGTATCCAAAGTAGCAACTACAGTCAAACCTACTGAGCCCCTAGAAGCCGCAGCAGTAGTCCAGGACCTCCTTACGGGATGCCGATGATCAATGGACAAAATGCACAATTGCAAGCGGGATACCACGGGATGATCAAACCGGTTGTGCAGCTGGTGGGAGAAGTCAATACCGCAGCCCCCGACGAACAAGCTCAATTACAGACATGAACGCTAAGTCAAGAATCAAACCAGTCCGCGCAAATGTGGGCGGAGCTAGAAGAGCTAAAAAGGAATCAGAAGACATACACGGACGCGGTGGCTTTAATAGCCCAATAGAACCAGCAGTTAAGAGAAAAGATCCTCCAAAACGCGGATCTATGAAATCATCAAGACGAGGCTAAATCTGCGATACAGAATGCAGACCGGAGAGCAATCCTCGAAAGCATCCCTGCGGCAGGTAACCAAAGAAGAATACCCCGAAGAGGTGCGCGTAACAGCAGGAGATCTGACCCAGACTATCATCCGGAGACTTCAGACTACTACGATGAAGATGAGGACACATTGCCACAGCCTACGAAGAGGGCGCAGTTATCCATGCAAGATGAGCACTATTTGGCAATGGAGAGTCTTCGTGCAGAGATGCTAGCAGAAATCAACCAAATCAAGACCAGGCAAGGAGTTGGAAGACTAGAACAGGTTATGAAAGAGGCTAGTACTACACCACTAGCGCACCAGTTAGCTACAGCTACTATTCCGCAGAAATGTCCAGTCCCATCCTTCGAATATTACGACGGGTCCGCGGATCCCGCTGCCCATCTACGGTATTACAACAAAGTAATGGCCAGGTGGGACTATGATGAAGCTATACTGTGCAGATATTTCCCTTCAAGCCTGAAAGGATCCGCACTATCCTAGTTTGATAACCTCAAGCCAGGATCCATTGATTCGTATGATCGGCTCACCGAAAAATTCTTGGCCACCTATATGTATAACAAGGTTGTGAACACAGGAATGGACAAGCTCTTCTCACTTCCAATCAACTACAAGGAGTCCATTCGAGAATACACGGATAGGTGGCACAAGATATGTCAAGCCATAGGACATGTGGATCCCGTGGTGAGTATTAACTGTTACAAGTGGGGTCTGGACAGGATGAGCCCATTGTTTGTCGAAATCCACGGAATCATCCCCGCCACGGAAGGAGATTTGAGGATAATCATCGAAAAACATGCAAGGTTGGAATAAATTCAACGGGAGAATCCGAGAGCGCAGGCTTAACGACCTCCACGGACCAATTCCGCGGAACAAGCAAGCGGATCAAGAGGTTACCAAAGGGATCCGAAAGACGACCACAAAAGTAATGGTAGAAGGTTCGAAGATCAAGTCTACACGCAGCTCAATACCAGCTACTCACGCATCTTAAAGGAGATCAAGGATCGCGAAAACTTAGACTGACCCTGGTCTAAGGGGAAGCAACCACCGGCTTCAGAGAAGTCCAAAGAATACTGTGAGTTTCACTGCTTCAATGGGCACCCAACAGAGAAGTGCAAAACTCTCAAGATAGTGATACAAAAGCTGATAGATTCAGGGGATCTCAAGAAATATATCGAAAAAGCTGGAACGGAAGATAGAACCAAACGCAGCAAACAATTCCAATTACCGAAAGGCAACCGCACATTGAATACTATATCCTGCTCAGAAAGCAAAGAACCAACCCTAACTGCACAGATATGGAAAATATTGAGGAAACAATTTGAAGACTATTTTGAGCTTTACAATTTAGAGGGGAAAGAAGTGGAAAATCACGAAGAATGGATGGACGCACCCCTAACCTTCGAAATAGAGGACATTGAGGAGGATATGGAAGACCACAACGATCCCCTGATCCTCACCTTGCCAATTGCAGGATGCAACATAAAGAAAATCCTCATCGATGGAGGGAGCTCCGTAAATGTCCTGTTTTACGATACCTTCAAACGCATGGAGCTTAATGATGAACAACTCTCGACCTCGCACCACACCATCCATGGGTTCAATGGCACGGCTACGAAGCCTCTCGGAGATATTGTTTTGCAGGTGGACGCAGGCCCCATGAAAGTTGACGCTCGTTTCAGTGTGGTAGAAGCGCCTTCACCCTACAACGCCATCATTGGACGGAGATGGGTCCACAAGCTTAAAGGAGTCGCAGCTACCTACCATCAATGCCTTAGGTTTCCTACCCCCATAGGAGTGATGGAGATCAAGGGTGATCAAGCTTCCGCAAAAGAATGCCAGGAAATCCAGATGCAACTCAACAATGAAGAAAGCGAGAAAAAGAGAACCCGTAGGGCTCGAAACAAAGCAATATCGAAGGACAAAGCCATCGATGAATACCTGGAAGAAATCTCATGGAAAAGCTTATCCAAGGAGCACTCCGTATGGAACACGGAAGCATCAAAGTTAATTGCTAGCCAGGACGCTCTTGCCAACAAACAGCCCGAGCCTGCCAAATAGCAATTAAAGAAAGTTCCTCACCTTGGGGAACCAAAACCCACATTCACATCCTTGGAGGCGGTGAAGGAAGTTAACATCGGGACAGAGGAGAGCCCAAAGAAGATCAAAATAGGAACTCTGATGGATGAAGAACACGAAGCCTCTCTGGTGAAACTGCTTAAGGAATACGCGGACGTCTTCGCGTGGAAACTATCTGACATGCCCGGAATAGATCCAAAGATCGTACAACACGAGCTGCGCATTAAACCTGGCACACCCCCGGTAAGACAAAAGGTGCGAAAGGTGGCCACGGAGTATCACAAAGCAGTGGAAACGGAGCTGCGAAAGCTATTGGAGGCTGGTTTCATAAGAGAAGTCAAATATCTCACTTGGATCTCTAACATGGTGATTGTACCAAAATAGAATGGCGGGGTCAGAATCTGCATCGACTTTACCAACTTGAACAAAGCATGCCCCAAGGACAGCTAACCACTACCCAGCATCGATCAACTAGTCGACGCGGTAGAAGGATACGAAGAGCTATCATTCATGGACGGATACGCCGGGTACAATCAACTATTTTTAGCAGAAGAAGACCAGCAACATACATCATTTTACACGCCCCACGGCCTCTATTGCTACGTAAGGATGCCCTTCGGACTCCGGAACGCAGGAGCAACATTCCAAAGGATGGTCGATGCTGTTTTCAAGCCATGGATTGGTGGTACCTTAGAAGTATACGTTGATGATATGCTCGTGAAAAGCAGACTCAAGAAGAACCATCACCAAGACCTGAGGGACATCTTCGAAGCTATGAGGGCGCACAACATGAAGGTAAACCCGGAGAAGTGCACGTTCGGAGTAACATCTGAAAATTCCTCGGATATCTGGTGACAAAAAGGGGCATTGAGGTAGATCCCGCAAGAATCCGAGCCATAGTAGACATGCCATCCCCAAAGAACCTAAAAGAAGTACAAAAGCTCAACGGATCCATAGCCGCTTTGGGAAGATTCATATCGAGATCCTCGGATAAGTGCAAGTTCTTCTTCAACATATTGAAAAAGGGAACAAAATTTGAATGGACTGCAGAATGCGAAGAAGTCTTCCTAGGCATCAAACAATACCTAGCAGAGATCCCTATCCTTCATAAACCGGACCCTGACGAAGTCTTGGCATTGTACATCGCAGCAACCGATGACGCGGTAAGTGCAGTACTTGTCAGGACCCACACAAAGGAGGAACAATCAATCTACTATGTCAGCAAAACACTGAACTCCGCGGAAAGAAACTACACAAGATCGAGCAACTGATTTTAGCCATCATATGGTCCACCGTGAAGCTGAGAACGTACTTCTTGACGCATGACATACGTATCCCGTGTCGATCACCCTTAGAAGCCATCCTCAAAGGGGCAGGAAAGGTAGGACGCATAGCTAAATGGAGCACATAACTCGACCAATTCAGCATCCACTATGAGCTTCAACACTCTCAAAAATCCCAAGTACTTGCGGACTTCCTAGAAGACCTACCTCTGGACAACGAAGAAGAAGTGCGCATACAGGGATGGAGAGCCGCGGGCGCCCCAGAAATTGAAAAGCAAAAGGAACCAAACGATATTCTTGAGCCAGTGAACCCACGGCAATGGGAGGTCTTCGTAGACGGCTCCAAAAATAGAGAGGGCGCGGGGTTAGGCATCGTTATCACCACGCCCACAGGGGATAGGGTCGTACACGCATTCAGGTTGGAATTCGAAGGCCATACAAATAACATCGTAGAATACGAAGGAGTGGTCCACGCCCTCCGCTTGATAATCGAGATGGAGATACAAGAAGTACGGCTGACCAGTGACTCCCATCTAATCATACGACAGATAGGCTACGAATAAAACATGTACGACGAAACACTAATGGCATACATGGCTTTGGTACAAACGTTGGTTTCCCAAATACCAAAAATCAAGTTCCGACATCTGCGCAGGAAGGAACTCAGGCACGCAGATGCCTTGGCTTATGTTTTGGCCATGCTCAAGAATAAATATGTCAAAGCAATCAAGGTGACAAGAGTGTACGAACCATCCATCAAGCTCCAGGGGATATGCGCGAGTAACCAACGCAAGTCCGCAATGGAGGATGTCTCTGATGAGGATATCGGAGAGCTCATATTCGACGAATTCCAAGACGACGATATAATGCAACAAGCAGATGAGGACGACGATTACAGTCGGGAAGAAGATTGGAGACTCGGAGTCCATTCTTTCCTCCAGGAAGGGAAGCTACCCCAGGACACCAAACAAGCTAGGAAAATACAATCCAAAGCAGGAATGTACGAGCTAAGGGATGAAACCTTATACAGAAAATAATTCCTAGGGCCACTTCGTCGTTGTTTGTCCCGATCTGAAGGACATGGCATCCTGAAAGATATCCATAGAGGAGATGCAGGAAATCACAGCGGAATGAGATCACTCGCAGATAAGGCAAAGACGCAGGGTTACTACTGGCCAACAATGATCCAAGACGCGGCCAGAATGGCACAAAGGTGTGAGGAATGTCAAAGATTTGGCAGGAGAATCCACGCCCCAGCCACAAAGTTGAACTCGGTGGACAGTCCGTGGCCCTTCGCAAGGTGGGGCATCGACATAGTGGGCCCGCTTGTATCAGGAACCGGGAAAAGAAGATTCCTAATAGTGTCTACGGATTATTTCAGCAAGTGGGTAGAAGCCAAGGCACTTGCGAGAATTCGTGATTCAGACATCTTCACTTTCATATTTCAAAACATCATTTGCAGGTTTGGCATCCCCGCGGAGATAGTTTCCGACAATGGTAAACAGCTACAAGGAAAAAATATCGACTTGATGTTCGACACCTTCAAAATTCGAAAAAACAAATCCACACCCATATACCCGCAGAGCAACGGACAAGCGGAAGCCACAAACAAAACCCTAGCGCTCATCCTCAAAAAACAGTTAGACGAGTACAAGGGGTGATGGTGTGAACAGTTACATAACGTTCTGTGGGCATACAGGACAACTCGAAGATCGGCTATTGGGGAGTCTCCATTTCTACTCACGTACGGGGCGGAAGCAGTAATCCCCACGGAAGTTCTACTACCGACAACAAAGACAGAAGCATGGGAGAAGAACCTCACCACGGACATGATGTTAGAAAAGCTTGATGATCTCGAAGAAAGAAGAGAGACCGCACTACAAAAAATGGAAAACTACCAGCGCAGGCTGGCCAGAGAATATAATAAAAAATTAAAACTTAGGAATTTTGTAGAAGGCCAGTATGTGTTAAGAACCATTCCCCAATACCAGCGAGAAAAGAAATGGGGAAAATTAGCACCAACTTGGGGCGGACCCTACGTAATACACGACGTCGCAGGAAATGGCTCCTACTATCTGCGTAATTTAAAAGGGGAAATACTAAGGCATCCGTGGAACGCCAAATATCTCAAACCATACTATCCATAATCTATCACCTTCGTATGCATTTCAGAAGAAGAAAATTGACTTACAAGTTTGCATGTTTCTATCTCTGATGGAGGAATAGCACGCCTCAACTTTTCAATCAATACAAACTTTCATCTTCAGTTGACACAACTCTACTCATTACCTATACGCATCCCGATGCGCTCAATACCCATAACCAATGCTGCATGAGACACATGTATATACCCATACTCATGTCAATTTACTCAAACTACTCAATACCTATCCGTACATATACCACTCACATACCTATCCGTACATAAATAGATCAACAAAATAACAAAATATGAATGTATATTGAAAACCATTACATATCTTAATAAAGTGTCAACACTATCGTTACCCCGTGGACGTAGGCCTTATGGCCGAACCACGTAAACTTGTGTGCAGTTACTATCATTAAAAACCTGCATTATACTTTAATAAGGTGAATGTCCCGCAAAATGCGTGGAACATACTCACTACAATGCACCGGGAACAACCCGAACAAAGCATACACATGCAATCTCTCGAACTCCCCCATAAGTGTCTATAAGTGTACGACCAGGGGGTGACTTCCCATGGAACGAGATACCCAAGCAATGTTATAAGCCGCGATATCCTTGAGCGCCGGCTAGACCCCCCACCGCTCGTAATCCTCGGCCCAGGAATTAGGCCGAACAGGGTGACGAATCGCAAGACAATTCCGAGGATACCAACCTACGGAATTGCATGAACACTACATTCAAAATTCTATAAACTAAGATCCGCGGGTTGCAAAACCAATCCCGCAGATTACAAAACTAGTTCCCTGGATTACAAAATCTACGGAATTACTTAATTACAAAATCTACGGAATTACTTAATATATTAATTTCATCTATAAAACCAACAGATGCGAATTCAACATAATACGAGTTCAGATTTGGATGCTAAAGTTTGATCTATTACACGCCAGTTGATTACGAACCTAGCAAGAAAAGTAGCAAAAACGCCAAGAAGATTAAGCAACTGAGATCAATCCCCAACATACTAGATATGATCTATTGAGAAGGAGCACCATCCGCTGGCTTTTCCTTTAACGACGAAGGAACACTACCACCAGATGAGGGGCCGGAGGAACCTGAAGGGAGCGTGGGCACGGGACGACGGGTATAACTCTTGCTTATACCATAGGTCTTCTTGAGATCCAACTCAATCTCACCAAGAGTCCTGTTAATCTCCTCCGCCAACTTCTTACGAGCCACAAAGCCTATAGCTATGCTCTTCATCTCAGCTTGATTTAGGGAAATGGAAAGATGCTCCTCCTTTTCAGTAGCGTGCTTCATCACTTCTTCTCGAGACAAGGCCAGACCCCGATGGTAGCTGACCTGGCCTTCCAATTGAACTACCTTAGCCTGAGCTTCGGCAATTTTGTCATTCGCATCTTGAAGCTGTCCTTGGAGCTCTGCGGATATTAGAAGAAGATGGTGAATAATGACAAATACAACACAAAGCACACTCGATAACAAAGACATATACCTTCACAATGGGTAACCGCGGAATCCCGTGCTTCTGCGGCATAATCATATTCATTCGATAGCCTATCATAGTCTACCTGCAGAAGATTATGAGCATATTGACTCGCACTAAGATCATATCGAAGCATTGAGTTAGAGTGATGATATCGGTTAACCTCATCATTCTTCGACTCCAACCCCTTGTTAAGGCGGTACATAGTCACCTCTAAATTTCTCTCATATTCGGCCTGACGAGCCACATCGTCTCGAGATGCGGATATGGCACAACTAAGAGCGCCAGATTCCGCCCTAGCATCATCTCGTTCCTTGGCAAGACGTTGCATGTAAACCCGCACATCAGATGGATGAGAAGAACGCGCTTTCCGCAATTCTCCTTCCATTTCATTAAGCTTAACTTCTAGGGCGGAAATATGGCCGCGGGCTTCCTTGAGACTATCCCGCGTCCATGAAAGAGTCTCATCGAGCAACTCACGGTCGTGATCATTTCGATTTTGCAAATATACCCAACAAATTTTTTTCTGGAGCCATTCTTCGGCCATAGCGTTGTGGATCGCTCTTAAGTTTCTCAACTAACTCTGCAATACGACCTTTTTGGCGAACTCTCTCGCCACGAAGCCACATCAATTCAGGGACTCCACCCACTGAAGATAATACAGCGGGGGGAGAGAAGAATGAGACAACTCAGAACATATAGGAAACATCTTAAAAGCAAAGTAGAGGAGGCACAAACCTGAAAGGGACGAAGAATTCTGCTCAGCCACCTCTAACTTTTCCTTAACCAAAGCTAGCTCGGAACGAAGCATGGCCTCGTCCACGCCTTGTTGTTCCTTGCGCTTTAGAAGATCCCTCAGCTCAGTTATCTCCTTATCCTTAGCAGAGGCCGCAGCTTCAACACTCAAAAGCACTCCTTCACGATGGCGGAGTTTAGCTTCTATCTTAAGAGACTTGGCCCTAAAGATCCGGTAAAGAGTATGGTTACAATACTCACTCCTCATCACCTATAGATCAAAACTAAATTAGTTCACATAACATATCGAAGTAAAATCAAGTTTAGAAAGAACGGGACGTACTTCTAATAGTCGCTGCTGAGGATAAATATACTGGTATCCATCAGCAACAGCCATCATACCAGCAACAGTAGAAGGAGGTTTCACCACCAGATCAATCCCGCTGGCCACAAGATCCTTATCCCACTCTACACCTACTATCTCCGCAAAGGTCGACTCCATATGCTGGCGAGTAAAAGAATCCGAACTCTCTTCCCCTTCAATCACAGGGGCAGGGTGCGGCACGACAAGCAAATCCTTCTTTCTAATCCAAGCCAAAACGGCGTCATCACCATCCGCGATCAAGGATTGCGAGAAATCATCAGAAGGAGAATCCAAGGAATTCCCACCAGGTGCGGCACTATTTTGGCCTTGCGCCAAATCCCCCCAAACAGCGGAGGAAGGGCCAACAAAACCCTCCGGATGAACCAACAGAACCTCAGCATCAGACCCGGGTGCCGCGCCACCCCCGCCACTACCTTTAAGAACATCCCAGTCATCACCAGGGGGAAGAAGACTGAAGTCCAAGACGATTCCCATAGCCGCGTCCATGTCGAAAGACTGATCCCCGGAAAAAGCATTACCGAAAAAAAACTCACCACAAGCACCCCCGTCCTTGTCACTGCTAACTGCAAAAGCAACTCCCTTGCCCTTGTCCGCGAATGGCCGCTGCTGACCGTCCTCCATGTACACGGCCCCAATCGACTTTGCTCCATCGGTGGCCTGATCACCATTACCATAAGTGGCCTGATCACCATCACCACCAGTGCCTTCATCACCATCGCCACCTCTGAATCCCCCACCAGCGGCCTCATCGACAACACCACCACCATCGACAACACCACCACCATCACCATCTGTGGCCTGATCACCACCACCTCCAACAACGCCCCCATCGCCGCCACCAACACTATTTCCTTCTGGAAAAGGTGGAGAAGTATCAATCCGCTCTTCTTCGTCGGAAACATCCTCTTAAGCGTTCACTGGACTGATCACATCCTCGAACGCGTAGAGTCTTCAGTGGGAGAATTTGACGATTGCTTGGGGTTGATATTTTTCTTTCTAACCACCTGCGAGACATAATAATAAATAGCCTTGAGTATCTCCTTTCCTTGGCATAATTTACATTACTTAAGAAAAGGAAGGGGCATATATACGAAGAATACAAACATACCTTAATGTTAGAATTCTGTGGCATAAGGTTAGCGTCGGAGATATCCTCGTCATCCGCGTCATCAACATCACGGCTATGATCGAAATCCATACCTTCGAAACTCATCTGCCAAGGGCAATAATGGGCATAACGAGAAGGAGAAGTTTCGCGGTAGGAGCTGTCAGCAGTATGTTGCCAACCATGGGGTCCAGGAACCCAGCGATAGGCCCACGGACCAACAACCTCAAGAACAGTGGAAGACCATTCATAATCATGATCGCGTTTGATCCTCTCATCAGCAGGAATAGGAAGACCTTCAGCACCAGGAATCCTCGCCATCTTGGAATCATTGACTTCACTCAAAAGGCGGACTTCCCCCTTGACGGGAGCTATATTCTTCAGATTCACGGACCAAGGCTTGCGTGTCTTCCTATTAACGTAATCTCCGAAGGACTTGTTAAAATTTTCAGGAGTATACCATCCCTTCTCCTCCTCTAAATTGGGGGCATAGTAGGTCATCATCGTTTGCCCTTTGCTACGAAGGTAGCATTCTCGGAGATGACGAAGATAATTTCCCGTCAGCTGCTGCACCCCGCGGTTATGACTTTTCTTAGCAGTATCACGGCTAGATAAGACCCGGTAGTAGAAATCATCACCATCTTTATATAAGGGCAGCATCAAACCAGCCTCGAAAGCACCCACGGTGGTCAACAAGTGAAAGGCATCGTACTGATAATTAGTAACCATCTCGAAGGTTATATCTTTATCAGGGGCATGAAAGCGCACCTGGAAGTGATGAAGACCGTGCTTCACTTTGAAGGCTTCGAGATCTATGTGCCTGAAGGTGAACTTCTTGTTACCCAAAGGTAAAGGACGAAAAGTGACAGAAGAATCATCTTCATAAGCGTCTCCTGCAGCATCTTCCGCAGAATCTGTTACCTTCTTCTTAGGAGGAACCACGTCTCCCGAAGATTCTATCTCTGAAGCCTTCCTCTTCGCGGGTTGATTCTTAGTTGTCTTGCCTGAGCTAGGAACGGATGAAGGCGGAGGAAGATTAACCCGCGGTGGAGGCATGGTGCGGAGAGGCTGCACATCTAAAAGTTCAGTGCGCGGATTCTGCCGCTTCTTGGGAGACTCATCCATAGGTCGGCTCGCGATGTATCTCGACCCCCGCGGCGGATCACCTCTCTGGAGCGAAGGCTTTTGACTAGAAGACGAGGATAGACGTCTATCCCGAAGGTTACCCTGAGCAGGAGGAAGAGAAACTCCACCCTTGATATGAGAATCTCTCCGAGGAGATCTATGAGGACTCGGCGGAGGAGTTTGATAATGTACCCACGGACGATCAGACCTATCTGAGAACACAAACACAAATAGGAGGACTATCCAGAGTCAAGGAAGATCAAAAACAAGGAAATCTCAAGAACAGCGAAGAATGCGAAGAAAACCCTAAGTTTTACCAGCCATCGATTAAACCCTCAATTCATTACCCCACTCAAAAAGGATCAAAACGCAGCCGGTAAAACACCCAGTTCAGCAGAGGGAATCTCCGATTTCATGACATACATGGGATTAAAACCCATCATGATTCATCACCAGAAAATCAAAAATTCCACAGGAACAAAAATGGCGAATAACCAAGACAAAAACCCTACCTAAACCTCAATAGTTGTACGGAGCAACAGCGACGGCAACAACAGCAACGACGGCAACAGCAACAGAAGCAGCGGTAATGGTTGCAGGAGAAATTAAGAGGGTAAAGAAGAAAATGGGGCAGAGAATAAAACAGGGAATGTGAATTTAATTCACATTCCATCATTCTCTCTTCTTTTATGTGACTAGAAGAAACCGCCCATTACCAAAGGGGCAATCATGACTGGGTAGGGGAAACGTGCACAATAAATACAAATAACTCCTTTTTAGGAGAAGTTATGAGGAGGGAGATAAAAACATATCACACCATTCTTTTTCCAACTATAACTGGCGCCTAGTCACAAGAAGAGGGGCAAATTGTAGATACACTTATTTACCTCCCTCGCCACGTGTACTAGCATCCCCACGTGGAAGCCACGTCACAAAGGTGGGTGACACATAGGAACATCCGTGGGTCTAAATAGGGCGTCATCTGTCAAGATAAGCGATCAAAGATGAAGGAACATCAAAGGAAGGTATACCCGCATAACACCCAAGAACTTCCCTGCTACACTTTATCTCATCATGAGGCAAGGTTTGATCAACGGCTAGGGAAAGTCCAACTGACGCAGACGTGACAGGGAAGGACTGACACCGCCTGGCGCAAAGGGCACGTGTCGGTTAACCGACGACAAGAACAAGGGTAGGCCAGCGTGATGAGCGTAGGAATAATAGAAGCCGCGGGATGACAGAGAGGTCCGCGGACTAGGCACAAAATACAAGAAGATAAGGTTACAACAGCTCTTTTCCAAGGGACCCACGTAGATTAGCTATATATATGACCCTTCCTATTACATGGAGGGGGGTAATTTTAAAGAGAGAGGAGGAGAGATCAGTGAGAAGTAAGTATGAGCATGAGTCTTCGGGTTCCAGAGATCACCCAAAGTCTTTCGACTGTTCTTGTAATCATTTACCACATAGTGAAATCTCCCCCAGACCTGTGGATGTAGGCCTTAGAGCTGAACCACATAAATCCTTGTCTCATTTATATTTCGCCTTTGTCTATCCTTATATCCGGATGTGTTTCATAGATCTATAATTATAGATGTTGAGGAGATCTTGACAAACCCGCGGGGTTCGGAATTAATGAATCAACGTCTATCCAAACATCTTGCACTATATTCATACCTTAATGCATGCACCCCGTACATGCGAAGATTGGTTGTGGACACGTTGAAACCCTACGTAATCTTCGTGTTCACAATAGTCATGACTTTTTACCTTCTACGTACTCTTCATTGGGTTGGATTCACATGTTAAGTGTGATCCTCGTGACGTCATCGTCGCGTCAGAAGTGACGTAGTGGACTTTCTATGGCTGCCATGAATGGTAGGGATTCCAGGTTGTAAAGGTAGAGGTGTCCGATCGGTGTACCTAGCAATGCTAGGATCAGATAGTGAAACCATGGCCTCAAATAGTCCACAGATCTTGGGACTTGGGAGACGTTCATACCTGCGGTATAACTGGATCAACAATTAACTTTTGTAGTCAGCAAGACACGGCTCAATAGATCTTTCTTGCAACCCAAATGCATACCACACCATCCAAACAGAAAAAGACGTGGCTATGACATGGGTGTATGGGTCATGCAGTCTTTTGGGGATGTAGTAGCCACAGCAGGAAACAGGAAAAGAAGCACAAAGCCACACAATTGCCAAAATCCAAGTTCTGTTCAACTCATCTGGAGCAGAGGGAAGAAGATGGTTATTTGTACATGTACCTGTTAAGCTTCAGGATCTGGAAGGCCCTAAACCTTTGCAGCTTAGATGTCTAAGTCTCTAAGATACAGCTCCTCTCAAACACCAGAAAAGGCCAAACTAAAAAAAAAATCACAATCCCATTCATGGGGCAGTGGAACAAATCAAACAAGCAGGTGCATACACAAAAACAACACATGAACCCTAAAGAAAAAACAGTAGAGAACTTTTAATGTAGCAGTGCTTACTACTGAGTACTGATTATAAAAATAAGCTCCAGCTCCACAAAAAAAAAAAAAAAAACATTTCATCAAAATGAACAGAACAACGTTCCAAAATGAACCTCACAACTGCTAAAAATAAGTGTTTCATCTTCAATCAATGATATGGGGATGGAAAATGTAACTGAAGGAAATGCGTAGTCTTACATGTTCAAAAACATACCCAACTACTACTGTGCACTGTTCTACTACCTACCTCTCGCATTTCCAAGAGATTTTGATCATCTATGGCTTCAAAGCAAGAGCCAAACCGAATTTTGCACTCTTCTCGATGGCTTTGGTGTCAACTTCTCCACAGATGGTGAAATATGACTTGGGGTAAATTTCATGCTGGATTAAGGCGTTTATTATGCCTAAATTGTTCAACTTAGCCTTCACTGCAGTTTGCTGATCCAATGCATGTTGGGCACCAATAGTAAGTGTACTCTGGGCACGGGAAAAGCTATAGCTCAGTTCAGCACCAGCAGATGCGTTGCTCAGGTCAGTCAATGTCTGATGGTAAGAGGCATTCAAGCTGTCACCTTTGTCATTCCTAGATCATCAACAAACAACACAATTTCAACAACCAGGGATGTGAAATATATTTCCAGCTAACATTTGTTAAACAGTCCAAGCATATCCATATGGTCCAGTTGTCTGGATTTAAAAGTAGTGTTCAAATGACTTTAACTTACCTAGAGGGAGAAGGCTTCTTGGATAGCACAATAGAAACAAAAACAAAAAAGGAAAAAAAGATGTGATGAAATAAAAGACTTACAAAGTCAACGAAGCAACCAGGTCAGGGCGAGCCAAGCTCAACCCAGCATTGTACTTCACAAAATTCCCTGATGTTGTGTCGAAGGAGACATCAGTCCCAGCAGCAATTTGGCTGTTTCCAAATAGACCAGAGAAGTTCACAACAGGGTTGGCAGTCAACCCAATGCTAGCTGCAATCCCTGCATATTCATGCTGATACTGGAGCTCTAGCTGTTGTCACAAACACCGATAAAATGCAAACAAAGTAAACTAAATGCAAAACATGAAATCACATAGTGCCAACATTAGTTTAAGAGCGACGTAAATATGAAGTCACTTACCTTGCCAGAGCTTTGATCGGGAGCAATGAAGCTAATTATAGCCTTGACACCAGGTGCAGGTTCATCAATAGTAACAATCGTAGAGAGCTGGGACATTTTATGCACAATCGTTAGTTAACCCAGAACCGCAAGTGGGCAAAGAAATAGAACACCACAAACTGACACCTAAAAAATATAAAATTTGCATCAGCTATTTAGCTTAAGCTGCTTAACACACTTGCTAAAATATCTTGTAGGTAACGCGTACCTCATCATTATCATACAAGTTTTTGACCCGGTGCTTATTTCTTTTTGTTATGCTCTCCATTACTGCTTATTATTTACTGCTTATTATTGGTATGATATACTAAACCTAAAGTTGAATGTGGCTGAGAAGATCTTTTTCTTTCAGTTTCGAATTGAAATTGTTTTCTATGTTGCCGCAGAAATTGCATCAAGTTTTAATTAATAATAATAATTAATGCTATTTGCAAAGGAAAATAGCATTGCGTAAAGGAAAAAAGCAATCCAATGAACAGTTTCATCAATTGGAATGTCAATGAACCCGAACTGTAATAAATCATCATCCCCAGACCCATTTGGCATGTCGCATATATACTATAATGTTTCGTGCTGGTGCTTAATATGATACTACGCATGATGTGAAAACCAATGTTTTTGGGTATATCCAGAACATCATCAAGTCATCAAATATATAAGAATACATATATATATAGCAATCTATTACCGCATGCACACTTTGTCTGGAGCAACTAAGTCCTTCCTATGCTTGTAAGGAGCACTATATAAGAACAATAGTAAAACTCCATGGCTTTGTCTTGTTCAAGACCATATCCGTTGTAAAGCAATCTATAGTGGAACTGCTAACAGCATGGACACAGATGTAGTAAAGTAAAGTAAATCCAATAAAATTTATGTCTTACCCTAGAATTTGTGTCCACTTTGATATCAGCTGTGATGTTCTTTTGTTTCAGCTGGGTGTTCATGTCTGCTAAGAATACCTCACCTTTTTTTGTTCCAGATGAACAAATCGCCTACATAACCAAACAACAAGTACATACTCAGCTAATTATGACCTCAAAAACCATGAACAAACTTTAAATTGCACAACAAATCCAACAATCATTCATCCTACTGGAAACACAATGTATTAAACTGAATCACAACATCCTATAGGAAACACAATCACAAAGATCCACAAAGAAATTAGCAAATTCCTACTATCTTCTTCTTATTCAAGAAACATTTTAAAAAGAGAATGGAACATTCATTTAACTGAAAATCTTAATCATATTAGGGGATTGCTTAACCTAGTTAGAAAAATGAAATTTCACTAAAACTCAGGAACTTAATAAACAAAAATAATCGGATACAAACACATCACATGCTGCTTCTCATTATATCAGCATAATAAAAAAAAAATCCAACAAAACATATTAACAAACATCCCGATTATACAAAAAGATAAAATCATTCATCAACTCAAAAAAGAAACCTAACTTTTCAATCAGCTTAAAATTATTTTAAACACTTACCACTCCGTTTTCAGAGTATGTAGTAACACTAAACTTCTGGTCACTTTGATAATCCTTGTAAAGAAGATCTAAAATACAAACAAACAAAAAATCAGTAAATCACAAAAAATACACCCCCCCCCCCCCCACCCCAAAAAAAAAAGAAAAAAAGATGAACAGATGATGAATAATACCTCTAGCTGTCTTTCCGATATTACTGTAAAGTCCTGGACCTTTCACCATTTTTGCTGATTAAAAGGTTATGACCAAAAGATTTTAGAGAGAAAGGATGGGTAACTTTGAAGAGGAGGAGGAGGATTATTATATTAACGCAAATGAGCTTGGAGAAGGGGAAAATGGGGTAAGGATTCAGGAAACCCCTAATTTACAATCTTGTTATAGGGGCGTCATAGTTTATTAGAGGGGCGGCAGTGTGATAGTAATGTCCCTCTAGTTGGTTAGGGGATGTCTTATAAGGGGTGTATATTGACTAAATTACCCTCCATATTTTTTAACCTAAATCAAAGCTAAATTGAAAATTTGTTTTCTTTCTTTTTCTCTTCTCCTCCTCCCATCAACCGTAACCTCCATTAAAACTCAAAATTTCATCGTCCTCGATTAATCGATGATTCGAAAATTAATCAAGTGTAGTGTAATGACTTATATGAGGTATGTTTTGAAAACCCAGTTACGATTTGATTTATTTTGTTCGATTTAAGTTTAATTTTATCAGAAATTAGGGTTTTAGAAGAAAATTGAAATTGAAATTTCTGGGTTTATGTGAGTTACCGTTGATTTTAACTCAATTACGAACCGTAACTGGAGATTTTGATGTTGTTACGGTTGGTAATAGTTCAATTATCAACCGTATGTTCTTATATCTGAGAATTTTCTTCAGTTACTGTTGGTAACCATTTTAGTTTATGAACCGTAACTGAGTTACGATTGGTATCGAGCATCTAGTTACCAACCGTAACTGGTTTTAAGATTGGGTTTTCTTCAAATTTAACCAGTTACGGTTGGCAGTTCATCTTTAACGAACCGTAACTTTGATTTACGGTTGGTTATGAGCAAAATTCCAACCGTAATTAGCTCTGAAAATGTAATAAAATTGAATTTTTTCGTACTTTAGATAACTTTGAGCAACAAAAAGCTAGTTGGGACTAATTTAGAAGTATACCCAGTCATTTTCAAGTCATGGTTCTTCATTTTGTTGGTTAATTTCTTCAATTGATTGAGATTGATCTTCTCCTCTAATTTTTTTTTTTTTTAACTCTAAAAATCTGATTTAGGTTTTGATTTTGAGTTAATATAAGTGAAATTAATCATTAACACTAAACTCGATTATCATCACTAAACTAGGTTATCAATTATGAGGGTTAATTTGTCATTTCAAGTTTTTTTTATATAAGAGACACGTTGAATGATCATGTAATGACCCTTTTTGTCCTATTAGAATGCCGCCCCTATAATAAGATACCTAATTTAAGTGATTGAATATATGATTACTACACCGTTGGATCTTACAGTGTGGAAAATGATGTCCTTTTACTTGGGCCCCTAGTTAGCAATTCGGGGTACGGGTAGTAGTTCGGGACGGCATATGTACGAGAATTATACGGATTCGGATAGGTCGGATTCGGTCAAAAATCCGGTCAACGGTTCGTTGTTCGGACATTAGTTCGGGACGGCATACGTACGTGTATATTCGTTTTATAAATGTGAGTTCGGCACTTAAAATTCGGATTACATAAATGATAAATTGATAAGTATTATGATCTTATTACGAGACTAATTTTATTTGCATATGATTTATAAGATGAAAAAAACATTTTTGCGTGATTATTTAACAAGAAGTAAACAGTTTAATCGCATAAATGTATTATAAAACGAGTTTATAGATTTTTAAACAAAAATTAACACATAAAACACTGGTTAAACAACTATCAATAAAAAATTTAACTGAATAATTGTATTTAAATATAAAGTATATTCAAAATCAAACAAAAACCAAGCAAAAAAACTCGATCGAGAAATTACTTATGGGAGAGCGAGGTTGGGTGCGAACTAGGTTCGAAGTTCTAGTTCGGAAATATCATTCGGATTCGGTTAGTTCGGATACATTCGCGAATCATTCGTGAGGTCCATATAATCCGGGAACTAGATTCGGAGTTCAAATAGTTCGGAAGTATCATTCGGATTCGGTCAGTTCGGATACGTTCGGGAATCATTCGGGAATGATTCGGAGAATTACTAACTAGGCTTGGGCCGTTGATATAATACGCGATAGGATATGGCACTTGACATGATAAATAAACGTGGATTTTTCTATAAGTCCTA
Organism: Papaver bracteatum; assembly: GCA_023529315.1. Classification (NCBI taxonomy): domain Eukaryota; kingdom Viridiplantae; phylum Streptophyta; class Magnoliopsida; order Ranunculales; family Papaveraceae; genus Papaver; species Papaver bracteatum. Next base: position 219,886 of record JAJJWX010005375.1, on the reverse strand, counting down.
GTTAGCAATTTGGTATTCGGAAAACGTACGGAACGGTATATGTACGTGTATTATTCGGATTCACTAAAGTTATATTCGGTCAAAAATCCGGTCAACGGTTCGTGATACGGGAGTAAATCGGAACAGTATACGTACGTGTATAATTCGTTTAACAAATATGAGTTCGGCACCCAAAATTCGGCATATATAAAATATGCTTGTAGACATTTATAATGGGAATACATCATTTTGGCTTGAGTTGATTCAGTGGGTGAAAGAATTTTCTAGTTCCATTGCTTATATATATGATATGTATGTACTTGTTGATCAAAAACCCATGTCAAGCAGGGTGGTTAGAGTGATGCCCAAAGAGCCGTAGGTCTCCCGTTCAAACGGTTCGGAACGGCAAATACGCGTATAAACCGTGAAGTTCAAAAAATCCGCGTATCTAGGTCGGAGATTCAATAGGACGCCCGACTTATTCGTTCCCGACCAATTCGCAACAATTCGCGAATCATTGGCGAATTGCTAACTATCTGACTTTTTCAAAGGGTTACTCGATTTTCGGGAGAAGTATTTTGAAACGTGTAACGGAAGTATCCTGCCACGTAGGAAAATACAAGTGACTTGGAAGATGAATTGGTGGGATCAGATGATAAAATATTGTTTTTCTTTGTACCAAGTGATTGATTCCTGGTTCTAATTAAATTTGGTTCGTTTTTTATTCGAGTTTAGTTTTGGTTGTATTTATTACGAAGAATTAATTGGGGATATGGGAATTAATTGGGGATATGAATTACTTCCCCCAACCCATGGTGTGTGCTAAGGGGTGACTTTTGGTTATGAATATACTAAAATACCCTTCCCTCAAAATAAAAAAAAAAACTTAAAATCAAAAAACAGAAAACAAAATCATATCCCCCATTTCCATCTCCACTTCTTCCCTCAAAATAAAAATTAAAAACTTAAAATCAAAAATCTAAATCATATCCCTCATTTCCATCTCCACTTCTTATTAATCTTATTTAGGGGTAGTGTTTTGAAACCCAAATATTCTCCATTCCCTTTCAAATTCTAAACTCTCCCCACTCTATATCAAATTCTCTTCACCTCACTTTGGAAACGAAATTTTTTTTTTATTCTAAGTGATAAAGATCATCTTTGAAAGTGATGATGACCATACCGAATTGATGAAGACCATGCCGTCTGGGTTCCAAGATATGGTCTTTATCAATTCCGCATGGTCTTCGTCACTTCCATTTTGAATTTTTCCTAGCTTTAAAAAGCTTGGTACAAGATGGTCGAGTTGATATGAAGACCATGCCGTATTTTTTCCCAAGATAGTTTTCATATTTATTTCCTATGCAGAAAAAACAATACCTAGGCATGGTCTTCATATCAACTGACCATGCCTACACCAAGCTTTTAAAGCCAGAAAAATTCAAAATGGAAGTGAGGAATACCATGCTTGGAATTGATGAAGACCATATCTTGAACACTCAGATCGGCATGCCCGATAATTTCCTATCAATGCCTAGGTAGTCAAGTGAAAAAAAATCAACATTCGATACTTTTCATTCTGTTCCGGATAGGTATTTAAGCAAAATACTATGCCGGAGCAGTCTGGCACGCTTCGAAAAAACTATTACCATGCCGTATTTTGTTCAAAACCGTAAAAAAATCAACATTCTAAAACCAGAAAAAAATCGATAGTGGCAAACAATTTATGAACATTTCCAACAATTGCCGGCATGAGTTTTGGTTGAATACCATGCCGCACCAAGCTTTTTCAAATTTGCAACAATGGTGGATTCAAAGAAAAAAATCAATTTTTCAACCTCTTATTATCAATAATTCTCTCATCACAATCATCTTCCCATTTTCAAAAAAAAATTCCTCTCAAATATTTTTTTCCCTCCTTCTACTCTCACCCAAACACAAATAAAAATACACACTAATTTATCCCCCAAATACTTAACATTTTACTAATTATACTTAACCACTAATCCTAATTAGTGGGGGCTAGATTAGGAATTAAAAAAAAAATTTACATAGGGGGTCACCCAAAATTGCTATTGGGACACCTATTTTGTCCCGTAGCTATATCCCCCAATTAATTCCCATATCCCCAATTAATTCTTCTTTATGACTCACTGACTCTCCACCTTGAAAGAATAAACTCTTTCAGATGCTGTTGTACTTTTGCCAACTGGTTGGCATATGCGAAGAACCGATTTGTTGGAAAAAACGAAAAAAAAAAGTCAAATCCTTTAAAAATATTTGATGGGGTGTTTTCTGATGGGACGTGGGGGACAAATCATGTCTTGACACGTGTCTTTGCTATAAATTGATTCCACTAAATTTTGTTTCTAAATATATAAAAAAAAAATGTATTTTTGGTGAAAATACTCGTTATCTTAATTGGTGATATTTTATCCTTTATATTTTTGGTAACACAATTTATTAAAACATTTAATTGGAAAAACACATGTCAAGACATGATTTGTCCCCATACCCCCATCATAAAACGGCCCCATCAAAAATTTACTTGGCAAATCCAAAAAGCTCTTTTCGAGTAAAAACATGTCCCCTGCGATTCCAAACTAAAGAGTGATTTCCTCGGCCTCGAAGAGAAACCGCATTCAATTTTGCGGTTTATTTTGTTCTCGGGGTTTGTGAGAAATTGTCCTACCATTACTACCCGATTTATATTATACAATGATTATATTGCTGCAAATAGGCCTGTCAATGGCACTAAACGTAACAAATAATGGCTATGCCGCTACCATTTCCATTAGATTTAACGGTTAACCGATATCCGTTAAGTGCCGGCAGAATTGTGAAATCCAAAACCATTACCGTTACGTCGGACTTATCGGCTAACGGTTAATTTTTCGGTATTATCCGGTATGTCACAGGACAACACAAAAACAGGTTTAAAACACAAACCAATTACACATAATAACTTCTAACTCCAAGCAAACAAGTTCTAAATCCATGCCACAAAAAAAAAAAACATACAGATGTTCATGTTCTAAACCAAATTACATGTTCAGATGTTCTAGCAAAAGAAAAAACCATGTTTTTGCAAAAGAAAATACAAAGGATTAAAGGAACTGCCAACTGCATCTGCAAATGCATTCCTCCATCTCCAAATTCTCCACTGCCAATGCCAACTGCATCTGCAAATGCATTCCTCCTTACTCCTTACTCCTTAGTCCTCAACTTCTGCATTTTGAAAGGAAAATCAAAAGTGTTAGACAGTGAAGCAACTTAGGCTGGCAAAGTGGCAATGTTAGTGCAATAAGACAATAAATATAAAAGCTAGTAAAAGATTAAGATGTAAGGAAACTTACCGGTGACACAACTACCACTCTCACTGAGAGTGTTGGCAGCCAATCACCCAAACAAAGCAAAGCTTCAACAAGATCTGGAGCTAATGAACTCCTGTGAGATGTGAAAACTTTGCCACCAATACTAAACATAGATTCTGATGCTATACTTGTCACTGGAACTTCCAATACATCTCTTGCAATCCTTGAGAGAATTGGGTACTTAGGAGCATGATTCTTCCACCAACTTAAGATATCAAACCTCATTTCTTCAGCGGCTGTGCCTTTAGGAAGAACTGGTTCTGCTAAGTATGTCTCCAATTCTGACTTCTCAACCTCAAACATATTGTTTTCCATAATGAAATCATCATAACCAAATTCATATGATGTTGTTGTACCTGCAGAGCTCTCAATTGCAGTTGAATGCATTCCAGTATCAAAATAATCTGGAGCTATAGTGTTGGTTTCATAAGCACAGTAAAGAGCATTGAGTGCAAGCTCAAATTTGTTATAGTGACTTTTATAGTGATCCACACCATATACTCTCTTCATAACAAACTCCACCCATTTATCCTTGTACCTAGGATCTAAAACAACCTCAATGTCCATCAAAGTGTTACTTTCTTTCCAGTAGGCATTAAATTTCATCCTCATATTCATGGCCATGTCTCTGATATACTCATGCTCACTTGATTCCCAGAGCTTAATGCATCTATTAACTTCTTGCACCCCATTATAATACAAATTTGTTGTGGGATACTTTATCCCAACAAATTTTGTTGAAATGACATCAAACAATTCCAAGCATTCACATACATGTATTCCTTGTTGCCACTCCTTAGCAGTTGGTAGTATCTTGAAGTCATTATCCAAATCAGCTAGCCTAACAAAAGCTTGTCTCAGAAAAATTGCATCCTTTAGCATCTTAAAGGTGGAGTTCCACCTGGTATCCACATCTAAACCCACATACCTTGAAGCATGAAGCTTAACTTGGGCAATAGCACATTCAAATCTCTCTTTTCTATCCTGACTTACTTTGACATATTTTACACACTCTCTAACTGCATCTATAAATGTAGAAGCCACTCTCATTCCACACCCTACAATCAAGTGCAATACATGATTACTACACCTCATTTGGAATATATCCCCATTAAGAACTAAAAAGTCTTTTCTATCAAGCCATTTCTTCAGATGGTCCATCATAACATTGTTGGGGCTATCATTTTCAGCAGCTACAACAAAAAGCTTAGTGTCTATGTTCCAATCTAGACATACTGATTTCACTACAGATGCTAGAACTTCTCCAAAATGTGGTGATGGCACTAAAGTATATGCTAGTGTTTTCTTAATCAGTTTCCACTCATCATCTATGTAATGCATTGTCACACAACAATAACCATCCTTTGTATGCTTACATGACCACATATCTGTTGTTAAACTACACTTAGATGTAATTTTCTCAAATTTGTCTTGTAATTTCTTTTTGAACTCAATTGTTAGTTTCATGATATCTTCCCTAACTGTATTCCTAGTGTAAAGCTTAACAACAGGATTTAAAGACTTCACAAACTCAACAAAATATGGATGCTCAACTATAGTGATTGGATAACCATGTTTAGCAATCATTTTGGCAACTAGTATCCTAGTAGCATCTGCATCATACTTCCAATTAGCAAGCTTAGTTTTTGCATTACCTGTTTTGATTGTAGCAATCTTTCTTTGCCCTTTCTTGTTTGCAGGCTTTTATTTGCAGATTTTAGCATGGTAATGCAGTTTGCTGGTTCCTTGGCTACTGGGTGCAGTCAGTCTCCTATGACAATGTTTGCATTCATCTATAAGTATCCCAATCTCCTTACCTTTTACCATCTTCTTTTCAATTAACCTTTCAAAATCATCCCAAACATCAGACCTTACTGCATGCAGTTTCTTCTTTTCTTCATCTATAATTGGATCTTCATCTAATTCTATTTCTGCTAATGCTTCTTCTGTTGCAACAACAGCAGGTGTTGAATGAATTCCTGATTATTGAACTTGGTTTGATGCAGAAGGTAATTGAGATGCAACTGAAAGTGATTGAGAGGGATTGCTTCTGCTTGATGAACCAACGTAATTGGATGCTCCTCATTCTCCTCGGGACATGATTAATTTCACGAATTGAAAACCCTAATTTCAATTTTCAGAAACCTTAAATTGAAATTAAACTCGAAAAAAAGAAAGATAACATAGTTTTCTAATCCGTAATCACAGATGATTTGTATATAGAAGATGATGATTTTGCTCGAATTGAAAGGAAGGAGATGAGGGTGACTGAGGGGTGAGTTTTTCTTCTCTTGTTTGTGTCGAGTTGAAGAACATACGAAGAATTGGATGAAGATTATGATTCATTCGAGTATAGTAACCTAGGTATAGAGGAATATACATGTGCTAGGCACACGTTAGCGGTTAACGGAACTTAGGCTAACGGAAATAGGCCAACCTTTGCCGTTACAGTAGGATGAAATTATCCGCTACGTTACTGGTTACGGTTAGCCGGTTACTGGTTATGGTTATCCGGTTACCGGTATAACGGAACTAAACCTAACGGCAACCGGGTAATCGAATTCGGCTAACGGTAACGGTTTTCCATTGACAGGCCTAGCTACAAACACTTTACAAAATGGCCATAAAAGCATAAACCAAAGGAGTTAAGTGGATCAATTAAATTAGAAAGCTATTATTGGGGAGTCACCTTTTAATAGAGGGGCTTTACTTGGATATTTAGTGACCAAAAATCTGGTTATGGGATACTTTTGATTCAATAGCAATTGTCTAAATTACCCTTCAACTAAAATTAAAACAAAAACAGAATAAAAACCTAATTTCACACTTTCAACCTTTTTGACTCATGCTCTTCTTCTTCTCCTCTTTCTCTTCTTCACAGTAAATTTTAATTTTCATTTCAACTCATTTCATCGTTTTCGATAAATCGACGATCCGAAAAATTGAACCTCGTAGAAATGAAATCTCTATGAAAGATGAGGAAGAAGCAAACTGATTGCAGTGATGGTAATCAACATCTCAATCAACCCCCTGAACAACAACTTCATCCTCAACAGCCACCGATTGAAGCAACTGATTCTTTCGGAATTTCGAACTCCTCAACAACAACCCATGGTGTATGAAAGGTATTAATCGACAAACCCATCTTTTCTGACTCGTTTTTGTGCTTAAAATATGTTAGATTGAATGAAATTGAAATAAAATTAGGGTTTCAGTAATGTTTCTGCTAGTGTTACGGCTAGGTTGGGAACTAATTTTCTAACCGTAACTTAGTTTATGAATAACTTACGGTTAGGTTTAGTTGAATTCAAACGGTAAAATTTGGTTTGCATGTTGGATTACGGCTAGGTAGACTGAATTTTCCAACCGTAATTGGTTACTGTTTGGTTCTATGTATGATAAACCTAGCCGTAATTGATCATGTATGTTTTTAAGAAAACTGCCACTACACCAAATTTAGTGATTAGCAACGGTAGATGGCAATTGCAAAGTGGGGTTGCAACAGTTTATCTCTATTACGAAAGTCGATGTTGCAAATTTTCGCAACGGCTCATAAGCTGTTGCTAATTTTCGGTTGCAACAGTGAATTTGTCGCAACAGTTTGAAATTGTTTCGAAACTAGAATTTCGCAACAGATAACCGCTGTTGCGAAATGTTTGCAACAATAAAATAAATAATGGTTTTGACTTGTCAAACCCTGGTTTTGACCTGGTCAAATCAAGTCAAAATCAGGTTTTAGACCGATCAAAACCACTATTATTTACAGCCCCGGCCGTGGCCCCTTAAGCATGCCCTAATCTTTTGGTTTTCGTATACCGGTCGTGGCCTCTTAAACATGCCTTAATGTTCTGTTGGTCATGTCAAATTAGCCAGGACTTACATCCAAGTTCTTAGTTGTCCTCACGGATTACGATGTTCTCCCAAATAAGTTTTTCCACCCAAAAAAACTTATTATTAGGAGCATGCAAGAATACAACATTCACTACATTGAGGATACAAGGGATATTGTAGCTTAACGTACAATCAATGCCTTAAAGTCACGGTACAAAGGCTAAACAAAAGTTGGTTTATGAGCCTGCAATATTTTTCCGTTTGGTAGGATCTATCGTGCAATTTAAACGTGGCATATATATTTACCACAATTTCAAGTTTCTTTCAGATCCATACTTTTTAGTGACCTTGACTATATATGTGCGAGATATGGCAACGGAGAAATGTCCTTTTCAGCTATCTGCACCATATTCAAGTGTTACCACTATAAGATTATTATAAAGTCATCATCTCCCAAAACTGGCTATGGGTTGAATACGCGCCAACCTTGGTTATAAGAACTCCTAAAAATCGGTTCAGACAGTTTGGTCTTACTCCTTACTCGAGAAAAACGATGGCGTTAATATTTCTTGCAATGGAAATATTGAAAAGGATTCATGAAAAAATGAATCAGTAAGACTCGAAGAAACTGGCATCTGTCTTAATTCAGGCATAAGAAAAATATTTCCGATCAGTGGGATTAAAATAGACATCTCGGATACTTGCATGAGACAAATCTATAATGGGAATAAAATCACAAAGGAAAACATTAGGAAACCGAAATCTCTTTTGTTAGTTAGGAAACTGAAAACAAATTAACAAACTGTAAATCTAATGCACTGAGATCGTGTAAAATAAAATAAATCTAATGCACTGGAATACTTATGAACATGCAAAGTCTCTTATTGATGTTATAAGATGAAACAGAGAGTTATAAGAAGAACATTCTTATTGGTGTTTTATTCAATTATATATATATTTTCAGGAGAAAATACTGTGTTGTGGTTAAAAGCTGTATCAAGATCAAATTCTAGAGGTTCTGGCCCCACCAAAGAAAATTTAGACCAATAGGAATTATCGACTATTCTAATCACCCGTTTCTGTTTCTCATGGGTTCTTTGTGGGTGACCCATGACTCCGGTGTAAAAGCTTTTAACGAAACCCTAATACTTATTTTTTTATTTCTTTTCCAACGCATCCCCTCCCCTTCCTCGCTCGCTCTATCTTCTACTCAATATTCTCTGTGTCTTCAAAGGTAAATACAAAAGCATATATGTAATGATGGTGGTGTTCTTTGCATGCATCTCTTAATCCTCTTTCTACCTATCGCCGCCTTATAAAATCCTCTCTCAGAACTTTAATTATTATTGTCGCTTTTTTTTCTTCTTCCCTACCTACTCCTTTTCTCTTCCTGTTTTGTCTATTTGTTAGTGATGGTTTATATTTCTTCCGATTTGATGTGTTTTTTTTGTGGTAATATCTTCTCTCTTTGATTTATGTTTAGGGTTTTGTGGTAATTCCTAAAGTTTCTTATTTATAATCTGACATATAATTCTTCTTTCTCTCTCATTTAATCGCTAGACAACCAAACTCTATTCAATATCACATGAAAAACTCATGACGTTCAAGTTTATTTTGGAAAAACTCTATCCAATCCAAACCCTTTAATTAGAAGGTGAAGTTTCTAAGAGTTGAATTAGTTGGTTTAATTTGGATGATTATTTTTCAGTGTGTCACTTCTAAGAGTTGAAGAGTTTAATATATATTAATTACCTATAAGTATGTCATAAAATATCTGCATTTAAAGATTCACTTAGGCAATTTTAATGTGGGTGTTGGCGTAAAATGCTATGTTATCAAGTTATTCTTATGAACCTGGTGGTTTACTGTATGTGATGAGTGTTCGTCAGAGATTCATGTTATATTGTTACCGGATAATAATTGATCATGGGAATCACTATTCTTCTATACATGCATGTATTTTGGTCTATGGTATTTGTGTGTTTAAATGTGTGTTTTCATCAAATAAATTAAAAATTACTCAAATCCAAGAGGTGTATGATCATTTTGGGATCCAGAGCTTCCAAAGCGAGGAGGATAAGTTATCCATCACTCCAAAGCTTCCCAAAAGATTTCGGTGCTATGAACTCGAGATCTGGAAGGTTCTAAATCAGCAACCTTGACTAAGCGCAGTAAGATTTTATTGCTTCAAATTCATCAAGAAACATTTATGGAAGAGAAATCATATTTATGTCGTAGAATTAATGAATTGGTAAGTTATGCGAGGATCATTAATGTTTAAAGGTGCGGTTAGTTATTTTGTATTGTTTATCATATACTAACATACTGTGACAACAAAAGTTGGATTATGGTACACAGTACATGGTAATGTTCTTTATTGAACAATAGAGATTGTGATATAGCAAGGTGGTTCATTATCCAGCAATAATCAGGGCATCTTGGGTGGTGGGGTTGAAGGTATGAGTAAGGTTCGCATCATATTTCACTAACAGGGTGAAATTCTGCACACAAGGTAAATGTGCATTTCTTTTTAGTGGTCTTATGAAGAATGAAATGGAGTATTTTATTGTTGTATGCATTGTCAATGAACCATCTTTCATTGGTAGGAGAAGACATGCTTTTGAATTGGAAAGCATCTATTTTGTTGATCACATCTGGCTACATCTTTTAGAATTTGGGATTTACTTTACCTTACCATAATTTCTACATATTACTAAACCAAACCAGTATGGTTGTGTATTCTCTTATTTGGAGAACAATTTGTTTCAGTTTAATTTTCTCCATACCTTATTTACAGGAAATGAATCGTATCGAGTGAGATTGGTTGTACCCAGAAGTTTAAGACTAAGCAGGTTTATAATTATTCATCTAGTATAAATGTTGTTGTCAATTATTAACACAATTTGATTTTCTGGATTATGTGTTAATTACTTCAATTATTAGTTCATTGAAATCCGTGATACTTATCTATTAATTTGTGTTTCAGTGCCCTTTTTTTTATTAGTTGTTTTATCCGGTCAATCAGTGACCCTAAAAATTCATTGGCACCAAAAGATACTTCTCTCAGCAAAATATCAAGGCCCGTGCAACGCACGGGCATAAAATCTAGTATTAATTTACGGAAATAGAGAGTTATAAGAAGAAACATTCTATACACGATTAGTGCCGGAATTTTGGCCCAAATGGCCGTGCGTGCCATTGGCACATGCCAACACGCACCGCTAGCCAATTCCTATTTTCAAACTGTTATGCCCAGCTAGCGCCTACAACTTGGCCCAATAGCCGTGTGTGCTATTGGCACATGCCAAACACACCGCTAGCCACTTTCTCTTCCTGAGTTTCACTTACGGGCTGTTTTCACACCTTAAGCGGCCTCAAAACCTACATACTCCCTCGTTTCGGTATATGAAATTCTTTTCCCGTCAAATGGACAGGCTGACCGTCAAAATCCGAGTTCGTATGAGAATTCTACAATGGTTTTAGTGAAGGGCGCCAATTAGGTTTTCAAAACCCTAAACCGCGAGCGCTTCCTTGCAGTTTGACCACGCGTGCCATCCGCACATGCCAAAATGCTCATTAGCCACTTTTTCTACCAAGCCTCTAAACTAGCGCCCTCAACTTGGCCCAGATGGCGTGCGTGCCATTGGCACATGCCAACAATCACCCTAGCCACTTTCTATTCCAAGCCATTATGCTATTGGCACATGCCAAAAAGTAGTGCCCGCAACTTGGCCAAAGTGGCCGTGCGTGCCGTTGGCACATGCCAACACGCAACCACTAGCCAATTCCCATTCCAAAGCCGATATACCATTGTAGCGCCCGAGACTTGGCCAAAGTGGCCGTGCGTGCCATTGGCACATGCCAACACGCAACCACTAGCCACTTTTACCTGTTATCCAATTTCCAAGGCATTCCGCACATGCCACATGCTCCACTAGCGACTTTGGCATTGCCATTCGCACTCAAAGTGCAACTTGCGGCCAAGGCATTCCGCACATGCCATTGGCACATGCCAAATGATCCACCAAGCGACTTTGGCATTGCCATCTGCACTCAAAGTACAACTCGTGGTCGAGACATCATGCACATGCCATTGGCACATGCCGCAACGCTTCACTAGAAACTTTGGCATTGCCACTTGCGCCCAACTCTCAAGATATCAACACAAACTGGGGGATGCTTTCTTGGGGTTTTGGTTTGGCGGTCACAGCAATAAAGCAAGGCGTGCAAGGAATTTATGCGGTCAATTAAATAAGGAAATTTATGGTGAAAACGTTTTTCACCATAAAGCCAACGGTTTCCACCTCCTCTGTTTTAATTGACACATTTACTCAATTCCTTAATGAGGCCAGGGTACGTTCAATCTCACTTGTATAAATAGGTTTCACCTATTCTGCCAAAACACACAAGTCTTGGTCAGGTAAAATACAACACTATCAGATAGCAACTTTGCAAGCTCTCTCAAAAGCTTCCATCACTAGCAAACTTCCGTTAACTTCTACACTTCTGATACAAGTCAAGATACTACCTTGCCAGAACTCTCTGGTCTCATCACCCTTCTTCGCTATCCTCCCCAAATCAACCCTTCTCCTCCATTTTGTGATCGAAGCAAATCTGGAACGGCCATTTTCTTGGTTTAGGCCAGAGTTGTACAAATTGATATTTTGAATCAAAAGTGCTCATGTGCAACATATTTGTTTACGGGTTTAAACCAGTCTCTCCATCATCAAATTTACCAAATTCGGCAAAGGCGATTTTCCCCCATAAACAATTGGCGACCACGGTGGGAGTTTCAATCTCTCGGTTACAATATCTACTTCTAGAAATCGATCTCGCGTCTCGATACAAGCACCAACAGAAGAAGAATCCAATCGGTTTGGAGATCTGCGACTCAACTACCAGACAACCCAGTTGCCAGCCGTAAAAACTACACGGGAAACTGGGGACTCCGATTTGGGGAGTGGCTGGCGGCTTTTTCAGCAAAACTATTACCAGCAACTGGGGACTTACTGGAAAATTCACCGGCAAAACCACTTCTTATACGAAAATAGGCATATTTGCGACGAAAGATCCATACAGCAAGTAAGTCTAGCCCGGGCAAGATATCTGATCTGCTTTTGGGTTCTCAGTAAAACCATCATACCATTACTTCTTGTGTTATTGCTAGCACACACTTTCATAAAAACAATATTCCCTTCGCAAGGCATAATCAAAGTTATATATTAAAACCATTCATCCCAGAAAATAATCCAACATCTCAGAAAACATCAACCAACTACCAAGATCAGTCAGACTCCGAAATCAAGCACCCAAAGTGTTCCTCGAAATAGACAAAATGGAATTTAAAAAAGAAACATTCAAGGGAATTTGTCCAGCAATGGTTTACTCTTCTTAGCAATACAGTCATTCGCATCTTCAATAGCCGCTCTCTTCATAGCTAACACCTTGGACAACTCCTCAGCTTCCACTTCTTGCCATGTGATCTCCTCCGCATAAGGGATTTCGACTACTGTATACTTCAATTTCCGAATCTCAGCAAGATTTTCGACGAATCACGAAGCATTGAATTCCCTCTCCACACACACATCGTGGTGATGTTCCCAGTTAGCAACAACGTCTTCATAAACGGTATAGCCAGTCACCCTGCACATGTCCTCAATAGAAGATAAAGCTTCTTCCACATGTTTAACCAACGCAATACGAATAGTAACCTTCCTAGTCGTTGCCATGTGTCTGTACTTCTTCTAGATTTTGGTATACAATGCCTCATATTTGTCCAGTACGCTGAAACCGCTGACCAACACGTGACCTGGGTAAGGAACCAAGTACGGAGGATTGAAAATGGCGTCTGCAACCAGATCCGCAATCTACGAAGGGTTCCATTCCGCATCTGTGCCAGCAACCAGAGAATCATTTCCCGGTCGAGCTACATTCATGCTTTGTGATTGATCAACTTCCGTCTCCAAGCCATCATCAGTGGTCACAGTCACTACAGGAGGATTTTCAACCTCCATCTCCTGGTCATCACTAATGGTTGTTATCACCAAGGGCAAGTCTTAATATGCCTCCACCCCAGATCCATCTGCTGAGTTAGATTCCTCCTGCAAGATTTGAGTTAGACGTTTTCAAAGGGATGAGGAAGAAAAAGAGGCACGAAACCTACCGAGCCACTTTCTGAAAGGGATTCAGCGCTTCTATCGGAAGAATCCCCTTCAATTTTAGAACTTTCTTCTTTCTCTGTCGAACTTTCTTCTTTCTCTGGCGCATCACCGTTGTGAGAAGGCTCGATACCGCCATAATTACTAAAAGGAATTATTGTCTTCCGACAACGAGCAAGAGCAGCAAAAGCATTAACACTACCAAAGCCCTAGAAGAAACGAGACACATACCTTCAACAGAAATTCACACATTTGGAGACAAACCAGCAAAGAGGAGACACATACCTGGTTATTGGAAGAACTGAAAGACACAAGGGCTGCAGGAGGATCCTTTGAAACCGTCCGAAACCCACAAGCACGGTTTTTTGTCCTTTTCTCTTTCACTTGGGGACTTTCAGAATTGCTAGACGAATTTTGCTTAAAATCTCTCAACATTGGGTACTTCTTAAAAACTTCTTGGGAAGGCTTACCACGAACATTCTCCACCGCGTCATCCACAAACTTGCGAATCATAAGACGCTCACGGCACCATAACTCATTGTAACTAAAGGTCATCAAGTGTGCTCTTTCCGGTTGAAAGAAGGGAAGACGAATACCTGGCCCAAGGGCACTGGCATCGAGGGCAGCACGCAATGAATTCTTAGGAAGCTCCAGCCGACAAGCAAGGGGCAGCCCCTGATCAAAACCCATGTGACGAGCCGCACGATCAATGTTGTACTTAGCAATCTGGAAAGCCCCTCTAAAGAAAGATGGCATGTGACCGGGGATGCAACTTTGAATAAACAAGTTTACACCAACGCTCAATTCATCATCTGAAGACAAAATCACATCCGGAGCAGAAGCAAAAGTGTCAATTTGAGTCACGGACCTATGAACTGGCTCCCACGGGCAAAAATTGATCTCGTGCGATTTATCAAGAAGGCTAACCAAGCTCACACCAACTCTTGGACGCTTATTCACCCATCGAAGAATTCGAGAGCTACCCCAACTCACAGGAATCGTAGGCAACGACTTTGGAGCATACTTTTCAGAATGCTCCCATAGCCACGCTTGCAGAAAAACGACATGCACATATGAATCCACTTACATGAAACCATTCGAAACTCGCATATTCGCGACTAAGTGATCCAGATGCGCGTACAATGAGTCAAGAAATAGCTTGCCAATAGTGAGAACTTCACCTTTCGCCAACTTCATAGCAATTGGTAGCATCTGTGGCCTTATCTCCTTCTTGCCGAAATCGTCGTCAAAAATGTCTCTAGATAACCAGAGGGCCAAAAATGCTGCAACATGGAGATCGCTGCTTTTCTGTCTAGCCTCCAACTCTTCCGGAAACCACTGAAGATGTCATTACTAACTAGGAACATCACCACGATGTGTGTGTGGAGAAGGAATTCAATTCTTCGTGGTTCGTCGAAAATATTGTTGAGATTAGGAAATTGAAGGATACAGTAGTCAAAATCCCTTCTGCGGAGGATATCACACGGCAAGAAGAGGAAGCTGAAGAGTTGTCCAAGGTGTTGTCTATAAAGAGAGCGGCTATTGAAGATGTGAAGGACCGTCTTGCTAAGAAGAGTAAACCGCTGCTGGAAAATTTCCCTTGAATGTTTCTTCTTTAGATTCCCTTTTGTTTATTTCGAGGAACTCTTTAGGTGCTTGATTTCGGAGTCTGACTGATTTTAGTAGTTGGTTGATGTTTTTTGAGATGTTGGATTATTTTCTGGGTTGAATGGTTTTAATATATAACTTTGATTATGCCTTGCGAAGGGAATATTGTTTTTATGAAAGTGTGTGCTAGCAATAACACAAGAAGTAATGGTATGAGGGTTTTACTGAGAACCCAAAAATAGATCAGATATCTTGCCCGGGCTAGACTTACTTGCTGTATGGATCTTTCATCGCAAATATGCCTATTTTCGTATAAGAAGTGGTTTTGACGGTGACTTTTCCAGTAAGTCCCCAGTTGCTGGTAACAGTTTTACTGAAAAAGCCGCCCGCCAGTCCCCAAATCGGAGTCCCTATTTTCCCATGTAGTTTTTACGGCTGGAAGCTGGGTTGTCTGGTAGTTGAGTCACAGATCTCCAAACCAATTGGCTGCTTCTGCTGTTGGTGCTTGTATCGAGATGCGAGATCGATTTCTAGAAGTAGATATTGTAACCGAGAGATTGAAACTCCCGTTGTGGTCTCCAATTGTTTATGGGAGAAAATCGCCTCTGCCGAATTTGGTAAATTCGATGGTGGAGATTCTGGTTTAAACCCTTAAACAAATATGCTGCACGTGAGCACTTTTGATTCGAGATATCAATCTGCACAATTCTGGCCTAAACCAAGAAGATGGTCGTTCCAGATTTGCTTCGGTCATAAAGTGGAGGAGAAGGGTTGATTTGGGGAGGATAGCGAAGTAGGGTGATGAGACCAGAGAGTTATAGCTAGGTAGTATCTCGACTTGTATCAGAAGTGTAGAAGCTTTCGGAAGCTTGCTAGTGATGGAATCTTTTGAGAGAGCTTGCAAAGTTGCTATCTGATAGTGTTGTATTTTGCCTGACTAAGACTTGTGTGTTTTGGCAGAATAGGTGAAACCTATTTATACAAGTGAGATTGAACGTACCCTGGCCTCATTAAGGAATTGAGTAAATGTGTCAATTAAAACAGAGGAGGTGGAAACCGTTGGCTTTATGGTGAAAAACGTTTTCACCATAAATTTCCTTATTTAATTGACCGTATTCATTCCTTGCACACCTTGCTTTATTGCGAGCGTAGTGTACGTTGCACTCTGTGACCGCCAAACCAAAACCCCAAGAAAGCATCCCCCATTTTGTGTTGATGTCTCGAGAGTTGGGCGCAAGTGGCAATGCCAAAGTTGCTAGTGAAGCGTTGCGGCATGTGCGGGATGTCTCGACCGCGAGTTGTACTTTGAGTGCGGATGGCAATGCCAAAGTCGGTTGGTGGAGCATTTTGCATGTGCCAATGGCATGCGTGGACTTCCTTGGCCGCAAGTTATACTTTGAGTGCGAATGGCAATGCCAAAGTCGCTTGGTGGAGAATTGGGCATGTGCCAATGGCATGTGCGGAATGCCTTGGCCGCAAGTTGCACTTTGAGTGCGAATGGCAATGCCAAAGTCACTAGTGGAGAATGTGGCATGTTCCAATGGCATGTGCGGAATGCCTTGGAAATTGGCTAGCAGGTTGGGAATAAAAGTGGCTAGTGGTTGCGTGTTGGCATGTGCCAATGGAACGCACGACCACTTTGTCCAAGTCGCGGCCGCTACAATGGTATAGCGTATTTGGAATGGGAATTGTCTAGTGGTTGCATGTTGGCATGTGCCAACGGCACGCACGGCCACTTTGGCCAAGTTGCGGGCGCTACTTTTTGGCATGTGCCAATAGCATACCGGCTTGGAATTGAAAGTGGCTAGCTTGCGTGTTGGTATGTGCCAATGGAACGCACGCCATCTGGGCCAAGTTGAGGGCGCTAGTTTAGCGGCTTGGTAGAAAAAGTGGCTAGTGAGCGTTTTGGCATGTGCGGATGGCACGCGTGGCCAAACTGCAAGGAAGCGCTCGCGGTTTAGGGTTTTGAAACCCTAATTGGCGCCCTTTACTAAAACCATTGTAGAATTCTCATACGAACTCGGATTTTGACGGTCAGCCTGTCCATTTGACGAGAAAAGAATTTCCTATACCCAAACGAGGGAGTATGTAGGTTTTGAGGCCGCTTAAGGTGTGAAAACAGCCCGTAAGTGAAACTCAGGAAGAGAAAGTGGCTAGCGGTGCGTTTTGCATGTGCCAA
Source organism: Papaver bracteatum (assembly GCA_023529315.1). Classification (NCBI taxonomy): domain Eukaryota; kingdom Viridiplantae; phylum Streptophyta; class Magnoliopsida; order Ranunculales; family Papaveraceae; genus Papaver; species Papaver bracteatum. Next base: position 202,757 of record JAJJWX010005375.1, on the reverse strand, counting down.
TGGCACACACGGCTATTGGGCCAAGTTGTGGGCGCTAGCTGGGCATAGAGGTTTGAAAATAGGAATTGGCTAGTGGTGCGTGTTGGCATGTGCCAATGGCACGCACGGCCATGTTGGCCAAAGTTGCACGTTTTGCAAGCCTAGGGCGCTACTTTGGCATGTGCCAATTTCATAGCGACTTAGTTTGGCATGGTTGCAGTATGCAGTTTGGTTTTGGCGTCATTGACATTGTGCGCAGTATGCGTCTTGGTTTTGGCATCGTTGCCATGGTGCGCAGTATGCGGCTTGGTTTTGGCGTCGTAGTCGTGGTGCGCAGTATGTGGCTTGGTTTTGGCGTCGTAGCCGTGTTACACATTATGCGACTTGGTTTTCGCGTCGTAGCCATTGTGCGCAGTATGCGGCTTGGTTTGGCGCAATTGCCATGGTGCGCAGTATGCGGCTTGGTTTGGGATTAGGGTTCTGTGTCGAAAACCCTAATCCGGTATTTTGAAAAAAAATACCCCTATTAATTATTTACATCTGAATTAAATTCTCTCAGTTAATGTATTGCGGGCAACATTAGGTTATGGGGTTTTATGATTTTACCCCTTGTCTAAAATCCACCATCAACATCAACGTTCTCTCTATCATGGTCAAGTTGGTCTTGTTCATTCATAATATTCATTCATCGTGGATAAAGCCAATTGGAAGTAGAATTTTCCCACCTAGGTGCTTGAGTTACATACCCACTACAAGGTTGTTGTTGGTATGTATGAAAATCACCATAAGATCTTGGATATTGATCATAGCCAATAAATTGGTTCCGATCCTATCCCATAGATGGTGGGAAATTATCATAGTGTTGAGGAGGTTGAAAACCATATCCATTGTTCCAGTATGCTCCTTCCATTAAAATTGGTACCTGAAACAAGATTCTCAACACTAGGTTTGTAGTTGCAGAATAACCTACAACTACACCCTCAATAGAATTATTAAAAACTCAAGAAGTTCTTGATGATGAATAACAATTTTCTTATTAATGTTCTCAATTGATTACAAAGAAGTATCTAAATGGAACTAGAATAGTTACAACTTTCTCTATCCTCTTTCCTAAGATATTTTCTAACACTCACTAAAAGAACCTCTCGAATTTTACATTTGAACTCCTATTTATAGTAAAACTTATACAGTTGTATATGAATTGCGAAGTATCGCAATTCATACTCGCAAAATTACTTCATCCTCGCAAAACTTCATATTTCCCCGCGCTGCTTCTATCATCGTATCATTTTATATCTCTTTTCTCCTTTATTTATTACGATACTCGTGAACTATTATCTTGCGATATTCAATACTTACATCTTGCCTCTTCTCATGTCAATTCTACGAAGAAGAAATGATCGTGAGAACATAACCGTTACTTAGTCTCTTAAAATTTTGACACGTCTTTTGTAACCGTTCTTTTCTAGTTATTCCCTTATATAACTCCTTTATATTCTCTTCCTTTTCTTCTTCTTATTTCCGCAATTCTATCTTCTACTCATACTTTTTATTACTGTTTTCTCTGCAATTTTTTCTTCTGCTTATATCTTCATGAGTTCTCCAAGGTAATTTCCTTCTATCTCCGCGCGTTTCATTTGTTCTCCTCTTTAATTTCTGTATAATTTGTTATCTGATTTTGGTTTATTTCAGCAAAATAACTTCTCAGATGAAATCTCAACTAAAGAATCCAAGCCTTAATCCACGAAGAAGAAAATCTGAGAATCAAAAGGTAGTTAAAATACTCTGCCTTCTTTCTTGAACAATATATTGTTGCCTCAGTTTTTAATCTACATTTTGATTCGCAGGTTGACGAAAAATCAAATCCAAGTAAGAGATCTCGAATAACTAAACCCACACCATTAATTCCGATTGATGATTTCCTTCCTGAAGTTGATAAGGAATTTTCCTCTCCTCCTCGTGAAAATGCTTCTTCACATACTCCTTCCTCTACTCCATTACCTACTTTTCAATCTCCAATCAGTGTCAATTTATCAACACTTCTTCAAGATCAACCCTCTCAAAACATTTCTTCAACTTCTTCTTTTGAAAAACAACCCTCGCAAAATATTTCTTCAACTTCTTCTTTTGAAAAACTTGTCTTGTCCCCAAATCCTTTGAGTGCTATTTCTCCCGACAATTTGCATCTTGCTCTTATTCCTTCAAATTCTTCTCCTCTTCCTCAAGAAATTCGAGATGGAATTTATTCAACTTTCCGAATGTTATCTGATGTTTTGACCAATACTGCGAAGTCTACTAATGTTCGTTCGCAATATGAATTTTGCGAAGTTCTGAATAATTTCGTTAATCCAGACATTTCTTCTTCACGTCAATCCTTGGAAAAAGAAATTGAATTGCTTCGCCAATCTTTGAAAGCTTCTCAAGCAGAATGCGAGGATATTCGTAAAGAAAATCATCATCTTCAGAATAATTCTCTGGACTGTGCGATTCTTCGCAAAAGAAATGATGAATTGAAAGGTATGATTACTATCTTCATATTTTCTCTTTTATTTACTTATATTCTTCATATGCTTGAAACATCCATTAAAACCCATTCCCCTTTATAGAATCCATCCAGAAATGTAGAAGATTGGTACTTCACCATGAATCAGATGCAACAGAATATCGAACCAAGCATGAAAGCCTCTCAAAACAATTCTCCCATTTATCTAATCTTTACTCGTGTGCTCTTGACAACTCTGATGCTCTTTTTCAAGAGAATACTCAATTAATATATGATCGAAATTTTTTGAATGATGACATATCTCAACTTTTTCTTCCTTAACCAAAGCTAATTTGAGAATAGAAACCTTATTAGAAGAGAACAAAACCTTATCAGAAGAGAAATGTTCGTTTTTGAATACAATGATTGTTTCTTCGCAAGAATTAAAGACTCTTCAGAATAAATGTTGCGATCAAGAAAATCTTCTTTCTTTGTTGAAAGGTGAACTTGAGGAATTAAAGAAGTCTTCAGATGCTGAAAGAAATTCTTTTGTTATTGAGAAGAATTCCCTTATTAATAAGAACATAGTCTTGAGTGCTAAGAAGAATCAACTTGAAGAAGATTATTCATCATTAAAAAGTCTTAATGCCAAACTTGCGAAGGATAAGAATTTTCTCCTTTCTAAAGATCAAAAGCTTCAATCTCGACTTAAAGGATTAGTTGGTGATGGTTTTGATAATGCGATGAATCAGATGAAGAATTGTTGTTTATCTTTAACTCAATATCTTACTTCGCAAAGAGAAGGTAGTCATTAAAATTTGACTGCCTCTGGTATATCTTTAAATTTTGTTATACTCGTAAATTTTATTCTTTGAACTTTGTTTTATTTGCAGAATCTGAGAACCACCTTCGTAATGCAAAAGCTGGATTAGAAGCCTCATGTTCCGAGCTTCGTAAGAAGAATGCTTTGCTTTCTACTCGCTTAATCAACTCTCGTGACCGTGCTACTCGGAAATTCAATTATCTTGCTTATTCCAAAGATATCGAAGATACCAATCATCAAAAATCTATACTTCGTGAAAGTCATCTGAAAGCTCAAGTCTTTACGAATAATATTTTCTTATCAAGAGACTTGCCTCCTGTGAAAATTACTCCTCTGAAGATATCTGACGATGAAGTTGCTCGTGAGCCTGATAGTGATTTCGATTATGAGAGTGATGATGAAGATCTTGATGATGAGAAAGAATCTATTCCTCGAGGAGATGTCCCTGTTGCATATTCTTCCAAGGATGATATCTCGCAAAAATCGAAGGCTGCTAATGACCCTACTGATCTTAAAGATCCGGCACAGATTGTTGATGAAGCATGATAACATTCCTTTTTCAATTTATCATTGACTCTCCTGTCTTTCTTTCTTTTGAATTCCTTTCCTTAGCTACTGTTGGTTTTCTTTTTGCGAACAATTCTATTTTTTGAGAAGTACATCTGATATTTTGCGAAGATGATTCATCCTTTCTTTCTGATATTTTGCGAAGATAATTTAATCTTTCTTTGATTAAATTTTCCCCATTTAATCATATGAAGAGAAATAATATATAACTCATAGATAAAGCTTAGTATCTCCTTTTCCCCCTATTATTTCTCTTTAAATGATTAATCATTGTTTGAAGTATTAAAATATCTGCCTCAATTTATCTTACGAAGTTTCAACTTGTTACGATTGTAAATAAGAAATCGTCCCTTTTAAGCATAAAAAGTAAAATATATGACATATCCTTAATAAGTATAATACATATACAATACCTTTGAAGAAGCATTATAAGTACCAAATCCGTCAAATGAAGAGATATAAGAAGTATTAGAAGTACTCGATCCACCAAATGAAGAGATATAAGAAGTATTAGAAGTACTCAATTCACCAAATGAAGAGATATAAGAAGTATTAGAAGTACTCAATTCACCAAATGAAGAGATATAAGAAGTATTAGAAGTACTCAATCTGTGAATAATTACGTAACATATGACGAAGTATAATGATTATTTAACCTTCACCAAATGAAATATCCGTTAAAGAAGTATGATAAATATGAGACATTCTTGAAGAATTATAAGAAGTATTCAACAAAATGGAGAAATATTCAATGTATGGAGAAGTATAAGAAGTATGCAATTCTCGTAAATTTTTACGAATATGATCTTATCTGTATTTGTTTGCTATCAAAATCGCATCTTTTGTTAAGTCTTCATTAAAATTCTTCGATGATGTTATCTTCTTTGATAGGACTTCTTGTAAAAATTCTTCAATGATATTGACAGAGCTGTCTTCTCTTCAAAATTTCTTGATGTTTATTCTTGTAAAATTTCTTCAATGATATTGACGAAGTTGTCTTCTTTTCAGATATTCATAATGTATATTCTTGTATAATTTCTTCAATGATGTTAATGTAATGAATTTCATTAATTTCTGTGGTCTTATCATGCCTTCCTAAGTAAAGGTCTTATTTTGCCACCTCTTTTGTAGTAAATTTTTGTATTTGCAATAATATGACAAGTCTGAACATTCTTGCGAACATACAACCTCGTGACATTATCGTCTTGCGATGAAATCGCAGGACGTTCTTACACTTTCATGCAAAAACCCATTGATCTCATCTTAACTTCTTTGTATAGTATTTTAGCCTCTTCAGGAATTGTTGCGACAATATGACAGGCCTAAATATTCTTGCGAACATAAAGCCCCATGACATTGCCGTCTTGCGATGAAATCGCAGGACGTCTCCACACTTTCATGTGGTGACCCATTGATCTCATCTTAACTTCTTTATTATGTTCTGCGAGTTCTTTATTCTTTTCTTTCTTTCTCTTTTTTTTTTTTTTTTTAGAAGGCTCGCAGAACTTCATTTGTTTCACAAATATGACAAGCCTATATGTTTTCGCAAACAAGAAGCCTCGTGACATTTGCGTCTTATAGCACTTATCAGCTCCCTAATGGAGGGTGATTCCCTTTATCTTCCCCCTGATTTCCCCTTCAAGGAAGCGTACATCGACCATACAAGGTTAGCTCTTCCCATCCGGTTCTGCCAACAACCATCTTTTGATCGCAACCACTTATCCTTTTTGCCTATAGGGCTTATAGTTACGAGGTTGCACCCTATGGGGTATCTTTGGGCCAAGTGCATCATTTTCCAAGACTTGTCAAAAATGGCAGATGTGGTTCAACCTCACCCGGCACTCTTGACTCAACCATGTACCTCGGCGCCTTGATCGTTTTCTGCACTTCTTGGGAAAGACAGTATGCCTTAGTCGCCCAGCCTAAATCTTCTTACACCGCATTTTATATTGCGTAATGTCGCTAGATTAGGTGAGAATCCAAGGTGTCTAACCCGGATAGGTACCCCATTATTGGGTTGTACCCCAAAATTTTTACCATGTACTAAGGGCCCTTGGTGGTGTTCCGGTTACCCTTAGCCACGTTATAGGTACCCCCTTAAATGACGTACTTTAGGACTTTGCCTCTTACGAAATATAGCTTCGCGAACTAGGGTGTACGCCACAAAGGTTTGCATGTATAAAATTTTCTGTGGCTCTCTTTCTTTTTTGGAGGCTGATCACAGATTGCGGTCTTTTATTCGCAAATTAATGAAATTTTAATCGGAATATAAATTCTGAAAATTCGTAACTTTTTCCCAATTTCCTGTGAGCAAACAATATTCGTAAAGTTTTATCAGGAAATAAAAATTTTGTTTTGCCACATACCTCATTTTCACGAGCAAACATACTGATAACCTTCTTGTTTTATTATTTTCCTTCTTTTTTCCTCGCAAATCACAATCCCTTATTATCATCGTAAATTTCTTGTATGATTATCATCGTAACTTTATTCTCTTTTTCCTTAATCCTCTGCCATTAAATTTTCACTTCTTTTCACAGCCTTTGCTCTTTTTCTCCAATTTTCCTTCTCAGCAGTTTTTCCTTCGCAAACTTCTACTTCTGTTTCGTAACATTTCTTTCCCTCAGCCCAATCACCCTTGATAATTCCAATACCCTTCATATGAGGAAACTTTATGCACTGATGTAGAGTGGAAGCTACGCCTAGAATTCCATGAAGCCATGGTCTTCCTATCAAAGCATTATATGGTGATTCAACATCAACAACGCAGAACAGAATTTCAGTTCGCATTCTACTTAATGGAATTCGCATGCTCACTTCTACTTTGGGCTTGTTGGAAGTTCCATTAAAACCATAAATTCTATAAGTAGAAGGTATTAAATCTGCATATTTTCCCCCCCATAGTTTTGTAAGCAGAATAGAAGAGGATATTGACAGAACTTCCCGTATCAATCAAAATCCTATTAAGACCAATTGATTCTTCCTCCATATCATCTTCGTTCTCCTCCATATTCATGTAGATTGCTAATCTTACCACCAATGGATTATCATGTGCTTCACAACCTTCTGGAATTTCAGTGGCTTCAAAAGAAATTTCACGTTTCTTCCAATCTTCAAGTCGTGAAATCTTTGCGATGTTCATTACTTCCTTTCCTTCACCATCCCTCGCATATACCCTGCTTAACACATTATCATGAAAATCCTATATGGTTTTATATGAATGAACAATGGAATTATAGAAAACATTCCTTGCTTTTGACCCCACTTCTATATGTAGGATTTCTTCTCCCTTTTCTTTTGTCGTGTTCTCCCTGCGAGTTATGGCTGGAGCCTGTGGTAATTGTTGCGACTGTGTCTGCTTAAGTAAAAATTGATTTAGTTTTCCTTGATCAATCATTCGCAAGATTATCCTCTTGATATTATGGCAATTATTTGTAGAATGTCCATGAAAATGATGATATGAACAAAATTCATGACTTCTTGGACCCATTGGTGGTTCCTTTCCCATATTCCATGGAGTTGGTATATTCTCTACCAGGATAATTGCTTGCCATATCTTTTCTACACTTGTATTCAAAGGTGGCAATTTTATATCTTCCCTTACCATTCTTTGACCTCCTTGACCGTTGTTATAATTTTGTCTATGGTTTCCTTGTCCAAAATAATTTGGCCTTTGTCCCCCATAATTTTCTTGTTGTTGATCTAGTCTTGGAATTTGGCTATTTCCTATTCGATTATAGAAATTCTTCTCTCTATCATACTCTTCTTGATCTCTACTTCCCATTGCTACCATCTTTGGCTGGCTATCATTGATTTTCTTTTCTTCTGAAATTTGCGAAGAAGTTTGTGAGGATGTTTGCGAAGTACCTGCTACTACATTGATTATTTTGGGAAGTAAATTTGCTCCTCCCTCTTGATTGCTAGTGTTTGCTACTGGATATGACTCCATACTGTTTTGCTTTTCTTCTAGTGTAATGTATTCTTCTTGCAATTCTCGTAATTCTGTCATCATTATGGAATTCTTTCTTCTGAAGATTTGAACATATAATTGTTCATTTTCGAACATCGCATTTATGAAGGATAGAATCAAGTATCTCTCATCCACACGCCCTGCCATATCACTGCACATAGTCTTCCATCGTCTTACCAAATGCTTCAGACTTTTACCCACTCTTTGTTTTAAACCAAATACATCTTCAATACCAAGCCGTGAAGAGTGATTTGTGATATATGCTCCAAGGAAAACTGCTTGCAAATGATTGAATGACGTAATAGTGTTCTTAGGGAGTCCTTCGAACCACTTTAGAGCTTCCCCTGTTAAACTTGATGCGAAGTACTTGCATAACACAGCATCATGATTCTCCCATTGTAACATGCATCTTATGTATGCTTTAATGTGCTGAATAGCACATGAAGTCCCATCAAAGATACTGGTAAGTGTGGGCAAATTACATTTTGGTGGAATTCCTCCCAACTGTACTTCTCTAGAAAATGGAGTTCTCGCAGCTTCTTATATTGCTTCATCTAATTGCCTCCTATCTCCTTCTCTTCTATTGTTTATCATCCCTCTCATTTCTGCTAATTCTCGAAAGATTCGTGCATTTGCCTCAGAATTCTCATCCATTGGTCTTTTTAATGCAGCTTATCTTCTTCTACGTTCTTGCGCTTACTCCCTTGCGATCCTTCGCATTCTATCATATTCTTCATTAATGTTTTCATTTGCATAATTTTGCAAATATCTTCTTTCTAAATTATCATAATTGTTCAGTTGTAAAGCATCTTGGAATTCTTGTTCTTCTCTTCTTCAATAATTTCTTCTTCTTCATTTCTCCTTCTTCTGTGACTTATTTCTTCTTGATTTACTTGTACTCTGATTCGAGAATTTGGTTCATTCCTCTCCACTTCTGTTTGTTGATTTACAATTCTTCTCTTAATTCTTTCATACTCAACATTTTGTTTGTTACGAGCCTCTTCGTGTCTTCTTACTCCATTCTCGTGATTGTTTTGATGTACTGCTTGTTGTCTCTCAGTTTCTTCCATAAGTTGTTGTTCTTCCTCTTGATTCTGATTGTTTTCTCTAGGATTTGGTCTTGTTCGTAAATTCTTCATATTTTGTTCGCGATTTTGTATTAAAATGAAACGATTTTCTTGATTTCTATCACCTTGATTCTGCGCTTGTTCTTGCATATCATTTTCATTATTGATTATCGGTGAATTTTGTCCTTCTCTTTCTGTTCTAACATTTGATCTTGCAACACTTTGAGATTTCCTCCTTTGTAACATCTCATTTTCCATCCTCAATTCTTGATTTTGTCTTGTTAAATTGGCACGTTCTTCAGCTTCGATCATTCGTTCTTTTTGGATTCCTTGTCTCAATGTTTCTAACATCTCCCTTTCTCTTTCAAGAATTGTTCTTCCCATCAACCTTCCATTTTCTCTGATTTGCGGTTCTCTATCTTCTTCTTCTGGTGTATTGGTTCTCCAAGTGTGTATACTCACTTGATCATGATCTCCTATTTGTTGAGCTTGATTTCTTCGATTACTCCTTCTCCTACTAGGTTCTCCTGTTATATTTGCTTCTCCTCCTGCTAGTCTTACACTTCTTCTTACTTCAGTTAATGGTTCTGATGTGTTTCTTCTTCTTGTCATTTTTCTGGTACATGAATTTTTCTCTCCCTGTTTCTAGCGCCAATTATGTAGTTGCAGAATAACCTACAACTACACCCTCAATAGAATTAGTAAAAACTCAAGAAGTTCTTGATGATGAATAACAATTTTCTTATTAATGTTCTCAATTGATTACAAAGAAGTATCTAAATGGAACTAGAATAGTTACAACTTTCTCTATCCTCTTTCCTAAGATATTTTCTAACACTCACTAAAAGAACCTCTCGAATTTTACATTTGAACTCCTTTTTATAGTAAAACTTATACAGCTGTATATGAATTGTGAAGTATCGCAATTCATACTCGCAAAATTACTTCATCCTCACAAAACTTCATATTTCCCCGCGCTGCTTCTATCATCGTATCATTTTATATCTCTTTTCTCCTTTATTTATTACGATACTCATGAACTATTATCTTGCGATATTCAGTACTTACAAGGTTAAAACTAGAAAATAAGAAAAGCTAAAACAAAAATAAGAAACCAAAAACAAATAACAACCCACTGCCTCCCCGGCAGCGGCGCCAAAGTTTGATCGTTGTCGTAAGCGTCAAAAATAAATTAACTTTCTCACTACTCAAAATATATAATATAGCAAGGGCAAGAAAGAATTGTTCCCACAGAGAGGACTTGGATTGTCAATATGTATCGGTTTCCTATATAAAACAATGGGGGGGATTTTCTAATTTTTCTATAACTATAACAAAAGTAAGCAAATCAATAAGATAAAGATATTGGTCAAGGATATCGTTTTCATTCACTAACATGTTCTTGTCTTAATGACTAGAATTGATATTTAATCTCTCATTATCAAAGGCCCTAGGATATCTTGATCGCAAGAATATCCCGCTAATTTCCTCTTGTCATCAACAAGCACATTAAAATATGCGAGTATGAATTCTATCTAAGAGAACAACCTAACATGTAAAAGCACTAATCAAGTTTAATTCCCTAGATGCATTAAGTTCTATGAAATTAGGCCAATCAATGCAATTGAAATACATTGCACAAACAATTTAACAAAGATTATGATTCATTTGTGACTACTAGGATGTATCACTACAAGCAATATTCACAATTATGCTAGTTGCAATCAGAAATTTATCACTTTTACGTATAATAAATTCTAATCTAGCAATAGATATGAAAACAAGCTCAATCGATTATAGACTCGACCAAACAAGAATTCAAATCATATAACAATATTAATAGTGAAACATAAACGATAATATTGAGATAAAATTAATATATTAAACAAAGATTCATGTTATGTGAAATCAACTTTATCCATGACCAAAAGAAAACTAGGTACTCATATTAAAGGAGTTCATCACAAGAATAATAAAAAAAAAAATCATGTTGTAAAACTAGAACAAAAGTAGTAGCAGCATTTCTCCCTAATGGAGATGTCTAGGTTTTGAGAAAGATTTTTATATTTATACTAGGTATCACCGGGGACTTACGGCCCCGACTCAACCTCTCCTTTTAGTATACATATTTTAGGCCTACGCAACAACCCTAATTGGAGAACGAATTGTAAACCACATCAAAAAGATTTTTGTATTGTTATTATCACTCGAAAAATGATAATTATATGTACAAATCCCGTTAATCTTATCTTATTTGCCAGATATCTGGCAGTTCTCAACTTTTACTGTTATGAGTCTATACTTAATTCGGGTTGCATCTCCTTTTTTAGTCTTGTTTTTACGATATCATATCTTGGCTTTTTATGCATAAGACAATACCTTTTTCAGAACCACATGGACCTTCATGAGTTGTACTTAGGTCATTACTACACGATACAATATGCGATGACCCATGATGGAGATGCGAGACATGAACCCTCACCCATGATAACATTTATTATTGCCCATCAAATTCTACGTAGTTTCAACTAAAAAACAAAACAAATATAGAAATCTAGTAGCAAGCTAGAATTAAGTCACGAATATCAAAAATATATACAGCAAGAGCAAAGATAGTCTTTTATAATTTGCAAGAACACCTTGAATTTTGAAAACTAATATTCTTTTAAGAATATAGCTTAAAAGATCAAATGTACTTAATATCAACTAAGTTAAAAGAAAACCTAAAACAAAAGAAAAATATTAAAATTCAACTAAAAAAAGTAACCTAAAACATCGAGAAAATTAATTTCAAGAAAACCTAGTTCTAATCGTGAAGCTAACTACTTATTATGATTGAGTAGTTTGTAAAGGTCAAAATCAGAAGAAAAAAAATGGATATTTATACAAAACAATCAACTTATTAATTCAAGAGATCTCCTCCTTTCCGACTCTCTAAGAGGGTTGTGGGGAGTATGCAACCATTTCTGAAACTTCATATCATTCCAATATCCTTGTTACACCCCCAAGAAAATTGGTACCCCCATTAGCAGCCTTGAGAAAACATTCGATCAATATGTGGTAATTTTTCAGTAGTGCATTCACTCACCATGGTTTTTGTATACACATCTGGAAACTCATTTTTCTTGTTAACAATAATCTTTAGGTTTACGGCACATCAGTTAATTTTGAAATACCAATATACATAATATTTTTGTCTTCCGTGGAAGCACCGGATGTCAAGTAAAGTTCAGCATTATGTAGGCTATGTGCCCCACTCTCGTCCATTTGCATTACAATACAAACTTTCGTTGGAAGTAGGTACCTAGTTACCGGTATTCCATCCTTCGATCTCATCACTTTCCGCCATGTTATTGTTAGATCCCAGCAGCAACATCGGTTAGGACTTCTGCAGAAATCTCCAGGTCTCCTAGTTGTTTTATCATCAATATTGTTCCCTTAATGATGCCCTTAGCTTTTGTTTAAATTTTTTAAAATAATAATTGGCTGGACTATTTTTAATTGCAAAGTATGGATTGGCATGCATATTCATATTTTCAACTTGATTTAAAATTTCTGTGGTATATTTCCTCTCATCTTCGTAATAATTTGTATAAGCATAAGATATATAATCACCACTCAAGTATGCCCGCTCTTTTCCTTGAAAGAGTAATGCCATTTTATTATTAATTTCTAGCATTTTATCATGATCCATAGCTAAAATACCGTTATGTGCTAGATACTATTTCTAGATCCATTTCTTTGAAGATATTTGTGTGATATAACAGTTATTGCTTTGATAAACTTAACCAAAAGTACCCCAACTAATGTGAGTTGTGTTGGATTTGTTGGTTTGTTTGTGGATGATAGAGATGTTGAATCATGTTGCAAATGTTGATAGACTAAAATGATTAAATTCACCGATGAAGTTTGTAAAAATAAACAAAAAACCATAATACCTAACATGAAAACGGAAAAGGATAAATATCTACCACCACTATAGGCAACATCAAAAAGAAAGAGGAGGAACAGGATTACTAAAAGCCATCAATGTGTATAATATCTATGAGCATCACAATATTTTATTGCTTCTTGAATCAGATTTTACACAAAAAATGACCCCAAAATGTGAATCCTCAATTTATTACATAATCCCTTAACCATATATTGAAATAAAATGAGGGACGCATGAGAGCCGAACCAAACACTACTTCACATTTCTCATGAATGGGTTTTAGAAACCCTTCTGCTACAGTTTCTCATGAGGAGAAGATTTAAACCTCTCAAATGTCCTAGGCTCTGCAAAAGAATTGTTATGGTGGATACGGTCTCCATCTGGATTCACTTTTCTCTCGTATATAAAATGCCATTTAGCTTGAAAATATACCAACAACCTCCATGGAGTTCTCCTTCGGAGGAAACATTGCAACTCCTTCCGTAACTTGAAGGCACTTCTTTAGCTTGGGTAAAGTTAACACATAGTAGATTTGATCTTGTGATCCCGTAAATATAGAGTTCTGACAATTATTTCCTAATGTCCATTTTTTTACAATGGTGTCTATATTTCCTAGATACCTCATTCTTTCACTTGTAAAATAGTTTTACCATTATTGCAGCACCCTAAAATCGACCAACCAAACAAATTAAAAGAAAGAAGTAATATCTCCAATCCTGCGGTACAAAGACTACGAATGGATCTTTTGATATTGAAGAAAGAAAATCATGATTTTTTTCATACAATATACATATGGATTAAATGAAAATCCAAGCATATGGTCACTTACATAATGTTGAAGACCAAGAACAATGACCAAACCTAATAATGTTAGGTTTTCCAATTTCTAATTTAGGAAAAAATCGTATACTATATCTTTATCCAAATTTACAAAATAGTGAACTAACCCATAGTGAATTGAGCTAGACTAACCTTGCTGGCCTACAAACTATAATGTTGGAACTGGTTGTACAAGTTATACATGCTGGAACAAATTGCAAACAGCTAGTTAAAATTACTCCCACCCCATAATTCCCTGACCAAATCCTTTAGATTGTATTGCAATATTGTGGACCACCAAAAGCGACGCCATAAATTATTTTCGTTCCACTGACACATGCACATATAAAAAAAAGTAATTTTAATACAATAAACATACCTCTAAATTAATCTCACATTTTGTTCAATCTACCAAATTTTAGTTAGCAAACTGGTTTGAAAATGTAAGGTAAAAAGAGTGGACAATATATCAAGACTGTAGAAAAATATGATATTTCATTATGCCCTCTCGCAAGTATCAAGGTCATAATTAGCTAGGTTATACAGTTGATGTCCTTCAAAATAAAATTTAAATACAACTAATGCTCATGAAAATATCTATCGGTATGTGATGGGTGACTCTTATTACTGATAGGTACGTGCTAAATAGAAGACAGTGTGATCACTGATCAATGGCAGTCAGTAACTATTGTACATAATGTAATAAACAAATTAAAACCCCTAAGAGTAGTATACTATAATGATTACCTCAACAGGGAGGAAAAGGGGAGGACTCTCACCTACATATCTCAACATTGTCTATCTATATAAATAAAAAGTGTTAGGAAATATGGAAAATTAATGTAACAACAAAGAAAGATAGAAACCTGAAAAACGTTATAAAAAGTGAAAGAAAAACACAGACAGTGAGAGTGGCTCTTCAAAGATTAACTAATGATCATGCATGTGACTGGAATTCATGGAGCAGTGGCGATCCTAAAAAAAAGTATACCAACACAGATAATAGAACACGCCCAGCTCACACTTAATGCTTCCCTAATTACAAAAACGGTAAGACTTGCCCATGACCTTATTGAAGGACACAATAACTAATAATCAATTAGAATTGAGAAGATTGCAGAGAAGCAAATATTTATGTATCCCAGCTGGATACAACATGACACTCTTCCCAATACGGTCTGTATAGACATGATTGAGTATACTGGCTATTGAGAATAATCGCATGAGATGTAAAACTTGATTAACTTTTATAGAGGTTTGACTTTCGAAAATGGAGTATTTTTCACACGGTCGGTCATTTACACTTTTACTTATTGTAAGAGGTTAAAAGTCATCAGAGAAGACAAATATAATGGTAGCCTCACTTTAATCAAGTGTATGCAATAAACAATGACGATTGTCCAGTTACGACTACATGCAGTAGGTGGATGCAAAGTACAAACCTTAAAAAGCATTAACTGGTGTAAAGTCTGGTCGGATAGCTTATGTGTAAGGTCAAGCATCATGATATCCAAATAGTCTGATGCTCTTATTGCCGTTCAACATAAAAGGAAGATTTTTAGACATTGGAAACTGAAACTCTTAAACATCTGCAAATAATGGAGATCTATAGAAATTAAAACAAAAATGTCTGCACAACAAAATTTTACAACTTGCCAAATCCTTTGGATACTTACCAATGGAAGTGTACAGAGAGGTTGAGAGTTACCTACCCTAATTGTTTCAGTGCGATTAATCGATTCATTCCCAGTCTAGGGACGGACACAATTTTCTGTTGCATCTACATTATATGATCTCCGCCCTCTGCGTAAGTAGAACATCACATACGGTAGGTCATACTAAGAGATCAATGATGCAACCCATATCAGTGAACTTTGGGTTCTGTAAATTTAGAATCGCAAAACTAAGAAAAACGATGAAGAAAATATATAAAGATGGACTGGGAGAACGTTACTTTATTGGAGAATGACCTATACGAATTTCTCCCGCAAGAACCACCACATAATTCTTTTCCTGGCTTCTTCCAGCCTAACACATTAAATAATTTTTCATGTCAAATGCTAAACATAAAGATACTTCAGACTTTGTGAAAACAATGACAACTCTATAAATTAGGATAAGGAGTTCAAGTAACCCAAAGTAGAAAAGTCCTTAACAAACTTCACATCAACAATTTGTCATTCAAATAAACATTTGAGATATGCATGCTTGGAAGTTCCTATGTTCGCTACAATCAAATAGTAAATACTGTATTAAACTAAACAAAACCTATAAGCTAAAAGAATCATAGAAATAACATGAAATGCTAGGATTGGTCACTAAGAGGTTGATAGAATTAATATAAAATGCAAGGATTCGATTACTAAAAGAACGATGAAAACTCAAAAGAAAAAAGATCTGGATGTTTAAGCTGCCTATAAGTAGTTCATTAACTGAACGTTAATGCTTAAAGATACTATTATAAAAAAAATAGAGATAAGTTTGTTCAAGCTGTAGATGATAAAAAAAAAGTATGAGTACAATCCTTCATTAACTCTCTGAAAATATAATAAAATACTTGAGGTCTTAGACTCCTTTTGATGCATAGGCATGTCAAGCAAATCCCATGTGAATTGTACATCATAAGTGCATCAATAAATCAACAAAGCCATTCCCCTAGTCAAAATAATGTGGCAAACAAATTAAACATTATAATAACTAATAAGAGACCGTAAATCAGCACCTTCATTCTAAGAATAAAGCCTTAAGTGACCTGAGCATTAACCATTTACAAAACAAAGTAGCTAGGCCTGCATAATTTAATCTAACAACCGAAAAGAATAAGAAGACATCAAAGAATACTTATTTCCAAAGTCAGACAGAATCTTTATACTTGTTTCAGCTTCCTATGGCTTCATCTTCCTCTTTTTCTCCGAACAGACTCCTCAAATGATCCCAGAAACACCACCTCCAGTGCCAACTTTTTCATATATATCAATCCACATACGCAATTTCTTAGAAGTGTGTTGCAAATATACAGATCAACCGAAGACACTGATGAGTCCGATAACTAAAGAAAACATGCAAATAGATGTGAAAACATCCAGGAGTTTAACCCGATCGTTGATCGCTGTCGTATGCGTCAAAAATAATTACACTTTCTCACTACTCAAAATATAAATATAGCAAGGGAAAGAAAGGATCGATCCCACAGAAAGGACTAGGTTGTCAATATATTTTCGGTTCCTTATATAAAACACCGCGTATTTTTCTGATTTTTATATACTAAAATAAAATAAAAGCAAAACAATAAAAAGTAAAGCACACAAATCAAGGTAGTGAGAATATTGGTTAAGGATTCATCTTCATTCACAAATATGTTTTCTTCACAATAACTAGAATTGATATTTAATCTCTACTTTTATCAAAAGCCCTAGGATACCTTGATCGCAAGAATATCCCGCTAATCTCCTTTTGTCATCAACAAACACATTAAAAGATGCGAGTATGAGTTCTATCTAAGAGAACAACCTAACGTGTAAAAGCATTAATCAAGTTTAATTCCCTAGATGCATTAAGTTCTATGAAATCAAGCCAATCAAAGCAATTGAACGTGGAAAGCGCACTAATTCAATTTAACAAAGGTTACGATTCACATATGATTATAAGGATGCATCACTACAAGCTATAAACATATTCATGCTACTTGTAATCAGGAATCTATCACTTTTATGTATAACAAACCCTAATCTAGCAATAGAGATGAACACAAACTCAACTGATTCGCGACTCGATAAAACAAGCATTCAATTCATGTAACAATATAAACAGTGAATCATAAACGATAAAGTATGGAGACAAAACTAATTTATCATATCAAAAACCATATTATGTGAAATCCAATTATTCCATAACCAATAATAAAACTCTGGCTCATGTTCATGGAGTTCATAACAAGAAGAAAGAGAAACCCTATCATGCTCACAAACCTTAGAAACAAAAGTAGAAGATATGATGATATATGATATAAGATTAGGTTATTCTCTTTTATATGTTTCTCAATTTCCATAAAGGATACTCCTTCCAATATTAGGTCTTCTCAAAGTCCATCTCCAAGTGGTCCACCAAGCCCATGTGTGAAAACCCGTGTAGAAAATATGTCCCAAAATTCGTCGCCGGTAAGCTGGGTTTTTGGCCGAAAATTGGCCGGAATCCGGCAAGAAAGGCCGTCGTCGGCCACCTGAAAACTTTTTGTCGTCGACGGAATATTTTGTTACGATTCCGTTAGAGTTAACGGTCAAGATAAAGGTCTTTAAATGTTGACCGGGTCAAGTCTAAGTGAGTCACTAAGTCAGAACCTAGTCAGCTAGCTAACTCGGCTGACTGGTCTGAGTTGGTCAATACTTGCAATCTTGCACAAACTTGAGTAAGTGCAGCGCACTACGCTTCAGCCATTATGGACCTGCCAAATCTTCTCTCAAAGCAACATCACAACACCACAAAACTAGCACTTACGGCTCAACTAAACCATTCATTGCTGCTTCAACTTCGGCTTCAACCCATCGTCACCTGCAAACCACCTCTTAGCCCTCATATCCAATTCCAGTTCAAGAAGCTCCACCAATCATTTCCATCTTCTGCAGATCCAATGAAAGCTTCATTATCTTTCAGTTCCAATTCCTACAACCACCAAGGCTCTACTGCCACAACCATTATGATCATGGCCACAAAACTTGGAACCACCTGACTCAGCCACCACCACCTGCAAACCATGCCAACAACCACAAGCCATGAATTATCCTCTTCAACCATAAACCCATAACTCATCTCCCAGCTCTCTTAGCAGTGACCACCTACAAACCCTAATCTGAGCTCTTCTTCTCAATTTCACAAATCAACAGCAACCCACCATCAAGTCCACTGAATTCTTGAACATCAACAACATTTCCTTCCTTTTAATTCCATGTTACTGCAACCATTACAACCACCATTTTCTCTCAATCGACAGCAGTGACAGTCTCACTAATTTCGAAACCCAATCTTCATCACGGTATCAACAGACTCACACCCATTACTGCAGTTATGAATCCATTCATATTTTCCCTGTATTCCATTTTCTTCTCGACATCACAGTGAATCCATTTCCAAAATAAATAACACCCATCCTTATCTCAGATTACTCCAGTCAGTACCACCACCAACTCTGTCTGCTTCACGGCTTCACTGCAGTATCAATTCCTCCTTCAAACCCTTATCGATCTCTCGATTCTCACTGTTGATAGCAGAAACGGATCCAATCTCACTCTCGGCTGCAATTCGAATTCCAGTTTTAACAGCAGGTTCAAAACCCTAACTTCTCTGTGATACTTCCAACTAGAATAAATTGAGAATTCAACTAAAACCCATCTTATAATTCATCACAATCCCTTCAAAACACCCCAATTTCCTTCTTTTACTGCTCAAAATCAATCAACACCAACTACCATTCTTCCCTGGTTTCTCTCGGCTTTCTTCTCGTTCAAAATAACAGTACTTGTATTGTTCAGTGTTCTTCTCATCTATGCAATCGTAAGTACTCATCTTCTCCATCTTTGAATCCCAACATCTCTCACTTTCTCGATATGGTTACGGTAATAGTAGCAGCGGCCGCTGCTTCTGAATTTTAGGTGAATGAATGAGAGGAAGAAGTCTCGGCTTAAGTGTAGGGCTAGGTAATCATTGGGTTATATTCAACTATGGGTCACCTTGATAAGGGATACCCAGTTGGCCTCCCCTTAAACTTGGCTGGTCTGTATTTAGCACTCTTTCAAATAGAGTCTCCCCTTAACCTTGGCTCGACTGCTACTAGTATTTGTCTGTGAAATGACCCTTGTGCACTTTTCACTCCAAATGGATAATTTCTCCTTCATTTGCTCCATACGACTCCAAAGCACCTAATACACTCAAACTCACACATAAGATACATAATTCACACGAAAATAGCAAAGAAAGCATAAATACTAAATATAAAATAAGGTGTTTTATACACCTATCAGATTCCCCCACACTTAGACTTTGCTAGTCCTCGAGCAAATCAAACAAAACAATTAAAAAACATGCATACAACTCCGTCTCGTCGAGGCTACGGTCACTTTTAGCATAAATAACAAGCCTTTAAACCCCTAGGTGTCCCTAGTGGACGAGTTATAGTCTCGTGAAGGTTTACAAGAGGTCTACCTACAAAACCTATATTTCCAACTCCAGCTACCTGTGAAAAATCTATAAACGAATCCAAAATGACTATAGGATGAGGTACCTTGCACAAATTCAATTCATATATTAGTAAATAAAGCTCTAATTAGATAGTCGAACAAGCCACAATACACGGAAACTAACAAACCACAATCACAATGAAAAGATTAAGAAGATGGATATAGATGTATATGTTGGCGAATGTTCACAAGTGATCGATGTTTCTCATATCTGTCTGAAGGTCACTTCCAAGCTTAACCTATGCATCCTATTGGATTGAGCTACTGGTTTGAATTCTACATCAACTCACTGGCATATACAAGGGAACCAGGAGTGACTTTATTCAACCAATATAATATTTTTTTTTATTTTTTGAGACAGCATGATTAGATCTTTTGGATCCAAACGCATGCTTCTTGTCAGCAAGTACATGATAGTTTCCTTGGATCCTGCATTCCACGCTTATTTAGGCGACGAAGATAGGGACAACGTTTCACACATACAGTTATCCAAGTGTCTTTTTATTCCGTTTGGTCTAATTGGTCGGTCTCTTTTTTTTCTTTTTCTTTTTCGTAGCAACTCAATCACTCTATTTCATCCTAGCAGTAATAACAAGTCGATACCTAGTGACCCACCAAAACACTTAGAGAACAATAGATAAATATGGAAAAATAAAATAGAATGTGACATGGTGATATTCCGAGATATGGTAACAACTATCATATTAATTGTGATTTCTGAGCTATGTTCGTCCCTTTTAGTTAATTGGTTCCTCAAATCCTGCATTCAAAATGGTTCCATCCACTAATGGTGTCATCCTAAAGGCATAAGTTTCTAGATTTCGGAGTTCAAAAAGCACAAATTTTTTTCTTGGTTTTTCTATTTTTCTGATTTTTTTTTTTACTAAAGGCATAAAACACACTAAAACAAACTATACAAACATATAAATGCTCCCCCACACTTAAACTTTACATTGTCCTCAATGTAAAATTGAATCGTCCAAAGAAAGTCAAGGTGGGAAATCCATAACATGATATAAATACACAATAAGAAAATAAAATGCATGATAAAAACTCATTACTCCAACTCATAGCTATTTCGGAACAATAGAGGATAAACACTAAACAAGCTATTTAGTTGGAATCTAATCCCAACTCAGCCAATATATACACCTCACCGCCAAGAAAAAATTCCATCTACTTAGAAAGGTTAGTGTTTATTCTAAATTGTTCAAAAATCTCTAAAAGTTGGAGTTTTGATATGCAAATATCCAAAATAAGAAAATAAAGATAAAAGACTTAAAAAAAAAAAAGATAGAGATAGATACACAAAACCAGTGGGTTGCCTCCCATTAGCGCTTGGTTTAAAGTCGTCAGCCCGACATGCAAGTTGAATTCCCCATACACCAATAATCGGAAAAGTTGGGGATCGACCCATAGCACCTGTTTTGCAAACACTAGCTTTGCACAAATATTAGTAATATAAAACAGAAATGAAGCTATGAACCGATAAAAGTTTCCCCCACACTTATTCTTGTCCACACTTGGAAGTGGGTAAAGAATATAGAAGTCGGGTACTTCCATGGTTTCTTGTTCACAAACCTGTATAGTATGAGAGTCAAGTTTCTCTAATGGAGGAAATCGAGAAACAAAGTCATTCAACAATGTTTTCGAAGCACATATATTTAAACCAATAAGAGGTAAAGGAGAAGAGTTAATATGCAAAGGGTTAGACAAACCTTTCACAATCTCTTGTATTGTGGAATCCTCTTCATCCTTGAAAAATTCAAGTGAACTATTCACCTCTTGTATATCATGGTCCTCTATCAAACCTTGCAACCATTCTTCATCCGTTCTGCCTTAACCAAAGTCTCGACATTAACATCATCGTTACAATCATTCACAAGTTCAATTAGGTCTTCCACAATATTGGTCATAACTGTCACATTCTCAACACACTCCTTTTTGTTGTAAGGCACATACTCCACTGCGGATGCAATTCTGTCCATAAGGAATTTCTTTAGAACACTCATTGCATCATCCTCAAGCTCTACCTTTTGAATAGGTTCTTGATCGTTAGAAAGATCAATGCTTGAGTAATCTACACTAGTGTCATCATATTCCTTTTCAACTTCACCTTGATTGCAAAAAGACTCCATTGTACACTCCTCATTGTTGTCACCATGAGTTGTTTCAAGCAATGTATCATAATCACCGTCACTTTCATAGTTAACATAAGGTTCTTCGTTGCTGAATTTAGTGTTGCTAAACTCTAACTCATCCTTTTGAATAGGCGAATGATCATTATTAAGATCAAGAGTTGAGTTAGCTACACAATTATCAACGGAAGTGCCCAAGGATTGGCCTTGTTCAACATTAGTATCAATCAAATATTCATCACAAACCATATGCACATTAGAATTATTCATACCTTCCTTAAATTGATCAATGCCTCTTCGCAAGTTAGCAATACCTTCACGAAGTTCTTGGAGTTGCTCGTCTCTAGTCTCTTTACCTTTTTGAAACTCTTGTCGTACAAAGTTGGAAAAGTTTGTCTAACAATTTAGAGACTTGTTGTTCACGAGCATAAGAATCCTCCCATCCTTGTGGTTGTTCACATACATACCTGCCATAAGGTTGTTGAGGAAAACCATAAGGTTCCATGGAATATTGGTCATAACCAATGAATTGGTTTTGATTATACCCCTGGAATTGGTAGTTGTCATATTGTTGAGGTTGTTGAAAACCGTTTCCGTTGTTCCAATATGCTCCATCCATGAGAAATAAGTAATTGAAATAAGATTCTCAAACCAAGGTTAAAAAACAGAAAATAAAACAAAAACAAAACAAACAAAAATAAGAAACCAAAAACAAGTGACAACCATTGCCTCCCCGGCAACGGCGCCAAAATTTGATCGCTGCCGTATGCGTCAAAAATAATTACACTTTCTCACTACTCAAAATATAAATATAGCAAGGGAAATAAAGGATCGATCCCACAGAGAGGACTAGGTTGTCAATATATTTTCGGTTCCTTATATAAAACACCGGGTATTTTTCTGATTTTTATATACTTAAATAAAATAAAATAAAAGCAAAACAATAAAAAGTAAAGCACACAAATCAAGGTAGTGAGAATATTGGTTAAGGATTCATCTTCATTCACAAATATGTTTTCTTCACAATAACTAGAATTGATATTTAATCTCTACTTTTATCAAAAGCCCTAGGATACCTTGATCGCAAGAATATCCCGCTAATCTCCTTTTGTCATCAACAAACACATTAAAAGATGCGAGTATGAGTTCTATCTAAGAGAACAACCTAACGTGTAAAAGCACTAATCAAGTTTAATTCCCTAGATGCATTAAGTTCTATGAAATCAAGCCAATCAAAGCAATTGAACGTGGAAAGCGCACTAATTCAATTTAACAAAGGTTACGATTCACATATGATTATAAGGATGCATCACTACAAGCTATAACCATATTCATGCTACTTGTAATCAAGAATCTATCACTTTTATGTATAACAAACCCTAATCTATCAATAGAGATGAACACAAACTCAACCGATTCGTGACTCGATCAAACAAGCATTCAATTCATGTAACAATATAAACAGTGAATCATAAACGATAAAGTATGGAGACAAAACTAATTTATCATATCAAAAACCATATTATGTGAAATCCAATTATTCCATAACCAATAATAAAACTCTGGCTCATGTTCATGGAGTTCATAACAAGAAGAAAGAGAAACCCTATCATGTTCACAAACCCTAGAAACACAAGTAGAAGATATGATGATATATGATATAAGATTAGGTTATTCTCTTTTATATGTTTCTCAATTTCCATAAAGGATACTCCTTCCAATATTAGGTCTTCTCAAAGTCCATCTCCAAGTGGTCCACCAAGCCCATGTATGAAAACCCGTGTAGAAAATATGTCCCAAAATTCGTCACCGGAAAGCTGGATTTTTGGCCGGAAATTGGCCGGAATCCGGCAAGAATGGCCGTCGTCGGCCACCTGAAAACTTTTTGTCGTCGACGGAATATTTTGTTACGATTCCGTTAGAGTTAACGGTCAAGATAACAGTCTTTAACTATTGACCGGGTCAAGTATAAGTGAGTCACTGAGTCAGAACCTAGTCAGCTAGCTAACTCGGCTGACTGGTCTGAGTTGGTCAATACTTGCAATCTTGCACAGACCTGAGTAGGTGCAGCGCATTGCGCTTCAGCCATTATGGCCCTGCCAAATCTTCTCTCAAAGAAACATCACAACACCATAAAACCAGCACTTACGGCTCAACTAAACCATTCATTGCTGCTTCAACTTCGGCTACAACCCATCGTCACCTGCAAACCATCTCTTAGCCCTCATCTCCAATTCCAGTTCAAGAAGCTCCGCCAATCATTTCCATCTTCTGCAGCTCCAACGACAGCTTCATTATCTTTCAGTTCCAATTCCTGCAACCACCAAGGCTCTACTGTCACAGCCATTGTGATCATGGCCACAAAACTTGGAACCACCTGACTCAGCCACCACTTGCAACTGCAATAGAAACCAGTTCATTTCCTTGTCTCCCTGAGTTCATCCACAAGAGTCATCCACTCGATCAATGTCTGCAGTTTCATACATACTCATTCCATCTTTGCCTTGCAATCCAACTCCAACCACAATACCACCAGATGCAATTCATTACAACCCAAGTCTTCACCAAGCTACAACACCCCTTACTTGCACTAAAACTCATTCTTGAACTCAACCAGTGACCCTTCATGACCAATGCTCCACCATTTTTTAGCTGTAAAGCAACAACATCACCTGCACCTTCAACTGCAATTGGCACCACCACCTGCAAACCATGCCAACAACCACAAGCCATGAATTCTCCTCTTCGACCATAAACCCATAACTCATCTCCCAGCTCTCTTAGCAGTGACCACCTACAAACCCTAATCTGAGCTATTCTTCTCAATTTCACAAATCAACAGCAACCCACCATCAGGTCCACTGAATTCTTGAACATCAACACCATTTCCTCCCTTTTAATTCCCTGCTACTGCAACCATTACAACCACCATTTTCTATCAATCGACAGCAGTGACAGTCTCACTAATTTTGAAACCCAATCTTCATCACGACATCAACAGACTCACACCCATTACTGCAGTCATGAATCCATTCATCTTTTCCCTGTATTCCATTTGCTTCTCGACATCATAGTGAATCCATTTCCAAAATCAATAACACCCATCCTTATCTCAGATTCCTCCAATCAGTACCACCACCAACTCTGTCTGCTTCACGGCTTCACTGCAGTATCAATTCCTCCTTCGAACCCTTATCGATCTCTCGATTCTCACTGTTTATAGCAGCAACAGATCCAATCTTACTCTCGGCTGCAATTCGAATTCCAGTTTCAACAACAGGTTCAAAACCCTAACTTCTCTGTGATACTTTCAACTAGAATCAATTGAGAATTCGAATAAAACCCATCTTATAATTCATCACAATCCCTTAAAAACACCCCCAATTTCCTTCTTTCACTTCTCAAAATCAATCAACACCAACTCCCATTCTTCCCTGGTTTCTCTCGGCTTTCTTCTAGTCCAAAATAACAGTACTTGTACTGTTCTGTGTTCTTCCCATCTATGCAATCGTAAGTACCCATCTTCTCCATCTTTGAATCCCAACATCTCTCACTTTCTCGATCTGGTTACGGTAATAATAGCAGCGACTGCTGCTTCTGAATTTCAGGTGAATGAATGAGAGGAAGAAGTCTCGGCTTAAGTGTAGGGCTAGGTAATCATTGGGTTATATTCAAATCTGGGTCACCTTGATAAGGGCTACCCAGTTAGCCTCCCCTTAACTTTGGCTGGTCTGTATTTAGCACTCCTTCAGATAGAGTCGCCCCTTAACCTTGGCTCGACTGCTACTAGTATTTGTCTGTTGAACGACCCTTGTGCACTTTTCACTCCAAATGGCTAATTTCTCCTTATTTTGCTCCATATGACTCCAAAGCACCTAATACACTCAAACTCACACATAAGATACATAATTCACACGAAAAATAGCAAAGAAAGCATAAATACTAAATATAAAATAAGGTGTTTTAGACACCTATCAATCGTACACTTCCATAGCTAATATATGTTCTCCAAAAAACCAAATAAAATTATTTATGCAAATTTTAAATTTAGGTTTTCAATGATGTGTACACTGGAAAATGAACCGGGCCAGCAAAAAATGAATCTAGATTCCTGCCACTTCAGCGGCTGCACATGAAGTGTATTTATGGATTCATTAATCTACCAATGATCGAACAATTTCATATTTTGGTATCTTTAAGTTAATCTTCCCAAAAACCATACCTATATATTTTTTTTTTCTTCAAATTTCTACCTTTACAATTCACACAACGCACTAAAAATAGGTAAGATCAATAAAATTTAATAGTGAATCAAACATATGGAATAAGGAATTCAAGACTTGTATGTATTATAGCAAATCAAAGAAAGTTACTTTTACGGAGGAAGCCAAAGTTGTAGATATTGGATTAGTCTGGACACTGCTCAATCGGGGATAATAGTTTTCGTTATAGCAAGTATGGAAGTTAAGAGAGTGTGATTCTAGGAGTTTTTAACATATCAATAACAATAGATACGCTCACCCAACAATAATTTTGGTGGGAGCTACCATGCATGACCACAATCCATGCTTCTAGGTTACGACATGGGGTTTGTATTGCTCTCACTGCTGCCGAATGTTATTTTCACCCATCAAGTACACAAAAAAGTTAATTCATAATACATAGTATTAGCCACAATACATATTTTTTGTCTTTATATATTGATTAGAGAAAGGAGTACCTTACATGAAACTACATAGCACATTGGACAACTACATTCTTTTTTCCAAACAGACTCCACCTAAAACAGGTACATTTGCTAACAAAGTTAACCAAAATTCAGATTTCAAAATAGAAAAAAAAATATATATTAATATAATGAACTCTTGAGAGAACACTCATTCAATAAAATAAATGTCGTTGACCAACACCATCCGTTAGTCCTTGATAAATGGTACTGAAAGTGCACAAATTCTGCACATAATCGGCTGCCAATGAATTTTAGGAATAAAAAATTATCGTCATGATAATACGAAGATTAAGAATTACGATGATTCCCTCAATCAAGTTCTCAGATGTCAGGAACACTTAAGCAGTTAGAACAAAATAAGCATAGCAAAGTCTTATTATGTTAAACATTGCATACCTGAAGTTTTCCAAGGAAAATCTCTTGCTACAATATCCATCACATGCTCCAAAACCGTGAACCGGAACAGTAGTTACCACTAATATGCATCGTGATAAAAGAAGGCATCGATACATTCACCTTCCATTTCTCGTAGGAAGTTATCAGTAGCATAGCCAATCCAACATAATTAGAGCTCAGTTATGTAATACGACCAAATGGAAAAAATAAAATTATAACCATATCTGTGTACCGTTGAAGTTAGCTTGCAAAAGTCTTTAGATTTGTCCTTGTGTATATATGTGATTCTTTATCATAAAGAGTTTTAATCTAGAGAAGAGATCGTTATTGTCACACTCTCGCAATAATTATGAGATCGCTATAGTTATGTTTCCTTGATGCGACATATTAAGACGTGGAGAATGTGGCAACTTTCTTCTTCATGTTGAAGGATTTCATGGTAATTTGAAAACCCACGGGTTGGTGCAGATTTAGTGAGAACCCAGATAGCACGATAGCTTTCGCTGGTTCCTTCAAATCTTAAGAATGTTAAACATATATCCCACAAATCCATTCAAAAACTCATATATCGTCTAATATTCTTGGTGAGATCCGAAGGTGACCCACTCAAGAGTTCGGAAGAAGTGTGGCGAACCATCTTCTGGACCTCACTGTCTAGAGCTACAAACACAGCAGTATCATAGAAAATTAATAATAGGTTGATAAATAGCAATAACTTTGATTAATATATAGTGTTGAGTCCTAACCTGACTATGAGAATGCCAACTTTTTTTTCTTTCAAATTTAGTGTACCAAAGGTAACCATCCTCACCAACTTTATTGCTACACCATGAAAATCAAGAAGAAAACAAACATTCTCAATGAGTAATTTTGCTAGTTCGGCATTAGACATGAAGACATTAGCTGCTTGTCTAAATGGATAGAAGAATTATTGGGATAATCAAATTTTCGAGGATTTTTCTGTAAGCACTTCAATCTACTGAGTGGGTTCTGCGATCAATTTGCATTGCACTGTGAGGCTATATATAATACCTGTAGGTAAGGAGGCATACAGAGTGTAAGAAAACATAATCACATAATAGATAAATGTATTTGTAAGTGTAACATATTATTTGCACATTTTCAGGACAATGAACAGTACCTTTTATCAAAGCTAAAGTGGAGATCATAATAAAGCTTTTTAGACATACCACCTAAGGTGCATAGTACTTCCATGCCTGCAGAAATATAAATCTTATCAGATTACTTACGGAAATTTGGATTTTTAATCTTCAAAGAAAACAATTTTTTTTTGGAGAGTCTCGATGAAGTCGAATAAAAATACCTCCATCATTTATTAGAAGCATACTTCACCTCGGAAATGCGAGTACTTGAGATCTGGTGCCACTAATATCGTTGAATCCCTAAGCTAGCACGAAAAGTATATATATATATATATATATATAAAATGGGATCTCCCATAATAAAGGCTTAAAGTGTTATGCATGAGCCCTATCAGCAAAGTATACATTATCAACAAAGAATGAGAACTTAACAAATAGAAATTACATTTAGAGATGGCTGCAACAAAACGACTATTATGTTTGGTCACTGCTGACATTAGTTGGAGATGGATTAGTAAATATTGCCTCTAATTAAGCGTCAGTAATCTCATGTTTGCCTCTAAGTAAAAAGCCATGCACAACCTTTGACATGAAATGAGCTGCTTAACAATTCAAAATGCAATACCAAGGAATTCCAATCCCATACAAATGAGTGATACGGACCTGTTGATGCTTTGCAATCGCCCTGCTGCTCTTGGAGTTGTCACAAAATTATGAAAGCGATAAATACACACCTTATATTTCCCCCTGCACCAAACTGTAGATATATTCTGTAGACAAGAGGAGGTTGACCCGTCTTTGGGTGGTGGCGAACTATTTGTCCAGCTTAGATGCATACTAAATAGACGGGATGTAATATTCTGTAATGACGGTACTGATAATAGCTCATTGTTTCATTTGGCAATACTCTGAGAAGCAAGGATGATAACACAATCCCTGCAACAATTACATCAACAGAAAAATGGAACAATGACATAGTAAGCTAACCTTTCCATTAGAGAAAAAATAGGGAAAAAGGTCTAGGTTCATTGATTCATATAAACAAAGCACAAAAGGAAAACATGGGAAAAATTCCAAAAGTAGGACGACCAAGAAAACAGAATCGTATCTTGTTGATGTAAAAGATGCTCTCTTACTGAGCATCTTTCCCTTGTTGTCGAGATGACCTCCCCCTATCCACAGTAGCAATAGTAACAACCAATCTTCTTTATCTGTTTCCGAGAGTATCTATCGTCGGTAGACATCCATATAACATATTCTAGGTATTCAAATATTTATCCAGTAATTTATAAACTAACTAATTACACGAAAGTAATACATAAATAAGGAGTTGTAGATTAGAAAAGGATACCAAAGCTTGCTTTCAACCCCTATAATCAGAAAAGAAAACATAAAAAAGAATTTATAAGTTTAACTCAAACACAACTGAGCCAGTAAAAATTAAGAAACCAAAAATCAAAATAAACTGAGAAAAGAAACAAACACTGTGTAGATGGTGGATTTTCGACAAAGGCTAAAATCGTAAACCCATAATTATACGAACCTATGATCCAACAATCAGACGTGAGTACTGAGACACGGGTCTCTCATCGAATCCTCTGATTGAGAAAATTTTCTCTCAGAGTACATGTAGATATGTGGTCTCACGGCTAGACAACATCATATCTCATGAATACTGAACACTTCAGTAATTATTACTATATAGTATCATGGGATGGACGGCTCCTAGACAACTTGCTCTGCTAGTATAGATCGATAACGTCTTCAAGATACAAACAACGAGTTTACCCTGACTATATAAAGGATATGAAGCTCTATCAAGCTCATATCGGAATAATTAATGCTCCTAGACAGCTTGCTCTGCTAGTATAGAGCTATAAGTTAATTATTCCTAAATTCTTGGATTCATCCATAGAATTTCCGAAAATATTCAAACATTTTCGCAGATATTTCATTACTGCAAACCATGGTTCTTCCCAGCAGAAATCCATGGGTTAGTAATAAATATTCAACGCACGGGCGTCTGAGCTACCTTTGAGTAAG
Organism: Papaver bracteatum; assembly: GCA_023529315.1. Lineage (NCBI taxonomy): Eukaryota > Viridiplantae > Streptophyta > Magnoliopsida > Ranunculales > Papaveraceae > Papaver > Papaver bracteatum. The sequence goes on along the minus strand of JAJJWX010005375.1, from coordinate 172,477 downwards.
TCTCGATTTAAATGGTGAAAGTGTACTCAACGACGATGCACTAACAATCACCGCACGAACGAGTATTTCAAAATATGACGAGACGATGAACCTATGTAAAATAGGAAAGAAAATAATAAATAATTAAAAATTGACCAAGGAGCTAGGATCATGGGCCCACTGACCGGTCGACCGTTCTGTGGTCAATCCCACGCCAGTTTCATATTTTTTATTATTTTCCTTGAGTTCATGAAAATTCTTTCATTTGAACAAATATCCTTCGTTTTGAGGAAACTCCTCAGTTTCATGGTGTTTCTACCAAAGAAATAATATAAAATTAGGGGAAAATATTGTGGGGCGTGACCATGGGCCAACCGGCCATACCTTGGTCCCAGATGGCCCCACACCTCTTGGTTCCTCATTATTTTATTATTATTTCCCTAATTTCATGAAAACTCCTTAATCTCATGATATTTCCTTGGTCCCATGAAAAATAATATAAAATTAGGAAAACCGTGTGCACGGGCCATAGACGTTCGACCAAACCCTAGATGGACCCACACGTCCCTTATTATTATTATTATATTTTTCATGTGTTTCATAATCGCATGAAATTCCTTGATTTCATGATATTTCCTTCAAATTATGAAATTTCCTTTAAATTGTGAAATAATACATAAAATTAGGGAAAACGCAGGGACCGCGCCCTGGCCGGCCAACCATGCTCAAAGCCGGTCCCACACACCCACACATCCCTTATTTTATTATTATTATTTTTTACGTTTCCCTCATCTCATGGAAACTCCTTGATTTGAACAAAACTCTTTAATTTTAGCAAAACTCCTTGATTTTATCATATTTCCCTAAAATCATGAAAATATTATGAAAATTTTGGAAAAAACGTGTGGGATTGGCTCCTTGGACGGCCGGCCATGCCTTGGCCATGGATGGTCCCACACTTCATAATTCTTTCACTTTTTCATTATTTTTCCTTCATCTCATGAAGTTTTGACGGTTTTATAAAAAAAAAACCGGTTTCTTCATATTTTCTAAAATGATTGCTCAAACACACATCCGAAAATATAAAAATTCTCAGAACTGAGATACAAACACTTTGGGGACATGAGCATGTTACCTTGACCGACCAAGGTTGTCTCTTTGGCTCTTAATGAGCCGGTCTTACATATATGTTCACAATTTGATCTAATTTGCGCAATTGCACTATTAGGTCCAAAACTCTTCCAAACGACTTGGAACTTCTTGGAACGATCAACACTTGATCACGTGACCACCTAGGGCCGATTTCATGACCCCTTGGTTAGTCCTCCACTTCTTCATAATTAATTAGGTTTTATCACTTAATACTGAACCCAGCAGTAATTCGAATAAATGATTAAACCAGCATTTAATCATTCTTTCATCAACAAGTCACCAACTCTTTAATTGGTCTTGGTGTTTGATCACGTAAGCATATGGGTGTTACATGATTGACCCACGGTCTCATGAAACCAATCCCTCCTTCGTTCCATGGTTCAATTCCTAACAAACCATGAAGTGGTCATCAATTGATCAAATTAGGGTTTATGAGTCCAATGATTATAATTCTAGATTCAAACACTAATAAATTTATGACGATCTCATGATCAATATTCTTATTAATTATACGCGGTTCAACTACCAGTATTTTAATTAATATTTTATTTTGGTCACGCTACCAATAATTCATCAGATGAGCGACACTTGCTCAGATAATCAATACTTGCTCAAAACAGAGAATATTGGTTCAACTATCAATATTCAGCAAATCATCGAATGAGCAATACTTGCTCGCCTCAAATATCAACGTGAGGATCATGCCCATGTTCAATCCATGAGTTTCAGAATATTTTTACAAAATCATGTTCAACTCAGTAATTACATGGACTCATCGTCCCATGATATCACGAAGTCAGTAACTGACTAAACTAACCACGAGACGTCAATCGTGTCACTGGGGGATATTAACTAGGGTTTTGGTCTGACGGTCTACGGCATGTTTGTTCAAACACATGATGGAATGTGAGCAAGTCGTGTAATCAGTTGAAGGAGTTAACAAAGTAGTGGGTGGAAAATCAACCAAGTCTCCGCACGATGAGCAACTAGTTTCAAACACTATTTCCATCTCTCCAGTCTTTGATTCCATCAACTGTCACACTTCATGGGATCATGGTGTCTATTATTCCAGCAATATAAATAAGTCTCTAAATCATGATTGAAAAGACAACAACGTCAACAATGACGAAAATCTCACGTCTCACCGAGATCAATAACTCATCAATTGAGCAATTACTCTCAACTGAGCAATTTCAATCATTCAGAACTTATTGTATTCAGAATTCACAACACACCTATAATCTTTGATTACCATTAATTCCACACATTTCTTAGCTTCCATCCTACAGATTAACCCATCCTATCTTGTGAACGAATTTACTTTGGAACGGCCATTGTCTTGGTTTAGGCCGGAGTACTACAGATTGATCTCTCGAATTCAAAGAACCCCCTTTGCAGCGGTGCATCTGTGTGAGGTTGAACATCTCGCTAGGTTCAAGGAGTCTCCTTCTCACGGTCATCTCCTCAATTCCGTAAAATCAGATCATTTTCCCCCATCTACAGATTAGCGACCACAGTGGGAGATCATTCTCTCGGTTAAAATCTCAATTCCCACAAAGATGGTCGGTCTTAGGTCTGCCAATCCGGGTTCAAAACCCGATCCTAATATCGCAAGATCTAGTGGTACTGCTAACGCCACTCCTCTAAGCACTGATGCTCCAGTGATCATCCCTGCAAGTGACGGCACTGGCGCCATCAATAATCCACTCTTTGGTTGATCTCCTGAAGAAACCATAGGAAATCAACCTACCATTGTTGATCTCATGAAGGTTCAGACTGACGTAGCTACAGCACAAAAAGATTTGTGTGCTTATATCAAAACTCTCACTGGCAAGCTTGCGTCTAAACAATCCTCAACACGAGAAAGGAAAAGCTAAAGAAACACATTCAACTGCTGATCCTGAAATCTCTCCAATCCATGTTGTACATGATGAAGAATTCTGCAAAGATGCAGATGACTCTCCAGCAATGGAACCCGCAAGTTTCATTACTCGTGAAGACCTGTAGCACTTTTTGAGGATCGAGGAAAAGACAAGGCATCATCTGTCCATCTTCACCAACCTTCATACCCTGCTTCCATACATAGGATTCCTCTTCCAAAGATTATACCGCTCCAACATTCATTCTTTATGATGGAACATGCAATACTCAAAAAGATATTTCTCGGTTTCTGGAATTATTGGGCGAACACGAGCACAACATGTCGTCCGTCTGAAGAAATTTTCAAAGTCTCTAACAGGCAGAGCATACACCTGGTATAACAACATCGCACCGGGAAGTATCACCGATTGGAGAGAGATGATTAATGCTTTTTGCAGAAAATACTTCTTCATGTAAGAGCAAATCACTCTCTCTAATCTAGGAAGGATGTTTCAAAGGAGCAGCGAACACCTTGATGATTATGTGAAATGGTTCACAGTTCAAGCCTTGGACTTCCACGACCCAAACGTCACATAGAAGCAACTTGTAGACTTGTGCATCAATAGAATGATCCCGGTCTACAGAGCTTAACTGGAAAACCTTTGGTTCCACACTTTCTCAGAACTTCATGAAGCAGGCAAACGATCAGCGACTACTACACCTTCTTTACTGAGCAAAGTCTACAAGGTCGAGGAACCTCGGAGAAGCCGACGCCTGATCAAAAAATAATACAATGTATAACCTTCCATGAACTTCGTTGCTCAAGGAGGCAAAAAGAAAGCTTCTGCTCAAACATGCGACATCCAACATTTAATCCTACAAAAGCATCACGTAAGGATAACTAATCTTGCACAAACCTCGACCCGGCATCAATAAACGGGGAAATAATCGGACATACTCAAACTTATCATGAAGGAATGATTGAGTTACTAAAAGTCTGGGTTGAAGATGGTGCAATCAAATCTTTGCTCAGAGCCAACTGAAGAAAAATTAAGAATCCCATGTACTGTCACCTTCATAGATTTATCAATCATCCGGCAAGTAACTGCAATATTTTGAAGCACGTCACCAAAGAGAAGGTTGATCCACAATATACTCAATTGGGGACTGAAGGAGTATGCAAGAATCATCTCCCGGTCAGAACCTTTACACTCTCTGAACAATCTATCAAAGAGGCAGTTCAATCCTTGGTCGAACGTGAATTGCGAAGGCACAAAGGAGAGACATGTTAACAGTACTGAACAATATCGTGTCAAGAAGTCCATTCCGAAAATACTTCTTGAGCCTCCAGCCACAGACCAAGAGATGTACGACCGGGGACTGCTTACCACAGCCAATCTCAGAAGAATAAATTTGGAAGAACGTTGATCGATGCTGACACCGCCATCAGCAACATTCCACCGAAAACCATCGGAGCCACATGCATCACTCGACTAGAAGATACTTATGCTCCATATCAATTAGAGACCTTGAAGGAGCGCTCGGAAATACTCATGGCTACATCACTCTCAAAGTGAACATAAGTCCAACCTGGACATAAACCAAGTTTCGCATAATCAGGAAGATCCAGGATATGACATGTCCTTCAGATGAGCGTGGATCCATGCTGAAAAGATGGATACTTACAAATCACCTTTGGTTACATATCTCTCCAACGAAGAAATTTTGGATCCAAAAGGTTTGACGGACATTCCATCATCAGAGTACTTTGAGGAATTTCAAACTTTGACGAGGTTGAAGCAAGAACCCGCAAAAAAATGCATATACATTCATCAAGAGGTTCCGCATTTAGGAAAGTATCATTCCATGTCTATGTCATTTATTTCCTCACATGCTATCCTAGCATGGGGACTTAATTATGCTAGCAACTCTATAAGATGTTATAAATGGTATCTTCACCGCATTAGTATTTTACCAAGTGGTTGAATATGATGTTTGTCCGAATCAAGCACTGGAACATTTATTACTGAGATAATTTCCAAACATGGCGAAAAATACTTTGGAAGTTTCTCCTGCAAGTCCATGTGTTCCACAAAATCAGAAGGCTCTGATGTCTGCACAAGTGTCGAATTCCACTACCACAATGAAAGGGATGCTGAATCAACAGAAAAAACTCCAGGGCCGAGATGATCAAACCCCTAAGGCATTTGATGCTTAAGGAGTATACACTTCAATGCTCAAGCATCTGAGAAGCCATCAAACTGTACTCTCAATCAAAGAGTACAGCTTCAGCACAAACATCTCGACGATGACACATTAATTCAACACCATCACGAACAAAGTGTTACTAAATAAGTCTTCATTATCCCATGATAAGACATCCAAAGCAGATGCAACATCATTCATACATGGATGACACTAACTCCTTCAATCTACACTGGGAAACTTAAGGTGTGAAACTTCATCAACGTGATTTCTCTACATCACAAGCCCCTGCATGATTGAGGAAATTTCTCTCTTCACCAATCACATCCAGTACGAAAATTGTTGATGTTATCTACCGCAACAATGACGACTCACTGACAAAGCCAGTTCGTGGTAAAATTATGCTTTCGGGAGCATTCAGGTTGAACTCTCAGTATACCTTCATCTTACAGATGCTCAATCAACTAGTTTGTGAATGTAAAAGGCTCACTAAAAAAAGGAGCAAAGATTATATCTATAATCATGGTTCTATCCTTTTCGGTCTTTGGAGCAACTTCAACCATGGTATCAGCATAAACAATAATCTCTAGGGGAACACCATCCATGATCTCAATGTCGATAAGGATCTCTGGAGCATGATCATTCATAGTCTCAACACCAACGACGGTCTCAGGAGCAACATCCTCAGGGATTCATCAACTAATCATTCTCTGAAGTGTCACATATGAAGCGGATTCCTCTAAGAACCAATTATTCATATCAAGATGTGTAGACATGATAACATGCTCACATGAAAGTATTCCCAAAGATGGCACGACTGGTGGGCATAATCCAAAGTCTTATACAAGATGTTCTCATCACCTCTACAAATGAGATACAACACACTTCAGTTCATGGGTTTGAAAAAACGTACCAATGGGTGAGGAATGGGACAATGCTTCCTCAACGAAAGATGTTCGTATATGTCTCTTCTACAACATACCAAAAGGGTGCATCAATAGGACATACGAGCTGAAAGATATGGCCTTTACTATCAGGTCTACGAAATCTGAATTTTTTCCTCTTACCTTCAAAAGTTGGGGTCAAGCATCGGATTCCGACGTCGTATGAGGTTCCTACAGCTTCCAGAGCATACAACATGCAAGCAGAAATTTTTGTACGGGATTCATCACTTCCACAGTCGATCGGTGTCCACCAAGTATTTCCACTAAGTACTTCATCAAATTACCTCTAACTTTGACCACCTAGGTCTTAACATCAATTTTTCTTACTGGGTCCTCTATCCAAGTCTTGCAAGAAGAAGAGAAAACGAAAAGGAGAGATTTAACAAAATACCGGGGACTGACGGTCCACTGAGCCTAACGATCAGTTTCACAGTCCAAAGACCCATGGCACAGACTCTCATGTGCTAATCGTTCATCATAAAAGGAATTCTACCACTGGGACATGAATCCATGGTCGTTACATCACCCCCTCTTGAGAGCAACCTCAGCTATGGTCCCATGACCAGGGAATTCAGAAGTGATGTTTCTACTACTGACAGAAGATGGCACTGCAAGCACCACCATGATCATGTATCAATCAAGGGTTCCTGATCTCAAATGAATCAATGACATCAAAATCCTTCACCAACCGTTCAAGACACAAGCGAATGGTCCAAAGACACAACAAGAGTGTTTTACAACAAGCTCGTCTGAGATGATTTTTCACTGTCATGCACAAATAGGTGAGCTGAGAGAAATTGGTGAAGAATCTAGGGATGGGTCATATACCATTCTCTTTTTATGGATGTCTTCTACAACATATCCAAAATCCACAGCAATTGGAGAAGCAAGCGAAGAGTTGTGGCCAAAACATTGGACCACATGCCAGATGAAACTTTTTCTGAAGGTCTCCTGGAAGTTTACTGGTTCATCTATTTCGACCCCTAAATGTTCTCAAAACTTAAAAGTCTTCTTTGATAAATCTTGGAAATTTTCTGGGCATAAGGATACGTAGGTAGACGGAGAAAATCCGATTTTAGACGAAGATTCTATAGCGTTTCTATTAAAGGCTGAAGTCTGAAATTTTCTGGCTCGACAATGCCGGAATCTCCATTGATAATGCCGATATCTCCATCTGGTTCGGGATATCTGGAATTCTCCATATTCCCATGCCCCAAAGAAGAGTGCGCTTCATCAACATGCTGCTTATCTACAATGATTTCTTCCTGGACTCATCAACAATAATTATTATTATTTCATTCAAGGAGATGCCACGATCGCCTGCACGAAAGAGATGCTTACATCGACTTCTTCATCAGTGCTGGCACTACACCAAATTCCTGGATTTGTAACATACCTGAGCCGTTACTAAAACGGGTTGTAACGGCTCATGGCTGTTACAAAACGGGGCGTTACATTTTTTTTGTAACGGAAATGTAGCCGTTACGAATTTGGTTGTAACGGCTCTGGCCTGTTACTACCCTGCCACGTAGTAACAGTCCAGAGCCGTTACGGCAAAATTCGTAACAGGGTAGTCGTAACATCCCTGAGCCGTTACTACGTGGAAATTTAGTAATAGGCCAGAGCCGTTACTACGTGGCAAATTGAAACGGTTCATAGCCGTTACGAAGTTTTTCGTAACAGCAAAAAAATTACTGCCAGTCAACATTGACCTAGTCAAAATTGGTCAGTATTGACCAGGTCAATATGACTGGCAGTTCATTTCTTCCGGAAATATGCCGGATTTCCAAACTTACTTGCATACACTTATCATTTCATCCATCATCCACATTAAATCATATCAACATTCATTCAATTCATATAACATTCATTCAATTCACATCAACATTCAATCTATTCATATAAAAAAAGAACATAAATTCTTCTAAGTTCCAATTTTTTCTGTTAAGTATCAAATTCTAAGGGGATACATAGAAAGTTCACATGTTCAGTTCATGCTCAAACAGTTCACATGTTCAGTTCATGCTCAAACACTAAATGGAAACTTACTCAAAACTTCCAGATACCTCCCAGACGCCAGTTGGTATGAGCAGCAGAAGTTGTTGTTCAAGAGAATCATACCATACGAATATTGTGCAATGCTGGAGTGATCCAGGCAATCAATACAATAGGCTAGGTACTGCTCTTCACAAACATGTTTTACGTTCCCTGTAAAGTACAAAAGGTCCATTAAATATTTGTACAACCAATCAGAAAGGGCGTTTGAATTCACTACACCAAATTCCTTGATATAAAAAACTAATGTGGTCTACGTGGTATTCTCTAATTACAACAACAACACTTGACAGAAGACACAATAGTCACTATTTAGATGGCTAAGTTCAAAAGTAAAACTGAGCATAATTGATGGACAGTATGAGGGAGACCAACATAAAGTGGTTGGTTATTAATATTCGTATCTGGTTCACTTTAGTGACCTACCAGAACATAGAAGGTCGAGAAAACCAGTGCTGCTGCCCCCGCGGTCAAACAAACATAACTGAAGCTGTACAACTGTTTGTTTAATGAAATACCGGAAATAAAAGAAACAAATTTATGGGACATCAATAAAAAATAAATAAAAATGTTTTCACAGCCTAGGTCAATTCCTACTCACCATTTGTGAAATGCAGAACAAGTCCTAATATGAGGAGTGAAAGACCCATGCCCATCCAATGGTTCAGTCTATCCGAGTGGCCCTAGAATTTCACGAGAAAAGAAAGAAAAAAAAAAAATCCTCAAGGACCTTAAGGATATATATCTTGAATGAGGACTATGAAATCACTAAACCGACCTTCAAGTGTATGAGAACGTGTCCAAAATGCACCCCAATGATTGTCGTGAGGATAGCTTTTATTGAGCTGCATAATTCATAAGAGAAAACGTCTAGTTAAAAGCTATAATTCTAGAGAGTTATGATGATGATGATCTAGACAAGAGCTTATTATCGCAATTTGTAATGCAAGGTTTTATGTGAAAAGAAGTGCCATCTGATTCCATTAACACGGAATTTCAGAAAAATATAAGGTTAGCATGACATGCTTGCACAATGTAATGAGAGAATGTAAGTAAAACACACACATAGATATTTCGAGTAAAAACTTTAAGAAAAAGTTAAATAAAGCTATTTTTCGACTGGACAGTCGATTCACATAGATGTTCCAGTCGGGAACATAGGTCCCATAGAGTACGAAAAAGTATACAATTATAATGCATGCACCTTCTATCCTACAAATTCAATATCAACAGGGTAATCCTTCTAGCCATGACATTAAAACAACCGCCTAACAGAAATTGGAAGTTCTTACCAGTGCCAACTGTATAGAGTATACATAGACCATCCACCAGGTGAAATATCCTTGGTTTTTGCATTTTTCATACAGATTTCCAGTAGTGAAACAACTATGTATGCAAGAGCAATCCTCTAAAAACCGAGAAATAAGAAATTTCAGACAACACGAGTATTATATAACTAGTTGAGTGCATGTGATAACAACGAAAAGATGATGTTCAGCACCTGAAGGATTCCAAACCACCTTATATGTTTCATATCAACTCCATATGTTAGCTTGTCAGGAGGGTGCGAGTATCCTCCATTAGAAAAAAAAACACTTTGGAACTTCAGAAGTGGATTCAACATAATGAAGTCGCTTTATCATTTTAGTTCTTCGAACCTTGGAATAATCCTTCCACCTACAAAGACAAAGACAACATGCCATATATCAGTAAGTGTGAAGGATACATTCACTTACAAATCTTCAATAAGAAATGAGTTCATAATAACATGTAGCTATTGCAATGAGCTCTAGTTCTACTCCACCAACCCATCTAACAGCCAGCAAGTTCCGATTCATCAAAACCCCGTTGGCAGAGATAACTAGTGTTGCACCAATATCCTGAAAGTCCTTTAACACAGATGTTGGAATAAATAAAATTGTACATTGTAGTAGTTCACAACTGTACCTTGCTTAGTCTTGGGTTTTGGAGGCTCCATTTACTGTGACATACACATCTTGCTCACTCCAGCATTATAATGACTAAGAGCAGAAAGCACCGGGAAATATACTTACACAGATGTGACATCAAAGGTACCACCTCCTAGATCGAAGATAAAAGCATTCCTATCTCCAACACTTGTGGCTTTTTTTTCAAGACCATGGGAAATGGCAGCAAATACGCTAATTGATGATACGCGTAACATTAAGATCAGCAATGACTCCAAAATCCTTTGTAGCTTGACGCTGAGAATCATTTAAGTTGGCAGGGACTGTAACAACATCGTTCTTAACTGTAGAACCAAGGTACCCCTCAGCAATATCACGCATCTTAATCAAGACCTTGGATGAAAAGGGGACTAAAGCTGCTTTTCCTTATGCTCATGTTCATCTTCTTCCTGTAAAATCAAACAACCTAAATTAGAATTAGAATAAATTTTAATAATTTTAGATGACTTCAAAGAAATAATGAAATATTACTCTTAAAGGTTTCAAAGAACAAACATCTCCACTAATCTCATCTTCTTCATCATCTTAATCATTCAATTTTCTGATTTTGGTTCGTCAGATTCATCTTCACAGCCTCTGCTTCCGAATCTACTCAACCCCCTACATAACTACCTCCCCCTGAAGCTGCTACAGCTCCTACAATCAACAGAAAAACCAAATTTTCAATTGATAACTAAAACCCAGAAATATATAACAGAGACAAACTAAAATTAAACTAAACGCACCTAAATCAGTTGGTTTAATTCCAATATAATTCACGTTTTAAACAAAATCCCTAATTCTCAAAACCCTGAAATCAGTTTTTCAAAAACCCTAAATTTCAATATTGTGATTAAACCAAAATTTGAAAACATAGATGTGAAATAAACTGAAAAATGATGTTTGGGTTTGAAGAACTTACCCATTTTGACGATCCATGATTTTTATTGAAGCCTTTTCTCTCAATTTGTATGGTGTAAAAAAACCTATTTGGGTCAATGAGTTATCTTCTTCTTCCTTCAATGATACCAAATCATCTTCAAATCAGCATACATGACAAATCGAAAAAACTAAAACCCTACAGTTGATGAAAGACTTGTACAGATTTATGAAATCAAAATCCTAAACTAGATTGACAGACGATGAAAAACCCTAAAATCGGAAAACTGATGTTAAAAGAGAGAGAAAAGAAATGAAAAACGAGAAGAAAAGTCGATGATTGAAGATGATTGAGAGATTTCTGTTATGTTTCTTGGATGTCGATTATTGAAGATGAAGATGAAGTTTCGCTAGGGTTTAGAGGCAGGAGCAGAAAAGGAGAGAAGATAAATGGGAAATGAAAAATGAAAAATCGATCTGTCGATTCTCACCAAGGCATGGGATGAAAAGAATCACCCATGTGAATGGCACACGCATAGGTGGAAATATACTCTAGTGTTACTCATCTTGGGTGGAAACAGAGTAGTACGCGTGTGAATGACACACGCACAAATCGCAAGTGTTACGGCTCAGGTGTGACCAAGCGTGTGGCTGGCACGCCTATAAAAATTTCGTAACGGCTGGCCTCTGTTACGAATTTTTAAAAATTTAGTAACGGCTCTTACCTGTTACGAATTTTTCGTAACGGCCATTTGTAACGACCATTTTGTAACGGCCATAAAGCCGTTACGAATTGCTGTTACGAATCCGGGAATTTGGTGTAGTGTGGATTGTTTGGCCGAGAACAAGTTGAAGGCCGTCAATCATTGGAGAAAAGGTTTAAAAGAAGTAACATACCTTGGTATCATGATCCTAATTGCACGGGCAGGGAAAAGTCATGACACAAGGAGCGCTAACAACTCACCAAAGAAATGGTTGGGGGACTGCACGTCATTTGCTAACATCCTTTAGTCCTTGGGATCTACATTTATCCGGGATTTCACTATACGATCATCCTATGGTAAAACTAATGAAATAAGCAGAAGTACAACTCAGTATGAAGGATCTCTCACCATCACTCAGAGATCCCAGGAGTACCATTTCTTAAAGTCTCATCCGTAGAGATGTTATCTCTGGAAACACCATCTTTGGAAGTATCATCCTTGGAGTCAGTCATTCTTGCAAAGTGGCTATTTCAGTACATTATTCATACAAAGTGCAGGATTCGACAAAACAATGAATCATGCAATTAGGATGCTCACATCAGCGTCTACAAAAATGGTAACTCTCAACTCTTACCTATTTACGGTTTCATGAACTTAGTGATAATAACGTAAAACTTCGAAAATCTTGCTCGCTCCTTCAAACCTACAGAGACGAGCAACACCCATTACTTAAAAGTTTGACACCAGACTTTTCATGAAATTATAAATAATTCACATAACCCTTCATGTGAACATTCACTAATTTTCTACCGTGTGTGCATACACTATGAAATCACGAAATTCATGAAAACATCATTGTTTGCTTTTAACAATTGTTTAAAATCAAAACTTAATTTTGCAAAATCTTTCATAAAATCGTGAACAACCCATGTAACTCTTTACTGCATGAACGGTTTTTCAAAATTCGGACAGACGTCCATTCTACAATTGTGAAAACTCACATATAGACATTATTTCACTATGTCTACTTTCAACAGTTGTTCAAAATCAAAACATTGATTTTACTGAATACATATATTTAACGTGAAACTCACGTAAATTTAAAAATATATCTATATATTTTTCTCCCTCGTATGAGCATCTGTCTTTGAAGTGAGAGAATATTTTCAAATTTTGTGAACACTCACATATCGAAAATAAAAAAATTCATGAAATCTCATAGACAATTTTTTTATTAACAGACGCACGTCTTTTCAAAAAAAAAAAAAAAAAACTTTTCTCTCGTACAAGCATTTACCTTTGGAATGAGAGTTTATTCCATTTTGTGAAATCTCACAAAGATAAAATTTTGGTTTTCGTGAAAGCTCATAGACAAAATTTTATACCATTAGACTCGGGTCTATTTTGTTTGTTCCTTAAACTAACGAACAAACGAGCGTCTATTCCTAAAATAAGGATTTATTTTTTGGGCCCGACCCGCGAATCCTAAAAGACCAAGGTCCCGTCATCAAGATCAGTGGTTCAACACCAATCTATGCTCATTAGACAATGCTCCATCATGCCACTGGGATCTTTATTCAAGTCATGGTTTGCTCGTACTATCAAAATCCGGTAATGTCTTAACTTACGACTAAGTTCAATTACTTATATTGTTTATGACCGAAAAATCACCATTCAATGATGACTGAGGAACACGGATTTCCTCACTAAGCATGGGACTTAATGTAGATGGTGGATTTTCGACAATGGCTAAAATAGTAAACCCATAATTATACGAACCTCTGATCCAACAATCAGACGTGAGTACTGAGACACGGGTCTCTCATCGAATCCTCTGATTTAGAATACTTTCTCTCAGAGTACATGTAGATATGTGGTCTCACGGCTAGACAACATCATATCTCATGAATACTGAACACTTCAGTAATTATTTCTATATAGTATCACGGGATGGACGGCTCCTAGACAGCTTGCTCTCGCTAGTATAGAGCGATAACGTCTTCAGGATACAAACAACGAGTTTACCCTGACTATATAAAGGATATGAAGCTCCAGCAAGCTCATATCGGAATAATTAATGCTCCTAGACAGCTTGCTCTGCTAGTATAGAGCTATAAGTTAATTATTCCTAAATTCTTGGATTCATCCATAGAATTTCCGAAAATATTCAAACATTTTCGCAGATATTTCATTACTGCAAACCATGGTTCTTCCCAACAGAAATCCATGGGTTAGTAATAAATATCAACGCACGGGCGTCTGAGCTACCTCTGAGTAAGCCTCGATTTAAATGGTGAAAGTGTACTCAACAACGATGCACTAACAATCACCGCACGAACGAGTATTTCAAAATACGACGAGACGATGAACCTATGAAAAATTGGAAAGAAAATAATAAATAATTAAAAGTTGACCAAGGCGCTGAGAGCATGGGCCCACTCACCGGCCGATCGTGCCGTGGTCAATCCCACGCCAGTTTCATATTTTATCATATTTTTTGTTATTTTCCTTGAGTTCATGAAAATTCTTTCATTTGAACAAATATCCTTCGTTTTGAGGAAACTCCCCAGTTTCATGGTGTTTCTTTCACACCAAAGAAATAATATAAAATTAGGGAAGAATATTGTGGGGCATGACCATTGGCCAACCGGCCAGGCCTTGGTCCCAGCTGGCCCCACACCTCATGGTTCCTCATTATTTTATTATTATTTCCCTAATTTCATGAACACTCCTTAATCTCATGATATTTCCTAGGTCCCATGAAAAATAATATAAAATTAGGAAAATCGTGTGCACGGGACATAGCCGGTCGGCCAAAACCCTAGATGGCCACACACATCCCTTATTATTATTATTATTAATATATTTTTTATGTTTTCATAATCCCATGAAATTCCTTGATTTCATGATATTTTCTTCAAATTATGAAATTTCCTTTAAATTGTGAAATAATACATAAAATTAGGGAAAACGCACGGGACCGCGCCCTGGCCGGCCAACCATGCTCCAAGCCGGTCCCACCCGCCCACACGTCCCTTATTTTTTTAATTATTATTTTTTATGTTTCCCTCATCTCATGGAAACTCCTTGATGTGAACAAAATTCTTTAATTTTAGCAAAACTCCTTGATTTTATCATATTTCCCTAAAATCATGAAAATATTACGAAAATTTTGGAAAAAATGTGTGGGATTGGCCCCTTGGCCGGCCGGCCATGCCTTGGACATGTATGATCCCACACTTCATAATTCTTTCACGTTTTCATTATTTTTCCTTCATCTCATGAAGTTTTGACGGTTTTATAAAAAAAACCCTGGTTTCTTCGTATTTCTAAAATGATTGCTCAAACGCACATCCGAAAATATCAAAATTCTCAGAACTGAGATACGAAAAATTTGGGGACATGAGCATGTTACCTTGACCGACCAAGGTTGGATCTTTGGCTCTCAATGAGCCGGTCTTACATATGTTCACAATTTGACCTAATTTGCGCAATTGCACGTATTAGGTCCAAAACTCTTCCTAACGACTTGGAACTTCATGGAACGATCAACACTTGATCCCGTGACCACCCAGGGTCGGTCCTCCACTTCTTCATAAATAATTAGGTTTTATCACCTAATACTGAACCCAGCAGTAATTCGAATAAATGATTAAACCAGCATTTAATCATTCTTTCATCAACAAGTCACCAACTCTTCAAGAGGTATTGGTGTTTGCTCACGTGAGCATATGGGTGTTACATGATTGACCCACGGTCTCATGAAACCAATCCTTCCTTCGTTCCATGGTTCAATTCCTAACAAACCATGAAGTGGTCATCAATTGATCAAATTAGGGTTTCTGAGTCCAATGATTATAATTCCAGATTCAAACACTAATAAATTTATGACGATCTCATGATCAATATTCTTATTAATTATACTCGGTTCAACTACCAATATTTTAATTAATATTTTATTTTGGTCACGCTGTCAATAATTCATCAGATGAGCGACACTTTTTCAGATAAGCAATACTTGCTCAAATCAGAGAATATTGGTTCAACTATCAATATTCAGCAAATCATCGAATGAGCAATACTTGCTCGCCTCAACTATCAACATGAGGATCATTCCCACGCTTAATCCATGAGTTTCAGAACATTTTTACAAAATCATGTTCAACTCAGTAATTACATGGACTCATCGTCCCATGATATCATGAAGTCAGCAACTGACTAAACTAACCACGAGACGCAAATCGTGTCACTGGGGGATATCAACTAGGGTTTTGGTCTGGCGGTCTAAGGCACGTGTATTCAAACACACGATGGAATGTGAAAAAGTCGTGCAATCAGTTGAAGGAGTTAACAAAGTAGTGGGTGGAAAATCAACCAAGTCTCCGCACGATGAGCAACTGGTTTCAAACACTATTTCCATCTCTCCACTCTTTGATTCCATCAACGGTCACACTTCATGGGATCATGGTGTCTACAATTCCAGCAATATAAATAAGTCTCTGAATCATGATTAAAAGGACAACAACGTCAACAACGACGAGAATCTCACGTCTCACCGATATCAATAACTCATCAATTGAGCAATTACTCTCAACTGAGCAATTTCAATCATTCAGAATTCACAACACACCTACAATCTTTGATTACCATTGATTCCACACATTTCTTAGCTTCCCTCCTACAGATCAACCCATCCTCTCTTGTGACCGAATTTACTCTGGAACGGCCATTGTCTTGGTTTAGGCTGGAGTACTACAGATTGATCTCTCGAATTCAAAGCACCCCATTTACAGCGGTGTATCTGTGTGAGGTTGAACATCTTGCTCGGTTCAAGGAGTCTCCTCCGTACGGTTATCTCCTTAATTCCGTAAAAACCAGCAGATCGTTTTTCCCCATCTACACCCTGACTCACGTATTTTTTTAGAACTGATAAACCTTTGAGGATGATGATAAGGAAGATAAGGAACCCAAAAAAAAAAAAATTAAGATGTGGAAGTGGAAATTTTTCTCTGTATAACATGGCTGGAGAGGAAACAATGGAGAAAAATATTCTTTTTGCGCCAGGTTAGGTTAGGTTAGTAGTCATTAAACCAGCAAAATCCAAAGGATTTTTAGCCTTTGATCAATTAGAATATATTAAAGATTGAACAACAAAAAATCGAATTTGAAGCAGAAAAAGCTTACGCTAATAAAACCCTAGGATTTCATGAACAACTTCTACATCACATTCTTTGATCTTCAATCTCAAATAATATTCCGAAAATAATACGAACGGTTTCTACGGATTACGTCTCGTGCTTCAAATTGATTTGGTTTGATTAGGTTTCAGAAGTGAGAATTCGAAAAAGGGGCAAAACGGTGTACACATATTTTTTTTAGACAAAGAATAATTGGGCAAAACTATGAATTCACTGATTTTTTTCTTATTCAATCGTACATGGGTACCTTATGGTAAAAATTCATATACCCTTGACAATGCCGTGAGTCCTTTTCAGCGGTCCAATGACTCCTCCATCCGGAGCCTCCCGACCTTCGGATCTGGTCTACATTAAATGTCGTCCGTCTGATAGCTTTTGTCATCATGGACATAAACCTCATACCTTTTTATAACAATGATGCTTCTCCATTCTGCAAATTAAAAACAAACTTCCAAATCTCGTCCATTCAATCTGTCTGGCCCAACTCAGGCATCAACAAATCTCACAATCCCATAACTTGCTAAGCTTGTTAGTCTTGTAGAAATAATAAGCAACTACAGTCCATCCAACAACAGCTAGCTGAAACTAAGTCTTGGAAAAGATGCCACAGACTAACACATCTTGCCACGACCTATAACCATCTTCCAATTCTGGCAACCCATTAACCATGGCAGAGAAATTAGCTTCTTCTAAAGTCAATAGACTGAACCACAAACCCTTGTACATTCCTTATATCCCAAACAGATTCTTCATCACAATCACAGTTCCACCTACCAAGCAGATCCACCAGTTTTTTTTTTGCTGAATCACATTTTTTTATTAATGAAAAAACTAAAAGAAAGTCTTACAGGACTTACTCAAACCCAAAAAGCAAAACAGAATACAAAAGGCAAAAGGAAGGCCCAAAGAAACAAAGCCCAAAACTTACAACTTTACAAAAGAACCAAAAAACTAGCCTATGAAAAAAATAATTCTTCACCTGAGAGTCATAAGGTTGATTCCAACTCACTCCATCCAACCTATGACCCCCTTCATGCACCATTTTTTTTTATTTTGCACTTAAATCCAGAGGGAGAAGGCTTTTTTTCTTCAAACAATTTTTCATTCTTCTGAAACCAAAGATCTTTCATTGTTTCACAAGCAGCTATCATCCACACCTGTATAACAAAAGGGCTCTTATACTTGGCTGCAACATAAACATCAACAAAAGATGTAGGATTGGCAAAGCAGAAAATTGTGTTTAACAAACTCTATATAGCCACACTGAAATTACATTCCTACAAGGTATGCTTCATGTTATCCTGAGCTTGCAAAAAAATACAGCACATGGAAACCATTTCAAAGCCCTTACTTCTCATAATCTCATCATCAACATAGACTGCTTGTTGTAATTTCCAGACATTACTGGCAATGCTAGGATGAATGAAGTTTTTCCAAACAAACTTTGGCCAAGATAGCTGAACTTCCTTATGCCTTATTTTCTCAACTGCAATGTCAGTATGAAAAATTCCATCCTTGCTAGCAACCCACTCACATTTATCTCTACCACCACTTATTACAGGCAAAGAGTACATTGAAAGTAATTGATGAACCTCAGCTTCAATACTCCAGTTACTATTTTGAATTAAATCCTGTACTTTCATACCTCTATGAACTTGTACAAACTCTGTTAACCCAGTATCTTAAATTATGGGATGATTACTTAACCAAGTATCAAAACACATAAAAATTTGAGTACCATCTCCCACTTTCCACCTAATATCATCCTTCAGAGTGTGCCAAGCCCATTTTAAACCTTTCCAAACTGAAGATTGTTTCCAGTTTCTTGTCCATTGTCCATATTTGTCTTTAAATTTTGCAGAAAAAAATTGAGCCCATTCATCATCTGAAATCAAAATCTTCCACATCAATTTCATTAACAAAGATTTATTGATTGTTGCCAATCTTTTAATCCCCAGACCACCTTCTGCATATGGAGTGCAAACCCTTTTCCAAGAAATGGTTTTGAATTTCCTTAACTCTCCATCACCAGTCCATAAGAAGTTTCTAATCAACTTTTCACACACTTTTATTACTGAAGAAGGCCATTTGTAGACTGACATATTATAAATGGGGACATTGCACAAAACTGATTTCACAAGAACAAGCCTATCTTGAAATGAGAGAAGTCTGCCCTTCCATGCAGCTAGTTTTGTCTGAATTTGTTCTACAATTGGCCAAATCATTGCTGTAGTGATTTTTCCAGGAGATAAATAAACACCCAAATACTTATCTGGAAAAGTTGATATGTCCATATTTACAAATTCACTAATGAAGCTTTTCCTATGCTGAGTAGTACCATCCACAAAGAGCTTGCTTTTTTACTTATTTATAATTTGACCAGAACATTCTTGATATTTATCTAACAGCTTAAAAAGATTGGCCAAACTATTTCTTCCCCCATTACTAAAAATGAACACATCATCAACAAAAAAGAGGTGTGTGTGGGATGAATACCTTTTTTTGATACCATAGGTTGCAATTGACCTTTTTCCACCAAAGCTGAAATATTTCTGCTGAGCACATCCTCCATAATCACAAAAAGAAAAGGAGATAGTGGATCTCCCTGTCTAAGGCCCCTCTCAACTGCAAAAAAACCACATGGTCCTCCATTGACCAAAACAGAAATTCTAGCAAACTTGTACAAAGTAATTAACCAATCACACCATTCATTAGAGAATCCATACTTCTGCAGCACTTTGATTAAAAACTCCCAACTTACTGCTTCATATGCTTGAGAAATGTCTAGATTGATACCTACATTTCCACCCCTTCTTTTAAACTTCATTTCATTGACAAGTTCAGATGCTAGTATGACATGTTCATGAATGCTCCTTCCTTTCACATAAGCCACTTGATGAGAATAAATCAGTTTCTTCATTAATTCACTCATTCTGCTTGTGATTATTTTAGTGAAAATCTTAAAGATCACATTACTCAATCCTATTGGTCTTAATTGATTTGCAGTTTTTGCTGCCTGTGTTTTAGGTAACAGAAACAAGAAACTGGAGTTCATGCCTTTGGGAATAAATTTCCTCCTCCAACAAAATTATATGGCTGCAACTAAATCTTGTTTTATAATATCCCAACAACTCCTATAAAAGATTCCTGAAAACCCATCTGGACCAGGAGCACTGTCTGGATCCATTTCAAAAATTATGCTCTTTATTTCTTCTTCCTCAGGAATAACATTCAACTTTGTTTGATCTTCTTCATTAATAACTGTAGGTATTACTTCCAGCAGTTCATCAGCTTCTTCTATTGGTTGATATTCAAGTTTCTTTTTAAAATGGTTTACCAAATGTTGAGCAATTGCTTCTTGATTTACCAGTACATTTCCATCATCATCTTCTAACTCATGAATTGTATTTCTTGCAGCTCTTATTTTCATAGTTGTGTGAAAAAAACTTGTATTTGCTGAACCTTCTTTAATCCACTTTACTCTGGATTTTTGCTTTAATAAAGTATTTTCTTGGACTTCTTTACTTGCATATTCATTCTGAGCTTGAACTAATTCATTTAAAGCAGAATCATCAAAAGGATTATTATCAGAAATAATTGTTGCAGCTTTGACTCTCTCTTCTTCTTCTTTAATCTTAAATTGTACATGACCAAAAACCTTCCAGTTCCATTCATTTAGCTCTTTTTTAAGTACTTTCAGCTTTTGTAAGAATTGAAAAGCAGGATCACCATTAACTCTTCTTTCCCAACACTCAGAGACAACTTGAAAAAAGTTTGGATGACTAATCCACATTTTCTGAAATTTCCTAGGAGTGTTTTTTGGTTTTGGAATATTTGCACACCCACCAAGCAGAGGAGCATGGTTTGAAACTATTTTCATGCCTACCTTATAAACCCAATCACCATACTTTTGATTGAATAAAACTCTGTCTAAGTTGCATAAGATTCTCCTATTACCATGTTGAAAATTAGACCATGAGTATTGAAGGCCATTTTTTGGAGCAGAGAGAAGTTCACATTGAGTTATACATTCATTAAAATCCAACATTGCTGTTCTATTTGGTAATCTACCACCAACCTTTTCATCTTGAGAAACTACTGCATTAAAATCACCAAGAATAATCCAAGGCTTATTTAGATCACTTATTATCTTCATTTCAGACCACAAAAACCTTCTTTGAACTACTTTAACATGAGCATAAACACCTGAAACTAAAGCATCTCCAACACTAACTGTTATCATTTGACTTGAGACTGAAATAACTTGTGGTTGTGCTATACTCTTATTCCAAAATAACCAAATATTTCCTTTATTACCTTGAATAGAATTATGAATCACCATTTTTTCCATACCAGGGAGGTTTAATCTGTGACAAAAAGAAGCACTACATCTAACTTTTGGTTCTGCAACCCAAACTAAATAAGGACTGAATTGATTTACTAAAGACCAGAGTTTGTCTTGATCCCTCAATCTTCTCAAGCCTCTGACATTCCAGAATATTATCCTCATTGTTTAGATTGAGGGTTTGAGGTACCCCCTTTCCCTTGGTTTTTTCTAAAATTATACTTATTAACTAAAGCAGCTTGTTTAGGATTCTTATTCTGCTCAGTAGAAGCTTTAGCTTTGGATGAGGTTGTTAAACTTACCATTTCCTTCTCCTCCACCTTGGTGTGCTCAACTGAAATGTTTGCTTCTTTTTCCGCTACTTTTGCCCATGTAGTTACCTGCACAGTAGTATTGAGAACAGAACCAGTGGTTCCATCAACAAAAGGCAACAAAATGTTATTTACTGCAGTTGGTGTTGGTGCTACCACACTTGAAGATATCTCCACATTTAGATTGGATGCTTTAGTTGTACTTGATGTTCCTTTTGAAGTAGAGGCCATATTGACTGATAAAATTCCTTTAGGTGAAGCTACTTCTTTAATTATTTCAGTAGGATCAACTACACTTTCAACATTCTCAAGAGGGCTGAACTTGCTATGTTTAGAGATGTCTACATTGGAAGTATTAGCTAAAACAGTTTGTTGAATAGAATCCACTATTGAATCTTCTTTAGAAGTAAAATCACAGATATCAAAAGGTACTAAAGTTTCTTTTGTCAACCTCTTCCCTTCCTTTATTTTTGCTTGCAACTTTACTTGTTCTTGCTGAGCATTGACAATTCTATTTTTCTCCAATCTACATTCTGCATTTAAATGGCCAACAATTTTACAGGATGAACAATATTTAGGACAATCAGGTATTACCACATCTTGAAAAAAACCTCCATGTTTAGTTCCAATCCATATCTTGTTAGGAATGTGTTGAGAAAAATCTACTTCCACCAAAACATTTGCACAATACCCTACCTCACACCTTGCTGTTGCATTATC
Organism: Papaver bracteatum; assembly: GCA_023529315.1. Lineage (NCBI taxonomy): Eukaryota > Viridiplantae > Streptophyta > Magnoliopsida > Ranunculales > Papaveraceae > Papaver > Papaver bracteatum. The sequence goes on along the minus strand of JAJJWX010005375.1, from coordinate 150,158 downwards.
AACCTTAATTGGAGTACCTAATTCATTACAAAACTTAAACAAAATTTCTTCATTCCATAATTCTAAACCCAACCCAGGAAAACGAACCCACACCATTGCTTTGGATGTTCTTTGAGTAGATGGTCGAAAATTTGATACCCAATTCCTTACTTGTAATATCTGATTTAGTACCTCCCACCTCTGTGATTTGATCAACTGCTTATCAATTTCATTGTCAAGCTTAATTGTGAAAAAACCTCGACCTAAAGGAATCATACGAAAATCACCCTGTAATTTCCATTGATTTCGCAGTATAACCATAACATCAACAAACTTAATTTTCTGTAAATCAAGCCTTCCTATGAGAGAAAACTTCCAGGGATCTAAAATTTTTTCATACAAATCATCAGGTAAATCGATTGATGGAATTTTCCTTTCATTACTTTCAGAACTTAAATTTCCCATTTCACAATTATTTTGATCAAACAAAGCGGATTTAGGATAAGAATCCATTAACCAACTAACAATTAATACCCTGCCATTAATGAAAACTTAAAAACAATGTAAGATTTTCACCTGAGAGAGCACAGAATTCAAGATCTGAGAATAAAAATTTTCACTGAGTTACTCGCCGATTCACATAGCACAAGTGGTGTATTTTGGTAACCCCACGTTTTTATAAGATCCACCAGTTCAACCACCTGTATCTTATCAGCACTGACTTAAGCCTTTCTCATTCTCCATATTCATTCACCTAAGCATACATTTCGGCTTCAATCACCTGTATTTCTTGCATCTGTTATTGAACTCAGAACTACCTAAAACAGCTTCATAACCTGCAACATGTCATCTCCTACCTTGCGATCCAACTCCAAGCAACGGTGCCACCTGCATTTTCAATTCCATTCTTATATTGCACCTGCAATCTCCTTGATCTTCAATCGTTCCTCCCATTACAGTTCCCTGCAATATAGCACCAGAGTACATCCAAGCAAATGATTTACTTCTAGCTGCTGCTCATCCAGCACAGCATACTCGATCTATTTCATTTCTATAATTTCTACTCAACTTCAACTTCTTCCATATTCTCACAGCATCATAACCATTATCCCTGAACTGCTTTCATACCAACCACCAACTTGCAGCTGTAACCATCTTCTGCAATAACACAAACATCCCCTGTGAACCTCAAAGCTATAGCTTCTCATCTTTCGCACCAACTGACGAGCATAAAAACCACTGCCCTCATTCTTCATACCAACAACAATTGTAATCTTAGCTCCATCACATCACCGACATCAACAACTTGAACTGCACTGTTAACAGCGCAACATCAACACCCTTTGAGCCCTCTAACCCAATTCAGACTTGTAATCTTCCATGGCCTCAATGCAACTTCACATTTCCTGTAGCTTCACATACACATCATCATCTCAAATAATTTCCTTATTCCAATTGCAGAATATGCTCATCTGATATATCCCCAGCCAATAATCATTCTTCTCATCATCTCAAGCCAAAAGCTGCACCAGACCAACACTATCTCAGTCATTGGTTCATTCATTTAAGTCCCTGGCTTCAAATACCAACTACCATTTCTTCCTGCCACTTCTGTACTCTATACTTAGTAAAACTTCTCTTCCATTCAGCTCCATTTCTACCAGAAGCAACGCCAATTCCACCACCTACAATTAGCTTTACTCACCGCATCATTATCTCAAGCCATCACCAGTTACAGCTCTACCTCAAGCCATTTTCTAAATACCCATGAACTTCACCGGTACTCAAGAGTAATCACCAGTTGCAGCTCATTATCTCTTGTTTCATTTCAATCCCGAGCCAAAACCCATTTTTCCTCATCCTCCATCCTTCCAATCCTTGACTCAGTTCAAACCCCATCAGAATTTCATTCCCATTTCAATCCATATTTATCTTTTTCTACATCAAATTGCTCAAAACCAGAATCAACTCGAGTTATAACCAATACCCATTCTTCATAATCCCAACAGAAATTAAATTCACATCTCAATCTCCTCAAACCCCTAATTTCTCCATTTCTTTTCAACAAACCCTAACTTCAGAAGTCAGTTATTTCTTCATTTCTTCTAACAATCATCACCACCAGACTCATGAGATCTAATCCATATTAGCTTCGAATTAGCAACAACAAACTCGATCCACCAACAACATCGCCTCCATTTCCTCTTTTTTTCAGGTGAGATGTATTAATGAAAGAGGAAAGAAATACTTGAGTTGTTTGAGAAGCAGCTCGGCCTAATTGAGTCTAATAGCACAGATCGGATATTGGCACCCGTTAAGATGGATACAGGAAGCCACAACTCATATATGGCTTGTCGATTCTGAATAACCGATAGCCTAATTCTCTGTTCAGCTCAACTGTGGTTACGAGGAACTGACAGTTACCAATGCCTCCGTGGCTTTAGTGGTTTGGCTTGTGCCATATAACCATAAAGTCACGGGTTCGAGGCTCGGTGCCAGATAAAAAAAAAAGAACTGACAGTTCGTTCTTTACCTCATTTTCTAAGTAACTTTTGTGGGCTCTAAGGATCGCTCGCCTCTGAATTGACCTTTTTGCCCTTTAGATGATGTTTCTTCTTCTTTTGCTTCAAATGACTCCACAGTACCTAATAACTCAAAACGAAACATAAGATACATAATTTACTAGAAAAATAGCAAAGAAACCATAAACAATAGATAATAAATTAAGGTGTTTATGACACCTATCACATATACACCAGAGCCTTACCCAACTAAACTCTTAATATTTCATGTATATATATAACGTTTTATTGAAATTTGGTATCTGCTTACGTATTAAATTTCTCCTAAGTACAGGAATTTCAGAGGACTATTGGTGCTTTTGATAAATTTTCTCATACTTTCTGACTATACAGAATAAATATTCAGAATATGCTCTTGCGCAACTATTTTTCTTAATTTCGTTCTCGAATGATTATTAAGCTCCTAAACAAATTTCCGCTCATATCTATCCCGAGTATAGTAATTCTGCAATAGAATTCCCCGTTCCAAATGCTAATATTAATGCGACTTGAAATACAGGCACAAATGTATTGAAGTCAAATTCATTGCGCTAAGGCCAACGGACAAGGTATCAACATCATTATCTTAACTTTACCGCTGGTGCACATTGAACCAGCTCCGCCAACTCCCTAACGATGGCATGCATACTATAGCCACAGGTGCATATTGTACCAAAATTTTCAAAATTCCCAGCACAAGTGCAATATACAACTAAATACTGATATTCCCCAGTGCTGGTTAGCAAGCCAGCACTGGGGGTTTCCTAGCTTCTATCATCCCAGGTGGGACTTCCCTTTCCACTAGTGATATATAAGCTGGTATCATCTTATCTCAACATTTTTTCATGCATGCTCTTTTATCACTGGTGCATATTGCACCAGTCTAGCCTTCCAGCTCTGGAAAGCCAGTGATAATGGTACACGAGTGGCCTTACCTATTTTGACGCCTCCTTTAACCTTTACATGATGCATTGTGTGTGTCTCCAAGTTTGTGCTTGAACCTGTTCATTTGATGTCGTAAGCCGTTGGTACTCTAATTTGATTACCCGAGCTACGGGTTTTTAATAATTAAGTAGCTCAACCAAATATGTGAATATTTGGCATCGTCCTCCTTCGTGGTCATGCGTCAATGACATGAAGTATTATATCACTGAGTACCTAGCGTACTCAAATTCTAACGATTGGCATCACTTAAACTTACTATCATTAATAGTGAACTATACTTGGATTTATAAACATTACTGAGTCTTTACAAGACTCAAAGCTCAATAGACTCGACATTATGAGTATAAACTATTAGTCGTCATGTTGAATTTTGGTTCAACTCTTTGATCAAATAGTCCTATACGACTTCGTCTACTCAACAGTAGTAGCATATTGACTCTACTTGTGAATTTCTATGAGAGGTCAATTATGTCACACGAGGGCTTATTCTTTAGGGTTTTGGTCTGGCGTGAAATGCAGAGATTACTAAGTACACCTTGTAGTGCCCCCTAAGCTAGCAGCTGACTAAACCAAGAATTTAACTAAATAAAGAGGCACTAACGAATCTAAAACAAACACTTAAGCATTTAATTAAGAAAAATCTACTACAACTTAACCCAAAACTAGCCCCACTCTGAAATGCATATACAAGAACTCATCTCAAATGATACATATTCAATAGTGATTTGATTTACAAATGGAATACAACCACATAATAAATATAGCGGAAGCTAGCTAACTAACTAACATAAATAATTCTTCGAAGCTTTCATCGTCACATACACATCTTGATATGTCTCTGAAACTGAAAGTGGGAATGGGTGAGCACATCATCCCTAAAAGGGGTGCCCAGCAGGAATACTAACTATCTTTCAATTAATCATTAATATGATTCAAAGACAATGCAGGTTTTATCGAAATTCGGTAATACAAGGAAAGATAATGAAACATAAAGTAGAAACTTCTTCATAGACATTCATAAATAACAGTAAACATCCATGTATGAGATGTGTGTTGCCGCACATAAGGGAAGAATAATATTGCGGTGGATCGCCCTAGCCATAATAATATTGCGGTGTATCGCCCTAGCCATAATAATATTGTGGTGTATCGCCCTAGCCATAGAATACTGATATTGTGTCGGCACACATCTCATACCACACCAAGCACACAAAGATATGCATGAATTTCAAAACACAAAGATTGATTTGTAAAACAATAATGAATACAAGAGAGTTCGTTATCGATTCCCACCTCTTTTGATGACAAGACTCGCCTACCTCGGGATGTTCAATCCACTGGATCATCCTTTGAATCGATTGTTGTTAATATAGACTAACTGTTAATCATACAAGTATTCTAAGAGATTAGACAAAAGGCTCACAGAAGAATCATACAATTCTATCTAATGGTTCTAAGCCCATTATGGTATCTTATTCTCTATCTTTAGTATAACTAAGAGTTTACTAATCTAATTAGATTGATTATATAGTCCATAGCTAGGTCTTATGAATATCTGCAACTTTGTAGAAGAAGTCAAAGGCTATTTCGGACCATGAGGGTCCAAAATATCAAACGAATATTACATGTTACTAAGCCCAAGTCTACTAAACTGGCCCACTAATCTTAAAGCCCGGTCCAACAGTGTCATCTAGTGGTCAATAACAGTCGAAGGGTCAATTAACGGTTAACGTTCAGTCAAGGTCTAGTCCTGGTCAAATGGTCAAGTCTAAATCGGCCAACTGAGTTAACTCAGGTTAAAACAGGTAACTCAGTGGGTCAATACGATTCAACTCAGTCAGACAGCTGAGTCAGCTAAAAAAATTGAGTCAGCTAAACTAACTGGGATGACTAATATGCATACTTTTATTGCAGATCAAGTTCAACTCTAATTCTTATATTCTCAACCTCTTTGATTAACAAAGAAACTTCAATTCAAAAATAGTAAACAAAATTCAAATTTGAATTACAATAACAAACTATGCCTACCTGCAAAAGCAGTAGCAAGCCTCTACTGGAGTTCATTATCTATTCTCTATAATCATCATCACTTACTATACATCTCAGACTGATTCCTAGAATTACAACTTCATCACTTACAACATCTCAATGTCAGCTACACACCCACCAACTGACTCAAACTCAGTTTCATTGCTCTCCCTTTATTTCGTAACCAACCCATGAACTGAAACATCATCACCACTACTAACTCAGCTTGGCTCGATCCCTAAAAAAAAACTGCAATTCCACCAGCCAAGCCATATCCATCTACAATTGTAACCTCAGTTCAACTAACAATTGCAGTAACCCAAAACATGTCCGTAACCTCCCAACATCACAATTAAACTGATATCCCCAAATACTAATCAATTATTCATTTCAACTCCACTGAACTTCAGAGCTAAATCAACACAACTCCATATTATCTTGTTTCTAAACTCAGTTACACAATATCCTCTATTAACATACCCCCAACTCCTTCCCATCATTCCACAACATCAATAATAACAACATCACTACCCGTAACCCCCATTCATACATCATTTACTCAAACACCCAAACCATAACAACTCTAATTCTAACATACCAAACTTCAATTCTACATACAACAATTCTCTGTAATTCAAAACAACAACCAAACTCCACTTCATACCCAACTCAGGCCTTAGTTCAATTATCAACTACACATATATTCATCCAACAAAACTGAATAAATGAATCAAACATCTTAAGGAAGAATTACCTCAATTCACTAGTTCCAACACCATCACCTCCCTGCCATTTCAAATCTTATACCCTAAGAGAAATCTCAATCCTTTTCTTTCATAAATCAAGTCTACAACATCAACTCAGATCTCCAGATCGAGTGAACTTATCTTAAATCAATCCCCTAGAACACCCACTTCATCATCATCAGTTCAATAATCACAACTCCATTCTATACTGATAACTTCACCATCACCAACTGGTTATTGTACTCTTCTTTTCTCGATCTGAGTCTCATAATCATCCACCCTCAAAAAACTTATCTCATAAATTGGGGAAGAATATGAGGAACCCTAAATCTTAAATTGAATCGATCTTCACTGCTAGCACAAACCTGCTTCAATCAATATTCTAATTCACGTCGAACCCATCTCTAATCACTTCTTTAGATCTTCAATTTCATATTCTCATCCTTATTTTGAATTTCTCTCAAACCCTAATTCAAACTCTGAGAATCCTAAACTTAAACTTACTCTTACAAAATCACCGAATTAGCACCATTATCTTTTTCTTATTCTCATGCTCTTGAAACCCATCTTCAATTATCAACTCAAATCAATCCTTCATCAATTTAACAGAACCTAAAACATCATCAACACTTTCAACTCTTCATCAACATCAACAGCTACTTCTAATACATTTAATCCTCAACATAGATCGATTATCTCAATCAAATTCTCTAGCTTTTCACTCAAAACTCGCAGAAGAAAAAGAACAGAGGAGAAGAGAAGAAACGAAAGAAAGAAGAAGGAATAAGAGAAAACTAATTTTCTCTTCGATCGGTTTTGATGATAAGACCCACTAGGACACGCACCTGCTTGATAATCTCAGCCACAATGTGTATGCGTTACGTCAATAGTGATTTCTCATGAAATGACAAATTTACCCTTCATACTAATCCTATGATATCTTCTTCATCCAGTGTCCGAACGACACGTTCAAGTAGTCCATTTAGCGTAAATTCTCGAGTTCTATCCAACGGTACCGGTTTCGTATCTAGATCAGTGTTAGATTAATTTCTAATAATTAACGCTTGAGTTACACTAATCGGGTAAATAACGGCTAAAACGTCTCTTGACTAGTCTAATAGCGTTGAGGAGCTTGAGGGTCATTACAACCATAATATTTTTGATATCAACCTAAGCAAATGGACCTTATATAATATTACAAAAACAATAACTGCCAAAAGATTATTTCAAACAAGGTGTACTTGGTAAATATGCAGACTTCGAAACCGAACAAACTATGAGATATTTACCAAGTGGACTAATGTACAAGTGCAATTATTGAATCATAACTATAACAATAACAATAATTATAATTCGTAAAGCAAAGTAATGACATGACACACAAGATTTTGTTAATGAGAAAATAATCTTGGCAGGAAACCCTGAAACCTAGTCCAATATAATTTAAATACTCTCAGAATTAAGCCGTTATACAAATTGACTATTTCAACTTCGTACATTGAGAGAAGCAAACACTCCTTTGTTACTAGGTTCCTTCTGCATCCTTGTGCTTACAACTAATCAGATCTACATGCGTGATTTCCAGGACAAGGTCCAACATATTGAGTTGCTTCACTGTTGTAAAAGACTTCCGCTCACAACTCCTTTGGATTGTAACCAAAACAACTAAGGACTAAATCTTTTTCAGTAACCAACTCACTAATGAATCTCCCAAATCAATGTCTATCAGATATAAATTAGAGCAAAACATCTTCCGTTTAATCAATATAAACTCTTTTGGTCAGATATCAAAACAAGACAAAGATTATCGAAGTAATCAATCACAGTGAACAAGCTTTACCCAATCAACTCAGTAACAAGAAGAAATTATTACACAGTTTGTTCGATCTTTACACAAGCCTTATGTTTATTGAGATAAATTACTTGTTGCGATCTCAGAGAATCAAATGTGCGAAAAAAAATCACAAAGATCATTAACCAAAGAGAAAAATATTCAAGTTTTCAATCTTCAACGTAACCGCCGCAAACAACTTGTTTCCACTATTGATTAACACACACATAAAGGAGTCTGTGAACGTTGACTGATCAAACATTCTGTCAACAGATTGAATCATGACTATAGAACAAACAAGTTTAAATTATCAAGGATAAGTATAACATTAGTTACTAATCAAATCAATTAATGGAAAAACTAAAATAACAATATGATTTAGTTTCCCACTATATGGTACTACTAAAAATTTCTTGATCCCAAACAAAAATTTAAATGAATGCGACACACGATGTTTCACCTGATCAGGTTACTTATATCTCTTAACAAGTGTGCTTCCTATATGATCAATCAAGATGTATATCGAGGGACCAAGCTTGATTGAAATACATGGTATTATCAACTCCGGAAATCTTCAAGAGATGCAATATATATTTATTTTATGAACTTAACAAATACCAATTGTATTCCAGCTACTAAACCGATACTCATAGATGACAACTAATATAATCCAACATCCATGTACTTTAATAATATAGTAACTATAGGTATGTAAATCTATGTGATATGGTACACATATAATTTCGATATTTAAAAACATATTGAAATTTTGGTTTCAAGATCATGCCTTTGAGTATCAAAGGAAAATACTTGAACATTAAGGTATTAGAGTTCAGCATGTCCAAATCACTATGTCGACATTTATGAACATTCTCACTCTAATCCATGTACACCTCGATGTCTGCAGAAACCCGAAGATAACTGATATATATCGAAAGTCCAAAGTTTGGTCAGACGAATTATGATTAGTCTTGACTTAGATCCTTGCCAGGGATCGGTTCAGATTTAGATCCTTATGATCGTCTCTAGTTTAAATCCTTAGTAGGGATTAAGCTTAGTTTAGATCCTTCATAGGAATCGGTTCTTAGAATAAATCCATATTAGGGATTGATCCTTAGAACATATCCTTGAATCAAATTTTCAACTAAGAAATAAGTTTAACAAGTTTACTTCCATAAATTGTAAAATTGAAATTAATTTTAAATATAATTCCAAGGTATTGCTTCATCCAAAGTTCAACACGGTGAATAATAACGAATTACCAATTAGTGCAATGTCAATAATACGAAGTCCATAAATAAACTATACTTTGTAACTTTATATACTAAAATTATGGAACAAGTAGTATATCATTCCTTAATGATACTTTGATCATAGTATAATTACCAAATTACCAATGCTAAAGTCATTGTAATATATATTTTTTTACATTGTATGTTAAGTTTTCAATAAATACTGACTTGAAAGAACAAATAATAGAAATAGAACAAATCAAGTCAATAGTTATTAACCTTGAACTGAATGATTATTTTTTCGTTGTTGTCGATACGTCTTCCAGTTCTTCGTGAGTAACAAGAGCAAGTATCAACATTTATATGTTCCTAGTATAACCTAATAAAGCTGACTTTAGTAATAAAATCAAGCGACTCTGAGTTCTAAAACTAAACTTGACATATAAATGCTTGGTGGTGACAACCTAGCATTGATCTAACATGGAGGTTTATGACAGATACGATATGCCAACTCACACTCATAAGATAAATAAACTAAGTCGTGATAGACGTTTATAAAATGAAGGAATAAGTGAACATGTAATAATTAGTCTTCCTAGTATCGCGAAAAGGATTTACCACGTTTATACATCTTCTCGATTCTTCTATTTTATACATATTTTTCACTTCTTACGGGAGAACTGTGTGCTACTACTACTATAAATAAGCAAATTAACTTATTCATGGGGCATCTTGCAACAAGTATTCTTCAGCAAAACAGAAAATTCTCATATTAGTACAGCAAAGTATAAGAACTTGATATTTACAGTTCAAAGATACCACCTAAAATCGCATCACCACTAGGATCTCTTATTCTTTCTCTACTTCCATCCCTAAGATCAACCTTATCACCTCTGTTTGTGACCAAGCGGTGCTTGAACGACCATTTCTGGTTTTAGGCGAGCTCTGCACGATTTTGGTCTCTCTAGCTCACATAAACACCCCAACTTTCACTTTATTTGTATTATACCTAACACAACTAAATCAACCAAAAATTCCAATATTGAAGTATTCCTTCAACTTATATTTCAATATTGAAGTATTGGATGAAGGAGAACAATGTACAACAGACAGTATATCGTGTTGTCTACCGTAAAATTTCAATAAATTAGTTGCTTCGGGGCTATTAAATTCTATCAATTTAGTGAAGGATTATTTTATCGATAAATTAATAAGTTATTAAAATTATAAATTTCACTTTCAAAAATAAAATATATAAGATGAACTTAAAAAATATTGTCTAGTCCAGTTTTTTTTTCAAGATAAGTGGGTAGATTTGTAGATCACATTCATATGATGACAAATAGCTGAGTTTTATTTTCAATTCTCAAATAATTTCACACGAAGAGGTTATTAGGAGGCTCATTTCAAAATTTCAAGAAGGGGACTTAGTTGCGTTGTAGAGTGGGTTCCTCGTAAAGAAGTAATTTTATCAATAGTCGAACTAAATGATTTTCTCCAACGGTATGAAAACGCACTCCGAAACTTTTCAAGAAACTACAAATAATTATAGGTGTGAGGCAAAAACAAATAAATAAAGATTCTTATCTTAACGGGACATCATAAGCTATTACAATAATTCTTAATTTATAGATTAGTTGGGCCTTGAAAACTTAACTTTCTTTTCTATATTATAAATTTAGCGAGATTATTAATTCTACACACTAGTCAAGTCCGGACTAGCAAAAAAATAATTTATTTTAACAATTTTAAAAAAATTAAAAAATAAATAAATAATCGCCTGCTCATTTACTGAAATTTTGTTGTACTTTGTTTTTTTTTATCTTGTTGTAACTTATTTTTATCCTATATTTTGTTCTCCGATTATTTTTAAGTACACATCCTGAACCAAAGATTAACCAAGCACGGCTTTAGCTCCCAAATTCGTCGTAATGATATAGTAACTCTTAGCTTAATCCTACTAGTGTTCATCCCGCGCGTTGTACGGGCTCAGATCAGTTGTCCCAAATTTTTTAACAATGCGAACTTTGATTAATTTAAAGCAAAATGAAGTTTTATAGAAATCTGCGGCAGGAACCATGTCATTAATTTCAAGATCTTTCAGAGTTTTGTATGCGCTATACATTTATATTGTATCATATATCCTTATGACGCAACACCGTTATTACAACAATTTTCCTTTATAACATACATAAGAAATAACTTGTTGTGATTCCGAAATGCCTTGTTCCCGGTTGATAATGAATCCACCTCCAATCTTATAAAAACATTACAACAACTCTAAGTAATCTCACTAAGTGTGCCTACTTTCCTGTCTCATTGTTAATTACTAATATTCTCTCTAGTACGCTATGACTGTATCTTTAAATATAGCCCTACTGACCGCAAAACAAAAACTCGCTATGACTGTATCTTTAAATATAGCCATACTGACCGCAAAATAAAAACTCAGGACCTAATGTGATCATCCTTTGATTCTTGAAGCCACCTTAAACTCGTCTTGGTTGTGTGTATTGTCTTTTAAGCTATTTCGATATGCTTCAATCTCTCTGTATAAATCTTTCACTCCATTCTTTCTTCTTCATTATTCTCTACATCAACTCTCTCTATCTCACTCATTCATTAGAAAAAGTAGTAACAATGGGTAGTCTTCCAACTGGTAACCTTAAAAGCTTGTCTATATGTTCACAAAACTCACCCGAGCCCGATGACTTCAGAAGGTAAGATCGCACATAATTCACTCTCAACATTTTTTCATATCCCTAGCCCAAGGGGAGGATGCCTTGTATCCAATATCGGTATGTCATTAGTCTTTTGTGTTAATTATAATTAGTAGTAATTAATTACAGTTAATTAGTTTAAATTATTAAATTAGTGGTTAATGATTAATTATAATGGGTGTGTCGGATGTGACCACCTGGGCTCTTCGTAGACGTTAGATCTTGGTTTGAGATGCTATTTAAGCTAAAGTCCTGTAATGAAGATTTTATCAAATTATTAATCAAATAGAACTTTGTTCTTAGGCTGTGTTCTTCATTGAACCAGATAATAGGCTTGATTCGTGAGAATTAAGAGAGATTTACCGTCAAATCTATCCCCCTCTTGTCATTGTACTCTGGTACATGACAATTGGTATCTAGAGCAGTTTCGATCCATGGAGTTGCCGCAAGCTACACCATTACAGCTGAAAGCTTTGAAGAATGAAGATCAAACAAGAAAGGAATATGATAAGTTTTGTGGGTTATATCAGTTTCACTATGAAGAGAATAACTCTCAAACTCGAGAGTACTATCTTCAGAAGTTTGCAAAGCTCATGGACAGAGCAAGGAAGAAGTGTATATTGATACTTTTCATTAAGGGTACTATACCGATTCCTCCTGCCGTCTATAAAGAAAAAGATGATTCTCTAGAGGGGTTAATTCCTTTATTTTTATTCGATGAAGAAGATGATGACTCAAATAATGGGTTGATTTCTCAAATTGAAGAGGTTACAAAAACTAGGGTTAAATCAATTTCTTCTTCTGATTCAACTGATTCCGTGTGTTTTCAATTAGAAGAAATTGTCAAATCTACCGTGAATGATATTCAAAGGAAAAATCAGTTCGAAATTGGTAAGTGTTTTAGCATTATTCTCAATTCTGCTCATAACGTATTTGATCGTGGGAAAGAGAAATTGCAAGTCGGCTCTAAGTTGGGTTTCTCTTTTCTCGGGGGTTTGAAATTTCTAGGTAGATTTTTTAAAGAAATTTTTCAGAAACTGGTTTATAAGATTGGGTACTTACCAGAATCGTGGTTTACTTCTTCAATTGTGGGTATACTAACTAATAATGGTATTGTTAGTACTGCTAGAAGTTTGAATGTGGTTGTTTCTTTCTTTTTTTTTTGATTGGTAATGTGGTTGTTTCTTTCTATATTTATTTTTCTTCTACTTGTTCCATATTTGATCCGGGAAAGAGGATTGGTAGGTCAGGTTTAAGGGATGATTACAAAGGGAGAATTGTTTATGTGTTGGATTTAAAACACGGGTATCGATTCAAATTTTCGTTTATGAATTTAACTGCATTTGTGTTAGTTAAGAACTGTGATACTTGCAAGGTGATAGTTCAAATGCCAAAATAAAATGGATCCACAAATGCGCTGGAACTGTTCGATCAAATGTTTGTTAGAGATATTAATCTCCCTACATAATTGAATGAGGCTCGGAAGGTAATAATTGAACAGTTCAATCTATTGGATTTCTTAACAGAATATGAATTAACCTTGTTTATCTTCGATTTATGGATGATGGGAAATAATAGTGGTTTAAAATGGTTGTTACTTGGATTACCTAGCTCTACTGATTGTGGTAGTGGTAAAGGGAATATTAGCTGGGATGATTATCATGGCCAACTGCTTAAGAGTTGTTTAAATATAATGAAGGAAGCAAAAAGAGAACAATTTTTGTTAATTAAGTGCTGTGAAGTTTTCAGTTTAGGGAATAATTCTATACAACCAACGCCATTCCATACTTCAACTCTCTGTCATTACATATTCTGTAAGGAGAAACTTAGAAGTTTTCTATATTATGTATAACTGCTTGAGGGTGATCATAGAATTTACATTGTTCAACTCATTAAAGCAATATTGTATGTACCAGCAAATAATTTGTCTGCTTGAATGATTATGTTCTTGAATTCAGTTGTTAATATTATGTCGCTCCCTGGATGTTTTCTTTTGGTGACTCTTCCGATTATTAGAGAGTGTTTTAGGCTTATAAGAAGTGATTCCTTCTCATCATGTCCATTGCCTACACCTGAGAAATGGATATCTTGCCATTCGAGAAGAAGAAAGGAAGCTGTATAGTTCGATTGTTGGTGAAAATAATACTCTATGGAAGCTTATGCATGGTTTACTAAATATGAAGGGTCATTTTTATCTCTTATAAACTAGTCTCTTGCACTCTTTAACTCCTGCATTTGAAGTTTATGGTATACTTATGATTCAAGATAGAGTTATAATGGCAGTTAAGCTTTACAAGTGGAGCTGTCTGCACACCTTGCCCCATGGTTGGTATTTTAATTCTTTTTATAACCAACTATTGGGTATATACAAGTATGGTTCCAGTTGGTACTGTCATATGTGTTGTGATTTTATATGGGGGTTGGCATATCAAACTGAGAAGAGTAATTTTCAAATGGCATCACAGTTGGTGTTCTCTTTGGCAAAGAAAGTCACATCAAGTTGTTATGCCAAGTTCAGCTGTATACTGATGGTAATTCCTAATCAGATGTGGGAGTTCATAGATCAACTCGAGAAGATTTTTAGAGTGTCAGAATTTCCTGCAAGGATAGTGGAAATTCATGTCGTAATTGTTATAGCCTATTTCCCAAGTGCATTGATGATGTGTCTGGGTTATCTGAAATGGAAGTTCAAATTCCTTTCAACTGTATTATGGAGAGTGGGAAGTGCCAGCGAGATTTATGACATTCACGGTGTAAAGCAACTGGTGGAACATGAAAGGTGTCCAACCAAGCTCCAGCAACCTCTCATGTGGAAGTTACATGCTGTACCAGCTCAACATTTTAACCCAGCATTTGCCAAAGGATATGTTCACGCATTATCTGGGGTAGTTATAAATGTCAGGATCGTATCACTCTTGCAGAAATGGGGTGTAGAGGTCATGGTAAAGTTGGTGGATAGTCGGAGACTTATGGAAATGTCAGGTGGCTTAACATCAGGGAGGAGTTCATTTTCTAGTTGGTGTTATTTTTCTTGTGGTACATCTAAAGAAGTTGACCAAGCTACATTTGCTACTAAATTAAAATTGTTCTCGGAGGACAAGTTTGTGGCTTCGCATATTTCAGTTGGCATGATCAGGATCCAGACTGGAATTTTTGCGCAGCTCACATGCTTTTGTTGCCGCAATCAACTGTTAGGTTTCTTAATTCGACATAAATGGCGTTCCAAGAGAGAATTCTTATTATGTGTGGAAAGTGGAGGTGTTCACAAGTTACAACTGTACAATCAGGTTCATTCATCTCACAAACATGCATCTACATCTAAGAGCGGAAGAGATGGACAGTAAATGGTGATGCTCAGTTTGATTGTGTGCTGGCGCCGATTCAAGTATGCCTTACTAAAGTTGTTGTGTCGTTACATGATGCTTACCTTGTTTTTGAAAGTGCGGATGTTAGTGCATACCAAACAGGTACTGGTGAAGGTCATGGACTTGTTTGCTGGAGGGTATGCAAGCTCAAGCAACCTCCTAAATGGCAAGTAAGATATCTACAGGGGAATAATGGATTTATTGCAAGGTACAAAGTCAGCTTCAAACAACCGTACTCCTCTTTTGCTAAGAAGGATCAGGAGGTGGTGATGTCAGGGAGCCATATTTTTGCTGAACTCAAGTCCTTTCTTATACATGCTTGTGAAGAAGACGACAGAGAGCTACATTTTTATATCACTGCTTCCCAAGCTGTAAGTTTTGAGGATAGCGTGCCAAGGATTAGATTTTTATATCACTTGCCGAGATTATCAATGGCAACCATGCTACCTAGTTCTCCATCCTTAAGGACAAGGATGCTTTGGAGGGGAAGGTATTGTCACATCCCTAGCCTAAGGGGAGGATGCCCTGTATCCAATATCGGTCTGTCATTAGCTTTTTGTGTTAAATTGTAGTTAGTAGTAATTAATTATAGTTAATTAGTTTAAATTATTAAATTAGTGGTTAATGATTAATTATAATGTGTGTGTCGGATGTGACCACCTGGGCTCTTCGTAGACGTTAGATTTAGGGTTGGTTTGAGAGGCTATTTAAGCTAAAGTCCTGTAATGAAGATTTTATCAAATAGAACTCTGTTTTTAGGATGTGTTCTTCATTGAACCAGATAATAGGCTTGATTCGTGAAAATTAAGAGAGGTTTACCCTCAAATCTATCCCCTTCTTGTCATTATCCGGTACATGACACATGGTTGTGCCAAACATGGCTACTTAAGTAAAAATGATTACAATCAAAAACGCAAATATCATAAATAGGGGATTAAAATAATGAAACTTAGGTGACAGTATCTTACCCAGTAAATTGACAGCATAGAGGCAAACAGTAGTGTTCTCGTAACTTGAAATGTGTTAGAATTTATACATCTTACCAAATATGCTTCTAAAAGCACTAAAGAGTAGATGTACAAACATTAACATATTCCAGTTAGGAATATTTTATTTATCCCTTCAGAACATGCGGTTATAGAGCATGCAGGAACTATTCCCTCTTCTTGTCTTCCATTTCTTTTGGAGGTGCTCGCAGTGCTATAAAGATGACTAAGAAACCTAGCTATACTAACCAAGATACTCTCTCAAACTAAATTCAACAATAATTTTTAATCGAACGTAGAAAAATTAAATTGAATTCATGGCCATTAAAAGAACTTTAGTAATCGTGAGATTGAGCTTTAACCGTGTATATAGAAATTACCTTTTAAGAATATTTTTTTTCTTCTGTCATTCGTTTGTTGTTCGAGCAATAATTAACTGTAGAGAATGCATAACGCATAAGTTAACATCCCACATTTGACAATGTTACGCACCCGGAACGACATAAATAGGAACCACGTAATGTTAGTAGAGCAACAAACAATGCTGAAGTGAACTTAATGGTTATTTGTAGTTGACACACTAATCAATATTAAACTACAGAAAATTCTCAACATTGGTGTTAATAGAATTACAAATTGTTAAAATAGGTAGCTAATCGTCTATGTAATGCAGTGTGCTTCCATCTGTTGGTTTATTACGTTCATTTCTCAATTTGTCTTAGAAAGCCAAATCGGAATTTAATACGATCATCACATTATAACGACTCTTTAGTATTGTCAAATTTCGCAAATACAACGCAAATTATAAAAAAGAAAATAAAAGAAGCTTAATTGATCATCGCCAAAACCTATTTCATATGCTTTCCCTAGAGCAAACCTTTATTCACAAAACTATTTTTCGGGTAACCCACATTTTCTCAATTCCCCTGGCATTAGGAAAAAGTAAGAAAACAATAGCAAGAACAATAAGAAGATATCTACGACATGAATGGATAAACATCACAACACCATTAAGCCCGTGAAAAGATTTTTTAGAGCCTACATTAGTGTTAGAATACGGGCATCCAACTCAAAACCAATTGGCAATGAGTGGAGAGGTCCTAAGGGATTATAAACCGCAGGATCTTAGATGGCCAGACAATGTGAGACTAATAATCTCAACACGCCCCCTCATGTGTAGCCTCGTTGGGTCTAACACGTGGACAATTAAATCGGGTGACGCGGAGTAAAGGCGCGGTCAAATGACTCGTCTCTGATACCATGTTAGAATACGGGAATCCAACTCAAAACCAATTAGCAATGAGTGGAGAAGCCCTAAGGGATTATAAACCGCAGGATCTTAGATGCCCAGACAATGTGGGACTAATAATCTCAACAATTAAAATGTTAAATATTAAAATTAACATACGGGGTGCCAAACATGTAATTGTTACTGAAGTCCCCAATTGGCAAAAGCTGGTCTCGATGGGAATGCTTCTTTATAGATAAACACTAACTGTGAATCAACATTAATCTCTTTGCAACAAAAGGATTTTCAAAACCAAATACTGCGCAATCTAATTACCGTTAATACGCAGAAGAAGCCACACGACATAAAAAGCTTGATTAGCGGATCAATATGATATCCAGAGCTCATCGTGACTGGAAGTATATTGTCTTCTTCGAGAAAAGGTTAGAAGAGAGAGTATGACCATTTCCAGTTGAGGCCCCATCAGGACTGGGCTGCTATCAAATCGGTCTAAGATTCCATAATCAGTTTATGATCCTTGAAAAAAAATCTGCGAAACCATATGTGAAACCCATCTTGCTTTAGTTTCGATGATTTCAGTTAATGATTGTAGCATAAATAGAAAGAAATTTATATACTGCCAACTATTAGATGATTTAGTTGAGTTTTCACTGTCTAGTTTGAGACCAAACAAATACTCTAGTCCAAAACGCCTTAAAAATATGGCCTTTTAGTGCTAGGAGTTAACCAAGTAACAACCGGTTGGGTTTATTCGTTGTTACGTAGAAAACTTCATGGATTCCATTCTAATGGATCTAGGATTCTAGGTACAGTGGCATCAGTTAAAACCTCAATATTATTAAATGTATCACTGGGTTTAAATGATTTTCAATTTAACCTGGGATAACCTATGTTTTTTAATGATTAAAACATCATTTGGAAAGAGGCGAAAGACCCCAAAAAGCCACAACTTGAAAGTACTGATCATAGAGCTAATGAAGATACTACATACCTTGATGAAGAAAATATAACATCTGAAATGGTGCTAATACGATAAAGTAAATATATATTAAAAAAGATTTATCATCGTGATTTTATCATCTCTTTCATCGTGAAATGGTGTTCTTGAAACAAGAATTAGATAAAGATATATTAAAAAAAATTGGGTGTTCACACTTTCTTAATTGGTTTTACAAAATGATCACAACTTTAATTAGTGATTACAAAGTGGTATTTTATCATCCGACTTAACAGTTTTGAGAAAAACAGTCTGAATTTTGTCTCAAATACCCCTCTAGAATTCTTGAGCTGATGATAGTGGTGGTGGTGGCGGCGGCGGTTGCGCTATACCCAAGAGAGGAGGCGGTGAACCCTTCTGGGGACTGTGATGGAAGGATCCTGAATGCGGGCTGAAGTTCGTTGCTATGTAAAGATCCTGATCTATTTCTCCAACAACAACAGCAACAAGCAGTAGCACCACCACCACCTGCAAGAAGCACCACCACCAACAACAAGAAGCACCACCGAAAGGTTATACTAACAGCTCCATCAAAACCATTCTTAACAACGAATCTTTTCAACTTCAATCCCTATTCCACTTCACTGATAAAACATACATGCACCACCCTGTAACAATCCAAACTAGGGTTTCAGAAATAATACCCAATTTCAGAAATTTAGGTTTATAAGAAAAATATCCAAAACTAGAGTTTCTGAATCGAAATTGGGATAACATATAATCTTGTGAAAAATCAACAAATTACAGAAAGAAAAAAAATCCCCAACAAATTCTTTCACAAATTTAGGATCTATGACAAAAAAAAAAAAAAAAATTAAAAATTAAAAAACTACACTTTCTGTGAGCATCATCGTGAATATCTTGAATACGAAAACTAACAGTGATCATCATCTTCAACATCTTGATTAACTGGTGATGAGAAAAACTCTTTTAACTCGTGATGAAGAAGACAACCCTTAATCCGCGATGAAGAAGAAATCTCAGTTCGACGAAGTATGAATATTAACTACATAAACGGTAAGTTCACCACACCATTCTCTCCATTGCTGCAGAGAAGAAAAATCAGAACACAAGCGGCGGGTTAATGAGGTAGGAGATATAACTGGTGAGTTATATGTTAGGTTTTCACACAGTTTGATCGAACGGCGCACAATTCTTAAAGATTTGCACACCCGATGGCATAATCGTAATTGACTTTTGTCCAGGGATAACTAGGTAATTTCAGCGCCTGACATAAATCTGACGAGCGACATAACCATACCGTTAGTTTTCTAGTGATCATTTTGTTAAAACTTTGTAACAGTGGGACTAATCTGTGAACCGGATTAAGAAATTGTGACTGTTTTTGTAAATACTCAAAAAAATTAGATACTGTTATTGGAAACAAATAATCAACAGTAGAAAAAGATTTAATTGAAACCCTAATACGATAAACACAAAACTTGGTTCATATTACCTTGGTCTCGGTGGGATTTCTTCTTTCTACCTAAACCCAACCGTGAATCAACGCAAATCTCTGCAACAAATAAAACAAAAAATTTAGTTAATCAGATTAGGCTTCTGAAATCAGAGAAGAGAGAAAGAGAATATGGTTATAGTTTAGGAATAATGAATAAGTTTTAGTTAATCAGATTCAGCTTCTGAAGTCAGAGAAGAGACAAAGAGAATATGGTTATAGTTTAGGAATAATGAATAAGATTTGGGAGAAATATTTAGAGGGAATTATATATATGATGATGCATGTATCCCAAAAGAGAGAGAAGTGGGGTTGAAAATACCAAAATTTGGTGGTGGGAAAAAACCAAAAATTCTTATTGGTCTAAATATTCTGAAGTGGGGCCAAAGTCTCTAGAATTTGAGCTTGATACAGTTTTTAACCACATCAGAGTATTTTTTTTATAAACTTTTTATAAACCTGTAATAAATATATTAAGAATATCTAGGGTAAATCTCGTTTATTACTTGGATGTCCTTGTGTCTAGCCCTATAAATACAGGCTCTAATATTTGTCTAATTGTAGATGGGGAAAAATGATTTGCTGGTTTTTTAGGGAATTGAAGAGACGACCGTGCGGACGAGACTCCTCAACTGAGCAAACTACTTAAACTAAGAAGTGCACTGCACGGGAGTGCTTTGAGTTCGAGAGATCAACCTGTAGGACTCCGGCCTAAACCAAGTCAATGATCATTCCAGATTCAATTAGGTCACAAAGAGGGAGATGGGTTGATCTGTAGGAGGGAAGTTGAGAATTGTGTGGGATCAATGATGATTAAGGATTGTGAATGTGTTGAAGGTTTCTGTAAGTGATGAATAATTTCGAATGATTGAGAGAGTGTTGATCATACGATGATTCTTGGTTAGATGATGGATTGTCTGTTCAATATCTCGTGGATTTTCTGTGTTGTTTTTCCACTATTTCAATCATGAATTCGAGGACTTATACATATTGTCAGAGTAGTGAACACACTAATCCCTATAAGTGTGACGGTTTCTTGAGTGAAAGAGTTGGAAAGTGGGAGATCGTGGTGAAACCAGTTCCAGGTCGTGCAGAGACTTGGTTGATCGCTCACCCGCTACTTTGCTAACTCATTCAACCATTTGCATGACTTACTTACATTTCTTGTCGTGGATGAACACACGTGTCGTAGGCCGCCAGACCAAAACCCTAAGTGATATCCCCCCATATGTGACATGATTTATGTCTCACGAATCGTGGAGTCTGCAAGGCAGACGTGTATTTAGTTAGTCAGTTGTTGACTGATTAGACAATGAGTCGAGGTTTTGTTGAATTGAGCGACGAATGCTCAGTGATTCATGAATGTTAACATTGCTTGTTTGAGCAAACATTGTAAATTCAATAAGTTGTTGAATATTGAGTTGCGATAATATTCGAGTTGCCCATTTCGGCGAGTTACTGAATACTAATAAGTTACTGAATATTGATAGTTGGATCAATATTTGAGCAACTGAGCAAGTATTGCTCGATTGGACGAATTACTGATAAATTACTGAATATTGATAGTTGAATCAATATTCAAGCAACTGAGCAAGTATTGCTCAATTCGAAAAATTACTGATAAATTACTGAATATTGATAGTTGGATCAATATTCGAGCAACTGCGCAAGTATTGCTCAATTCGACGAATTATTTACTGGTGACGTGACCCAATAAAATATTAATTAAAATATTGGTAAACTACCAAATATTATACAATTAATCCAGAAGCTGGTTGCTGAATGAACATAAATTTATTAGTGTTTGAACTTGCTCAGAATGATGATTTCGTGGAGCATTTGTTCGAAACCCTAATATTTGATCGATTGTTCGTCAATTGATGAATTTCTGAAAATAGATCATGAGTGAGGGAGGGACCAACCACACAGGATGATGGACGACCATGTGGTGCTTGAGTGCTCGAGTGAGCATGCACCAGGGTTCTGAGTTGCACAGTTGGTGAAAGAATGATAATTAAACGCCGGTTTCATCATTTATTAAAATAGTGCTCGATTGAGCATTAGGTAATATAACCTAATTTATGGAGAAGTGAGGGACAGTCCAAGAAGGCATGAAACCGTCCCTTGAGATTATGGGGATGGATGATGGTCGATTGAGCAAATTCCAAGTTGGTTGGAAAGAGTTTGGACCCAATATGAGCAATTGAGCAAATTAGGTCAAAATCGTGAATATGTGTGGGACCGGATCCTTGCAAGCCTTAGGGCCAGACTTGGTCGGTTAAGGGGCATTCCGGTGTCACCACAATGTCCGTTTCTCAGTCCTGAGAGTTTTGGTATTTTCTGATGTGCGTTTGAGCAATATTTTGAATTTTCAGAAGAGTTCGATCTTTGACTAAAATTCTTGATTTTGCTCGAATGAGCAAGTAGAACTTTGCTCGTTTGATAAAAAAATTGGGAAATATTAAAATAATGATATTTTAGTACTTGGCATGAGAAGCCTAGTCGGTCGTGTGACCATGTTGACTTTTTGGCTTTTTCATGGTTTGAGCAATATTTGAGAAAGTATGAAGAAACCATGATTTTTCTCAAACGGAGGAGTTTCATGAGATGTGTAAATAATAATAATAAAATAAGGGTTTGGAAAGTGTGGCACCGGCCACAGCCAAGGTATGGCCGGCCGGCTAGGATCCCGGTCCCGTGGCACTTTAACTGATTTTATATTATTTTTCATGATACGGAGGAAATTCCATGAAACCAAGGAGTTTTGTTGAAACCATGAAATTTCCATGAGATAAGGAAAATAATAATTACGAAAGACTAAGGATTGTAAGGTGTGGGAACGGCCACGACTAGGACATGTTCGGCCGGCTAGGTAGCCCGGTCTCGCAACACCTCTCCCTATTTTTATTATTTTTCATGAATCCTTGAAAATATGGAGAAACCGTGAGTTTTGCTCAAACAAGGAAAGTTGCTTGAATGAAGGAGTTTTCATGAGTTCATGAAAATAACAAAATAATTAAAATAAAGGAAAAAGGCGTGGGGGACCGGCCATGGCGGCATGACAGGCCGACCGGCGGGCCCGGTCCCCTAGGCGCCATTTTTATTATTTTAATATTATTTTCTCTCTACACTTGTATCATTTTATGGGGCTTACTCAGTGGTAGTCCAGATGCCCGATTGTTGAGTATTTATTACTAATTCATGAAATTCAATGGAGAATGATTCATGAAATTGAGTAATAAAACTGAGTAGTTGTTTATTATCAATCCATAGGATCTCGACCATGGGTTCATAATAATAAAATGAGCATTACCATCCTATGTGATTGTGGATTCAACCATAGAATCAGAGTAATAAAAGTAGTCATTACCATTCCATGAGATCAGCCGTGCATTTGACCATAAAATTGGAGTAATGAGATTATCTATTACCATTCGACGAGATCAGCCATGGATTCGATCATGAAATCAGAGTAATGAAAGTAGACATTACCACTCCATGAGATCAGCCGTGGATTCGATCATGAAATCAGAGTAATGAAAGTAGCCATTACCATTCCATAAGAGCAGCCGTGGATTCGATCATGAAACCAGAGTAATGAGATTATATATTACCATTTCATGAGATCAGTCGTGGATTCGATCATGAAATCAGACTAATTAGATAAAATAGATTATCTTCTAGGAATTCAATGGTGAATGTCACGGTAGAATTAATCTATTGCAGAAGGGATATTATCCAGTTAAAGCGTCATAACCGTTCCGAAAGGTGCATAGTCAGGAGACAGCAAGTGTGGCCAATGTTCAGAAGGCGTCTTTCTCTCAATCTTATGGAGAACCGCCTGGATCTATACCCGGTCTCTCTATATAGTCAGGGAACAACGAGTGTTACCGACATCCTGAAGGCGTTATTGCTCTTAATCTTACGGAGAACTGCCTAATCGTTCTTCTATGTAGAGGTGGGTCTCTCTCATGTAGTCAAGGAACAGTGAGTATCACCAACGTCCTGAAGGCGTTATTGCTCTCAATCTTATGGAGAACCGCCCAATTATGTTATTCTACATAGAGGTAATGATGAAATGCGTGGCACCGAACGCTCAGCAAGTGGAGGCCTTTCAGGAAACATATTCATCATGGCTTCGTAAAACATGAATCGTCAAATGCCTGAAGCCGTATCAGAAACATGCAGTATCATGATTTTACGGTTTTGACCTTTGTTGAAAATCCACCATCAACACTAATATACAGATATGAATAAGAAATCTTGTTAGAGGATTGCTCGGTTGAACCCACCAAGCGTTGGTATTTCAAGTTTGGTTGTCATATTTTAGTGAAGCAAAACTCATTTAAGAGTTGCTTGATTTAAATGTACTAGAGTCAACTTCGCATAGGTTAGATTGAAAGTATTAGGGTGAGACATTACAAGTATTGCGAAGACTTGAAGAAGTGTGGAGCCACAATGACAACATAATCCTTCCACTTGAGGTTAGTGATATTTGACTTGAACTATTTCATTCCCTAACGTATCTTTCAAGTCGTGCATATTGAAAACATAAAATTGCGAAGCACGAACACTCTAGATAGACATAGTATTAAGGAATACAATATGAAGTTTCTTGCTTAACCATTAAACTTTGTATATAAGACATCGACATAATCGTATGAATACTATTTTGATTATGTATGGGTATGAGATGAGGATTTCATCCTAGGGAACAATGTTTACATGTGTTCTAAGGAAGTAAGTTCATGATATGTGTTGTGAACCGAAAAGGAAATCTCCAGGCGTTATTGGGGATGTTCTTCATTGCATATCTTATGAATGACCAATATGTGTGATTAGTTTAACCTCTCACGACTTGTTTGTGTTCTTGGTAGAACTATTCACATGAGGCCTGACTTATGTATTGGTATGAATTTTATTAGTGAAACCGATCTTAAGTAATCACCTGGGGTATGATTGGGTTGTGTATGTCTGAACTTATTACTGGGAAGAGGGGAACCGATCCTAGTAAGAGGTGCATCAAGGTTTATGGAAGAAAGGGGAACTGATCCTATGAACATGTGTAATAAGTTTTGGGGAAGGGGGAACCGATCCTATGGACATGTGCAGTGCATACAAGTTAGATACCAAATATATATGGGGAACAGATCTTAGTACCTAGTCAGCTGTATCTTTGGTAAACTAGTGTAACTATGCACAGTACTCACATGGAGGTAGCACCGAAACCTTTTTTTTTAGAACCGTAAACCCATGAGTTGTGATTGAGTGGAACTTGATCAATCACATAGTTCTTGAAAGTCAGATGAACCAATTCTAAACTTGTTTGGAAGTGTGGTAAATCGGTTTCAAGTGAGCAAGCATGATAAAGACTTGCAAGAGTAAGATGTCGTCACTCTTTGAACACGGTGCATTAATGCTTATTCTATTTTGTTCAAAGATATTCCTTAAAGTCTAAGAAGGAAGTAAATCCAAAGATCGAATTTAAATAAGTTAAGAATCTTTTTAATTAAGGGTTTTAATTATATATGGAAAATAAGAATTAGTAATGTGCATTTTCTAATTAAAGATTTTCCAATGAGATTTCGATCATTACTTTTGGACAGTGCATTCACAGGAATTATGAAAACCGAATTTGGTGGAATAATGAAAATATCTTGAGAATATTTTCGGTTTTGGAAATTCCTTGGTGTCCAAACTTCCTTGTCTATAAATACTTTGAGTTTGCATTTCTAGCAAACTAATCCTGTGTAACCTAGGCTTACTCTTTTGTCTTTGTTACTGGTGAAGCCGCCTATCGGAGATGAGAGTAATCTAATTAGGTGAAATCTCTTACGGCCGCTCAATTTAAAGTCTTATTTGGGATTAAGAAGCTCTAGCGCGACCCGTTGATGGGAAACTAGATATTTTGGTTTATCTTTAGTTTTTGTATTGATTTGATTGACTAACGATGGTTGAACTTTGATTGCACCTAGTTGTTTATGCTTGGGAATCTTCTCTTCTGATATAAGATTCACTCAAACTAGTTCAAGGTTTCGACATGGATCTTTAGACTGTTGTTAGATCTAAAGATGATCTTGTGATAATCCATTGTTAACAGACTCCGTTCTGTGTGTGATTGATCACAAGAGATTCAAGTGATTGTGTGCAGGTGTTTATTGAAGATCTAAAAAGATTTGAAGACAAAGAAGACATTGAAGATTTCTTACTTGGTGTTTTTATAATCTTTGGTGTGCATAATACTTTTTTGGGAAAAAGAGGATCCAATTAATAATCGGTTTATCATTGTGGTAGATTGGATTGATTAATTGAGGAAGATCGGCATCAACACATATCACTTGGTTGAAGAGTGTTGTTGGCTTAATCTTAACAATTGCTTTTGGGCATTTGAACATAAGATAGATCTTGGAACCTGGCAAAGGAATTTATGTTAAGATAAACAAGGGAATCCTTTGCGCAACTCATATCACTTGTTGAAGAGAGTTGATACCAAACAGATTTGTTGTTCCTTTACTGTTTGGAATACGAACCAAAGGAATTGGTCCAAGTACGTGACTTGTTTACAGGTTGGAGGCGTGGGAATACAGACGGAACTAGGTGAACTATAGGTTTAGTTGCTTGGTCTCAACTATACGAAGCTGTCTTATTTTGTATAGCGGCTTAATCCTGAGAGTATTCAATTCTGGACTAGGTCCATGGGTTTTTCTGCATTTGCGATTTCCTCGTTAACAAAATATTGATGTGTCATTTACTTTATATTTCCGCATTATAATTGTTTTATTATAATTAAAGTAAATTGCACAAACGTTAATTCATATTTACTTGATATGTGATTCCTATTGAGTTTGGTTAAGTCCGAACCTTTGTATCAAGTAAACACACTTTGTTGTTGTATTGTCTTGATCTCGTATCCATAGACGATCACACAAAGTGTGAACCAATTTGTTGTATTGTCTTGACTCAGTCTATAGACAATCCCTTTCGTGGAAAGGATTTATAGGAAGGAAAAGTTATAGCTTGAGCTATATTTGGGGTACCCTCTCCTTTTCAAATCTCTTTCTTCTTCCCTTCTACTTTGTATCTCCTTCTATATTCTCTATTTACAAGACGTTATCAGCACGCTCTACGCCGAGCAATACGTTCAACTTTAAGTTTAAGAAGAAACGACGTTTTAATTTTCTTTTCTCGGAGCAGCATAACATGCCATCTCGGGAAACAACTTTTTTTTTTCCCGATCTTATGTTTTGTTTAATCTTTTCTTTTTGTTGAGTAACTTTATCTAATCATAACATCAGTTTTCTCTTTTGCTTGTATTGGTTACTCATGAAAGAAGAAGACAAGTACTAAATCGGTGATAACTTTGCTAGCTGTCGGTCAACATATGTCACTTGCAAATAATACTAATAGTGGGTTAGGCACAAGTATAAAAAGCCCAGACTAGTTAATCCATTATCCAGAAGAAAAAAACGTTGGTATTTTTTTCCTGCTGGATTGGGGTATACCCAATAAAACAAAATAGAGTCACTTGGAAGTAAAACAAGCCACCCCTTAACCATATATTTTCTAAATGGCTAATATACCCTTGTTTATTTAACACTAAAAATTCTGATTAGGTTAATTAATTGAGTTTAGGTTGATTAATTGAGTAGATTAAAACTTATGAAATGAAATTTTGTTTTTGATTGAACTTATTTGGGAAGATTTTTGATGAAAAAAATTTATTTTGAGAAAATCTTTTGCAACGGAAATGAAAGCACACAACCCAAACACTTCTAAAGGGGATTGCAAAATTGTTGTATGAAATCATAATCAAAACTAGATCAGAAATCAACACTTTCAGTTATGAAAGTATGAAAAGTCAGCAAGGTCGACGAGTGAAGACCATGCCGACTATATTTGGCCAGCAAGGTATACGAATGAAGAAAATGGCCGACTTTTTTTTTTGACACACAGGAGATGGCTATTGAAAAATATTAGTCGGCAAGGTCTACAAAAAAAATCCGCCGGCTATTGAAAAATACCCCGTCGGCTGTTGAAAATACCATTCCGGCTGTATTAGTCGGCAAGGTCTTCAAAAATACCCTGCCGGCTGTTAAATTTTTTTACAGTTGCCATGGCTGTTATGAAAAGTCGGCAAGATATGCATGTTACGACCTTGCCGACCAAAAACACAGAAATCATGATTTTCGATTTCTAACCTAATATAACAATCAAATCACACAACACAATGATGGGTTTGAGTTTAAACATCTTTATAGTCTTCTTTTCGCCGGTAGAGTCAACAATTTTTTTGGAAAATCTAAGTTGAAGATTTTTCTATGGCTTTGGTTGATGGAAGATGCAGATGAAGAAGAAGAAGAAGAAGAAATGAAGATTAAGAGTTGTTTAGTTTTTTAATTTTAGGTTTAATGAAATTAAGAAATGGATTTATTTTTAAGATTTAATTAGTTCAAGGGTATTAAAGTAAAATCACCATTTTAAGAAAATTCCGACTAGGTCCCCTTAAAATTGGTTATACCCCAATTAATCTGGGTATACCCAAATCAAGCCAGGATTGTTTTCTACCTACGTCTTATAGGGTTCATAAATCACTTGCTTGATATTTTTTTTCCATTTCTTTAATATTTATGTGATACTCGAAATGACATTTTTTATTTTTTTTGCTTTTTTTTGTGGTGATATGATTTTGGTATATCCTCCAAACTAATTTATATTGATATTCACCATTAAAAGATGGTTTATAGTTTCTACTCCTCCAATGAAACTATAGTCACCAAATTAAAATTGGTGTTATCGCGAACTTTTATCGTTATTACGGTAATCAATCACATGCATGGTTCATGAACCTCCGGCCAATTTACTTAGGCATCTTTGTCCATTGGACAAAGATCATGTGATGTATCATATGGTTTCTTTTTATTTTTCAAAAACCATCGATCTGCTGACTAAGCGATATAAGCAATTGATATTGGTTTTCCCCCACCAATTCTCCTTAAATGAGATGTAAAAATTGGCATTCTAAATTTTATTAGCCGATATTGGTTATTGATTTCTATTCTTTCAAAGAAATCTTCATCAACCAAAAGGTAGATTCTTATCTACAAAGAATACGATAATGATTTCTTTATTCTTATCAAAAGAATCATTTAAACCAACTGGAATTAAATTTCTCTATGGATCCTAAAAGGATGAGATTGGTTATTACGTATTCACAATTGCAAACACCACTATTGCTGCATTCCTGAGGGATGTTGAGCAATTTTTTTTATATATATTTTTTTCTTCCTAATGCTACTCTCCAAATTTGAGACCGTTCAACTTGATGTTGGAATACAGTAGGACATATAAGATCAATGGGTGCACCCGGCTTGTTAGCCAATATTATTAGTCCTTGTAGTGACTATATTGATCTTGAATTTAATTTCTTTTGGAAAATAAAGTGTCCACAATCTCATGTCGCTGATCTCATGGAATTATTTGGAGATTCATATGCATAATTTATATCTTTTTGGTTGTAACCAATAAAATCCATGCTTTGTTCAAATTGTATATCAAGTGGATTACATTTTTCGGATAATTTTTAATGATTCTTGGATTCAGTATCTATTGTCCAACATGGTATTGTTAAAATCCAAAAATTATTCTAAGTATATGTCCTCAAATTAATCAGATAATACTTTACGAAACTTGATTTCGTATATGAGATACAATTATTTCCGCATTAATCAGGGTGAAACTATATACACTATCAAAAGTTGGTGTTAATTAACTAAGGTTATATCAATTTCTCTCCCATTAAATCAAATCGATAAATGCTGCCATTAAATAATAAGCGTGAAATTATCTCATTTAGCTTTTATATAAGCTAATGTCATTTGAAAAAGAAAATCCAACCACTTCTAGCAAAAATGTAGTGTTTTGCTACATGCTACAGATAGTGCTCCGATATAGTCTATATGTTTTGGGGTAAAAACATGTTTCCGCTGGTTTTGGTAAATTTGGGTGTGTTGATGAGAAACGAATTTATACCTAAAAAAATGCACTGCACGAGAGTACTTTAGATTCGAGAGATCAATCTGTATAACCCTGGCCTAAACCAAGAAATGGCCGTTCCAGTATTGATTCGGTCACAAAATGAAGGAGAACGGCTGGTCTTATGGAGGGAAGCAAAGAAGGTGTTGATACCAGAATGGTTAATTTTGAAGGTGTGGCTATTTTATAACTCGTATCAGAATATGGAACTGGCTTGCGGAATGTAAGCCATCAGTCCTTTTGTTTTTTTGGATACTTATGTTGTTGTTAAACAAAAACTGTTATTCCTGGTCGAAATAGGTAGAAACCTACTTATACAAGTCATAATTGATCACACCCTGATCTCGTAGGAAGTGGGAGTAGTTCAGTGATGGAGAAGTGGGGTAATGTGTAAATGCTAGAAACCACGTCCCCACTCTGAAGGAAACTGGTTAGTTTACACCCACTACTTCTTGCCGCCACTAACTTCCCGCTTTCCTGATACTTTCTTATAATGGGTGTGCTGCACGCCACACACTATAAACCTCCAGAGCAATACCCTGATGAGTATCCCCCAGTTTGTGACATGTTTGATATCTCGAGTATTTTCGTGGAAAATGTGTAGCAGATTTCCTTAGGTCTTATATGCAGGACCCAGCTATTCTGTTTAATTGTATGCAAACTAAGTAGCAGTTAGCCATGTGTGGAAAGTCAAAGTCAGGAGACTTGCCGCAAGAGAATAGCGTGTGATGCTTTTAGGTTAGTCTTGGTTGGTCGTCCAAGAATTACCATAGGCCGATCAATTCTATGGTGAATTTGGACGGCTGAGATTGTAATTCAAGAAAGAGGGTGGTCATTAATTATGGCCACATTCCGTTGGAATCTATTAATGGTATAGTGGCATAGCCGCGCCTGTGGCATTACGACATGGCCAAAGCTATGATTTGGCACCGTTTCCAAAGTGAGGGCTTGGAAGCATGGCCAAGGATAGGATTTGGTGTCGTGGCCAAAATTAGGGCTTGGCGGCGTGGCCAAGGATAGGATTTGGCGTCGTGAACAAAATTAGGGCTTGGCGGCATGGCCAAGGCTAGTTTTGGTGCCGTGGCCAAAGTTAGGGCATGGCGGCATGGCCAAGGGTAGGATTTGGCGCCGTGGCCAAAGTTGGGGCATGACGGCATGCCCAAGGGTAGGATTTGGCGTCGTGGCCAAAATTAGGGCTTGGCAACGTGGCCAAGGCTAGGATTTTGCGGGGTGGCCAAAATTAGGGCTTGGCGGCGTGGCCAAGGCTAGGATTTGGCGGCGTGGCCAAAATTAGGGCTTGGTGGTATGGCCAAGGTTAGGATTTGGCGTCGTGGCCAAAGTTAGGGCTTGGCGGCATGGCCAAGGCTAAAAATTGGCGCCATGGAAAAAATTAGGGCTTGGCGGAATGGCCAAGGCTAGGATTTGGCGTTGTGGCCAAATTTAGGGCTTGGCGGCGTGGCCAAGGCTAGGATTTGGCGCCGTGGACAAAGTTAGGGCTTGGCGGCATGGCCAAGGATAAAGTGGCTCATGGCATGTTGTGGGGCTGAAGTGGCATAACTTTGGGCCACGACCAGAAATTAGGGTTTTGACTAATGCCACTGAAGAAAAATCCGTGTTTCAATCATGAAACCCTGATTGGAGTTGGTTATGACTTTGGACACGAACAAAAGTGGGTTAGCACGTAGATACTCTATTTGTGGCACGTTGGTATGGCATGGCACGTTTGGCCTGCCGATTAAGATGTTGGCACGACATGGCATGTTTGGCATGCTAGTTAGAATGGTGGCGTGGTGGGGCGCGTTTGGCATGCCAATCAACATGGTGGAGTGGCAGGGTGTGTTTGGCCTTTAATGCATGTGGTGGGTTTAAATCGACCTGATTGGTCAAGAAAAAAAGCCCAGCCAAACATAGGGCATGGCCACACCTCTAGTGCTCGTGACGTATTTAAAGTGACCTAATTGGCCGGTGGGAAAGAGGAGGGTCGGTCAAGCAGTATGGGAGCATGGTCATCTACAAGTGGCGCCGACTGGCTTGTGGCACGGCCACACCTCCCTTGTTGCTGCTCCTATTTTCCGCGACTCTTCTTTTATCCTTGTTTTCTGATTTTGGGTAGGATTTTGCACCTACTAATCCATGGCAGATTAATTGCCAAGTTTTCCTTGGTATATTTTCGATCAGTATGATCTGATATACTGCGCGGGGTGCGAAACCCTAATTTTGTAAATAATTAGGTTGAGATTTGAATCTTGTGAATTATCACAAAATTAATTGAACTCTGTACAGAGTTCTTCAAATTTATTACCAGAGAGCAGTATGCTTTCCGATTGAGTGATTTTATGCAAAGCCTTAACCTTGATACTTCTGGAAATTCATGCTACTCTGCTGCGAGTAAACACTAATTGTCATGTCATACCAATATTAAGGGTTCAACCATAGAACATAGCATATAAAGTATTCAATGAACCTTATAATAGTGAATAATACAAGCAGGGTGCAGAAATTTACAGAATATTCGGGATTGTTGCTACATGCACCATTCTGGATAAATTTCATGTAAATATATTGAGTTGCTCAATAAATGCACAAGTGAAAAGATTGTGAACTCATCACTTTTACATGGCTCCATTTCCTTGCAGAGTGACGGCACATTAAAAACAAAGTTTTACAATTTTGGCCCTTAATTAAATACCACCATCAACATTAAGTCCCCTGCTTGGCACGTAACAATGACATTGTTACGGGGTAAGTATTAGATAGTGATAGTCAAGCATCAAAATGGCCAATCCAGAGTAAGTAAACATTACCATTAAATTGGTCACCTCGTATCTTTAGGATGTGTTTACGCCAGAGCTCCACGCTAGGAAAACGTATCCTTCATTTGACTATCTGGACGTTTTCTCCCGGTCTTCATTAGGGTTTCGATGAGAAACATTACTTGGTTGAAGTTGAATCCCTGGCTATCGGATAAGCCCCGATGCGATTGCTCAGTACCCGTTTTTTCTTAGGGTTTCCGCAATATATATGCAGGTGAAACTAAATTGTTCCTCTCAGTTCAGAATAAAGACTCTTCTTGTTGAATTCATACCTCTTCATCATGTCGAACAAAAGTGAATCATCCTCGAGCCAGCCAGATTCCTCGGCTAAACGCAGGCGGCTTACTTCCAGAGTATGACTCTAATTACCTCCTAATTTTGAAGCGATAATTCTTCTTTTCCTCATAACACTGCTATTTTTTTTAGAGTGAGCAAACTCCTGGGTCTTGTGACAACTCCCCCATCCGGATCATCCGAGTCAAGAAGATCATACGGTATGCTTTTCACTGACGAATAGATATTTTATTGCCACCATCAGTATGTAACAAAAAGAGATTTTATTTTGTGTAGAGGTACCCTGTTGGAACATGAGTGACCGTGGTTGATGACGACGATCTGGCCACACCTCTTCCTTCAAACTCGAGTACGCCCACTTCTGCAGACCTGGAAAATGCTAATTTGGGTATTTCCTGCTACGAATACCCCAATGTATGTTTGTCATTCGTTATCCACATGAAGTGTTTATCTTCTAGCTACCAAAGTGTAGGTAAATTCTTAGTACGGAAGGAGTTCGTGTCTCTGTACAAGAAAATATGGAGAAGATACGGCTATATTGCAACCAGGAACGTGGTGCAGCATTGTTCGTCTGCATTAGTCACCACAGTGAACTGCCTCCTGCCCATGATTTTCGAAATGGAAGGCACATGATCCATTCGTGACGTCACTGAATCAACTGTTGAAAAGTGGAAGAACATGGTATCTACCTGCGAATTTCAGGAGTTTAACGTAAGCTGGATGAGGCACCGTTTTGACATTGTCAAAGTTGATCGAGCCGGTATCTTTGCCAACGTTGTTCCTGCTATAAAGGCCATTTTAGAAGAGTAGAAGGCTCTTACTGCTGAATCTCAAAAAGTGGAACAGGAAATTCAGGATTTGAAGAGTATGACTAAAAGGTACCAAAACATGCTGAAGATAATACTTTCAAGGAACTACAACTTATTGGATGGCCTTTTCTGAGTTGTTGTTTTGGATATGTAGCCATGAGAATGTCTGATTTTTCTTTTGGGTTTTGAACATTTTTTTAAATTGTATTGGTTTTTGGAAAAGGCAAATGAAATTTTCATTAATACGTTATGACTAAATAAAATTTTGATAACTCAAATACGAGGGAAACAAAAAATGCCTGGATGGCCGTGTTATGAAACGGTGAGAGATGGAGTAATGGTCATACGTAGTATGCCTTGAGCCATTTTCCATTGATGACCGCTTCCAATTTGTCTCTATCTTCTTTGACAATCTTGTAGTACCCACTGTTATATGCTTTGGTGACCACATAAGGTCCTTCCCATTTTGGAGAGAATTTCGGTGCAGACATGTCTTGTTGAATGTGCTTAGCAGTCTTCAATACCAGATCTCCTATTTGAAAAATTCGAGGTTTTACGGCCTTATCATATGCTCTAGAAACCCTATTTCTGTATACCTGAGCATGTTCTCCCTCCTTAGTTCTCTTGGAGTCTAGAGTATTTATCTCCGTTATTCTTGCACTCGGTGCTTCGGCCTCATTCCATTGGACTCCACTTGCTGTTACAATCCTAGCCGACATAATTTTAATTTCTTCTGAGAGAATTGCATATGCGTCATAGACAAGTTAATAGAGGGAGATGTCGGTAGAGCTTATAGGTGCCGCCTGATACACCCATAGTGCTATAGGAAGTTGTTCGTGCCATGTCCATGGATTATCATGTACTATTCGACTGAGAATTCGAATAAAAGTCTTGTTGGTACTCTCGGCTTTCCCATTCGTGGTAGTAAGGAGTAGGGAAGACTTGCTTAATTCCATATTCTTCGAGTAGCTCTCGTACTTTCTTGTTGGCGAAGGGAGTGCTATTATTAGTAATGATGTGCTTAGGCCCACCAAACCGACAAATGATGTACTCCTTAATGAATGCTGTAATTGTCGCTCCAGTAGTCCCTCGTAAAGGAATGTCTTTAACCCATTTGGTGAAATGCTATGTTACGGTTATGATGTACTTATGCTGCTGATAGGTGTCTAAAAAACCTAATTTTATATTTAGTATTTATGCTTTCTGTGCTAATTTTCGTGTGAATTATGTATCTTATATTCGCTTTTGAGTTTCATAGGTTTTTTGGAGTCATACAATGCAAAAGAAGGAGAAACCATCCGTTTTGAGCAAGAAGGGTCATTTAGTCATTTCGCAGGATGTTGATACCTGGAGCCCAGTCAAGGATAAGGGACAACCAGTGGAGTCTCACTAAAAGCACCCATGGGTGTTAATAGCTGTTCCAGATTGTTAGACCTAACTAGGTCGAATTGGTGGTGTTGTTTCAAACAACACATCCCTTTTTTTCTTCAAGTTCAGACAGCTGCATAGCTTTTGATGCAGAGAAATTCAGAGAAATCAGGGAGAGGAGAAACGAAGGAGATTGGTGGTGAAATGAAATGGGTATTGCAGCTGAAGGAATTGAAGCTACTGGTTGGATTCAGATGGGGATCTGAGTTGTTTCTGTTGGAGACATTGAAGATTCTGTGTTGGTGTTGCCAGTGAGGAATTAGAGATGGGTTTTGCTTGAGGAATTCAACAGCAAAAAGAACAAGGAGCAGACATTGTGCTCAGGTGGTTTTACAGCTGGAGTTTGGAGCTGAACTGGTTGATGAGGAGTTGATAATCTGTCACACAAAGGGTTTCTGCTCAACTAAATTTATGGGTTGTTCTAGAGGGTCTTGAATTATAAATGGTTTAGATGAATGTTAGGACAGGGTTTATGAAGAAGGAGAGCCAATGAGGAAGAAAATGAGTACAACGAAGTTTTTTTCATTACAGATTGGCAGTGGCATACAATGTGTTTGTCAAAAAGCCTCAATGACCAGTTTTTCTGTACAAGTGCCATCACCAGGCTATGGCTGTGTAGGTCAGGTGGTGGACATGATCAAGAAGGCATTACAAGAGAAATGGTTAGAGTGGTTTTTCTGATAAACTGAAGATGTCTGTGAAATTGAGATGGCAGGGTAGACTTAGAAGCTCTTGGTTGCTTCTGTTGGAATCGCGGCTAGAATGGCAGCTGGTGGTTGGTGATGGTGATGCTGGTTCAAAGATTTTGAGGTGCTATGATTGGGTTGTCACTGCAAGCTATACAAGAGCAGAAGGTGCTAAAGGTAATGCTGGTGTTGGTTGCAGTTTAGGTGCAAGTGTAGCTACAATGGGGAATGGCTATGCAAGTGAGGATGAATTTTGTTATGTGGAGGTTGTAGCTCAAGAAGAAATGTTTGTCAAGGGTTGGTTGGTATGTGACGCAGTAGGGATGATATGAACTTAAATTATAGATTGGTGCAGCTGCAGATGACAAGGCAATGAATCTGCAGGTGGTCTAGAAGGAGATGCAATGGCTAGGGATGGTCAGAGAAGGCACGAACTGGAAGCTACAACTATAAACTGGTGGAAATGCACTGGTGGTGCATTGGTTGAGTCTTTTTGCAGGAAGCAAGGATATGGCTTTGCAGGTGGTCGCTACGGCTGAGCTAGAGGAATATGAGTGATGTTGAGCTGGGATTGCTGTCAAGAGCAGAAAGGAAAAGTTGGTGATCGCTACGGCTGAAGGTGCAGTTCAAGGAATTACAGAGATGAATTGTTTTGCAGGGAAGTTACAGTGAAGCCAAGGTTTGTGCATTGGTTTTGGTAGTGGAAATGATGGGAGTCGCTGCTGTTAGTGAACTAAGAAGGAAGCTACACAGAATTGCATGTGCATAAGTGGCTTGTGGGTTTGATAATTAGTGGTGATGATACAGCTATGGAGCTGAATGTGCAGCTGGTGCCGAGAAGAACTGAGGATGTCGAGATGGTATTGATGCTATGTAATGGTGGAGGCTTATGTGCTGTGTTGTAGAAGGAGATACAACTGAGCATGTAGGAATGGTTGGAGGTAACTTAGAAGAACAACACATGCATGAAGTGAAGACTGAGAATGCAGGCATTGAGTTGGTGTGCATGAGCTGAGATGATGGTGCTGTTGTAGTCATTAACGGTGCTGCAATGGATTGCAATGAAGAGCTGATGCAATGGTAGGATGGTGTAATAAGCAGATAGGTGTTAAGCTGGAGTGAGCTTGAAGTAGTGAGGCAATAGCTTGATAGAGAATGAAGATGTATGCAATGTTTAGTTTCCATGCTGCAGAAATTGTGCGAAAAGTGGGCGAGAATGGCGAGCCGGTGAGCATAGTTCCTGATGCCGGATTTCAGAGGTTAGAGTGTGAATCTTAATATTTCAGTCAATCATGAAGTGGGTTCGAGTCGGATACAATAATCGATGGACGGATATATGAGCTACATGGCGCGCTTTTGGGTGCGTTTTCGCAAGAACAAGGAATTGGCTTAGATGGTATTTTGTGATTGTGTGAATTGCAGAGAAGTAGAGTGGAAGAGAAGGGAGTATGTATTTGTTGGTGACAGTTTCCGATGGTTAAGTTACCAGAGATATTTATCGGATTCCGGCGCCGGTGACCGGATTCTGGCGATGACGTCAGCAATTCCGGCGACAATTTTTGGACCCAAAATTTCCAGTGGAGGTGTTTAGCACATGGGCTTGGTGGACGATTTGGAGTCGGATTTTGAGAACTTGACCTACTTTTGGGTATCCTTTTGGGAGAGGCATATAAATAGAACTTTTTCTCTAAACCTAGATTATCTTTTATCATATATCTTAACTTCTACTTTTGTTTCTAGGGTTTGTGAACATGATAGGGTTTCTCTTTCTTCTTGTTATGAACTCCTTAAATATGAGTACTTAAGTTTATTATTGGTTATGGAATAGTTGGATTTCACAAATGATGATTCTTTGATATGATAAATTAGTTTTGTCTCTATAGTTTATCGATTATGATTCACAATTTATATTGTTATATGATTTGAATACTTTTTTGATCGAGTCGCGAATCGGTTGAGTTTGTTTTCATCTCTATTGCTAGATTAGGGTTTGTTATACGTAAAAGTGATAGATTCTTGTGGGATTCTTGTGGGAATCTATAACAATACTTTTTGTGGGAAATAGAATCACTATGTTATCCATTATTTTCAAGAAGGAAACAAATTTCTAAGCTTCGTAATTTTCTTATCTTCACTGTCAATTGAACAAATAGTCGGTCGACTAATGCAGTTAATCGTATGCCCACAAGAAATCGGAAACCTTATAAGAATGATCTATACTCTAGAAATCAGTACAGGGCTCAAGAGCATTCTGGCATAAATTCTTGTGTTGCTAAAAAAGGAATTTCATGTACTTATAAGGAT
Organism: Papaver bracteatum; assembly: GCA_023529315.1. Lineage (NCBI taxonomy): Eukaryota > Viridiplantae > Streptophyta > Magnoliopsida > Ranunculales > Papaveraceae > Papaver > Papaver bracteatum. Next base: position 111,697 of record JAJJWX010005375.1, on the reverse strand, counting down.
GTTTCTGATAAATCTAAGCCTAGAAAGTGGATGCCTATCTATTCTGATCCTCTTGAACTGATTGCAAGAGGTCATAGACTTAGTCCTCAGAAAAATCTATCTGATGGATTTGTTAAAAATGCCATGTTTTATCCTTCATGGATGAATACCAACCAAAGAAAGGTGAAGAAAACAAAGGTCAAACTGACATATGATATATGCAACAACTTTCTCAATGAGCACAGTGGGAATAGTTTCCACCCAATCACCTGATTCCAGGTATTTGTTTCCTTGTTTTTAGCTTGAGAGATGCAAGGAAAATTATTGAGAAATACTCGAGTATGTTGTATAGTATTTCAGTTTGATTTTTTGAGATTAGAAGTCCGTGAATGCTCGTGACCTTCTTCCGTGAACTCTTAGGGATTGAATTAGAGATTATTACTCTTGTTCACGAACGCATATATATTCCTATATTGTGTGTTTTTATTCCCTAGACTTCTATGAAGAGTTCTGCAATATCTCAAGAGATTGTGTGTCTTGATATGGAGGAAGGAAATCAGGAACATGAATCAATTCAAGAGCTTGTTCTAAAGAAGATGCTTGAAAGAAATGATCATAACTCCAGGATTAATGATTATGTCAAGGATTTAACTCGTTTTCAGAATGATTCAAAGGTCGAGTTTGCAAATCTTCAATTGCAAATAAACCAACTTCTAGATGGTCAGGCCAGAATTCTTGCTAATCAGAACATTCTGATACGAAATCAAAAGAAGCTTATCATGGACTGTGCCAAATCCAGACAGATTGCTCGGGTGGTTGATCAAAAAGTTAGTGTTCTAACTCACGAACATGGTGTATCCACAGTCAAGAGAATAAAGGAAATCAGTGATACATTCTTTGATGGTTTCATTGAAAGATACGAGGTTCTTAATGAACTCTGATTTCTTAATACCTAGTAAATCTTCTATTGTTTCTCTTTTGTATAGAAGAATAACTAGTGTTTTGGAATAGCCATTATTGTGATTTCACATAGCTATATCCAATGATTTTCATCTTCTTGTTTTTAGATTTATTGGTTTAAATTATAAAATTGTTTGGAAGATGATGGTTACAGTATTAATCTTTTGATTTTATACTCCCTCCATCCTAGTTTACTTGCCAAAATTGGGGATTTTTTTTGTCCTAAATTACTTGCCAAGTTTCATATTTTTTCACTTTTTATCCTAATTTACCCCTATGTTGGAATCAGGTCATAGTATTGAGAATTGTGTAATTCTATTTCCTATACACAATCTTAAATTCTCCTCTCTATATATATCCTTTGTTTTGAATTTTTCAAGTAAATACCAAAAAACTAGATATGTAAAAACTATGTATCTTAAATACTAGCTTGGGGTAAATTTGGAAAAAAATCTACTTTCTCTACATTTCTTAATCTGTGTGCAAAAACCAATTTTGGCAAGTAAACTAGGACGGAGGGAGTATATTGCAATATTTTGATGAGATATGTGTGTTTACGTCCGTGAACTTGATTGTCCCATATTTTGTCAAAAGTAAAGTCGTCCGTGAATTGATATGAAAATATTGATAAAAGGATGAATAGACTTTTGACAAACACAAAAGTGAAGCCTATATTGTCAATTATTGATATAAGATAGGTTAAAATCTTTTGTGATTCAAGGATTATGTCTATTGTGTGTCATTGTGCAAATAGTGATGGAAACATAGAATGAATCCTTGTGTTATCCACGGTATAGATCCTTATTGATCCATTTTTATGTATTACAGTGAAGACTCTGTTGTGTATCTTATGTTGAGCACGATACGACTAAGTCGATTCCTTATTGGCATGGTTGGTTGTTCCATGAGATGCTATATGTTGAGCATTAAGAACTAAATTAATCAACTTGTGTGGTTATTTAGTTTGTATTCCATAAGTTTTCTTATGTTGAGTACATGTACGGTGAAGGTTGTCATGTCTTATGATAATCTTAGTCGGGGTTCCATAATCTCCTATGTTGAGACCAAATGAACTAAATCAATCATCTAGTATGGTTATTTAGTTAGCACTTCGTAAGTTCTTCTCATGTTGAGCATGATTCACTAGGATGGTTATTTTTATGATTAACTTAGTCATTGCTCCATAGATATTATTATCTCGAGTGTGGCCAATTAAATTGATTACTCTTGTAATTAGTTTAGTTGAGTATGACAATTAGATTATTTGCAAGTTTTCTTGTGATTAATCTAATTGATTTTTTAAGTCTCCATAAGTTTACTTGTGTTGAGCATATTTAGTCAAATTAATCTTGGTTCGCCTTGGTTAATTTGATTGAATATTTCTTGTTGGATTCCAAATTCATACTTGTATGCAATTTGTTGAGTCTAAAGAAATCATTCTTTTCTTTTTTAAATTAAGGTCGCTCTTGTTGTTCCTTAGGGAATGACATATTACGGGGGAGAGTTCTTTTGAACTTGTGCTTAATTGCCAAATCTTTGTGGGGAGTGCGGATGTGGAATATTATAGGGGTTATCTTGCTTCTTTATAAAATCCTTGATGAATGGATTTAGCTTCGGCTTTATGATTGCATATAAACAAGATGATACACATTTACCTTTGGTCATGAAATTTCTCTTACGGAAATTTCATTAGGATCCCGTTCTTGTACCTTTGCCAATTTTATTGACAAAAAAAGGGAGAATTAATATGTAATTCACACTACAAATACTTATGGTTTTCGGATCATTATGTAAAGGGGAGTGGTTTCCATGTGAGATGGAGTATTAACTAAAAGGGAGTCAAGTATCACCATAGTATTGTTGTTGAAGTTGTGATGCAATTGGACTTTTACGCTGTGTAATAATACTATGACATTGTATAACAATGATTGAGAACCGATGCTTTTCTCATTGTTATAGCTACGGATTTTCAACAACGATGATGCTAAACTTACAACCTTTGGGATCATTAGACTACTTGGAAGTGACAAATATTTCGAGTATTGTTGAAGATTAGACATGTGGAATAGGAGCTACAAAGTTTAATTATATATTTTTTGTATTCCATATGTATTAATAGTTTTGCCACTAAAATTTACAAAGGAGGAGATTGTTAGAGCATTGCTCGGTCGAACTCGCATACGTTGCTATCTTAAGCATGTTTGTCAATGTTACTAATCAAAACTATAAAGTCTTAATTTCTAGTCTACTATAGCTAAGGTCTCGGACTAGGATAAAAAGTGTAGTTGAGCTCAAGAACTCCATGGAAATCATAATACAAGACAAAGGACTACTCAAGGAACCAGTGGATCTTTATCGACTAAAAGGTATGTGGAGACTTGAACTTATCTATCGCTCAAAAGTCTATCTACTATATCTCCTAACTTGAGGCAAAATTCGTTTTACTATATAGACTAAAGATATACACATGTGACATTTCGAGCTGAGTATATCTCGCTTATCAATTTCTCAAAATGTGTGTTGGTAAATCTTTCACTTTAGCCAAGTTCATCTTTGCCTTGTGACGAAAGTCATGTTATGTTTCAATCACTTTGGAAATTGCTCTGACGAAAACTAGTTTGTGAATAACAACTATATGACGTCCTCTGAGAATGTTTCAATGATTGAAATGAGAGTTTAGACAATATAACCATTGGGGGATATAAACATTATTGTGGTAACACATATATGTATAATTCCTTAGCACTTGAACCGAAGTTTGCGAACTTTGTTGATCAAGTAAAAAACAGAACTTGAGCAGTCAACCCAGTCCACGAACGTGCGTAGTTCTCGAACTCGAGAATTTCTGATGGAGTTTGTGAACTCCAACCGGTTACTTGAGTCCGCGAACTTGAGTGGTTATGTCTAAAAACGATGTTCGTGAACTTATTTAAATTATCTAAGGATTTCTATTGCAAACCATGGCTTTATAGTTCATGAATCGATTCGAGTGAATCATATATTTTTTGCTTCAATTGTGTCTTGTGTAGTACATAAGATCTCATAGCAATTGAATAACTCTCTAACTAGTTCATTTGAGTCATTTGGACTAGTTATGGTGAAGAAGAATATGGTTGATATGAAAGTTATCACTTGGCTAACCATTTTGTTGAATAATATTGAACCAACTATTGTACACGTTTGGGTACGGTTACACAAACCCAAAATCGTTAAGTACATGTGTGTATGGAAATCTAAGTTTTCGATCTAACGGTTGAGAGATATTAGCTTGTATCTAATCAGGTTTTCATTTAACGGTGAATATTGAATGCTTTGTTACTAAGATAACATTGATTGCAAACCCTGATTTGAAAGACTATATAAGGGAGAACTCTAGAAACTAGGAAACCTAATCCCCACACATTCTGCGTGATACTAGTTTTCTAAGCTAGAGTCGATTCTCCTTTAACCTTTGGTTTTCTTCTTCTAAAACTAGGTTAACGACTTAAAGACTTCATTGGGATTGTGAAGCCAGACCGATACTACTTTTCTTGTAGTTGTGTAATCTGATCTTGCTGTTTATATCATACGAGTACAATTGTAATAACTGGCTTGAGATTTCTATCTCCGATAGGCAAGATATAAAAGTAATCACAAACATCTTCGTCTCATCGTTTGTGATTCCACGATATATTTTTTTTCGCTGCATTGATTAAGACTATTGTGAGGTGATTGATAAAACTGAGATGTTCTTGGGGAATATAAGTCTGGTTTTATTGATTGGTTCTTGTTCAGCTTGATTTATCAAAATATGGAACAAAACTCATAGGTTTATTTGTGGGAGACAAATTTATCTTTCTTGTAGACTTTTCTGTGTGAGACAGATTTGTTTGCTAAAGCCTTCGACTTTGGGTCGTAGAAACTCTTGGTTTAGGGTGAGATCATCTAAGGGAATCAAGTGCGCAGTATCCTACTAGTATTAGAGGTGTAGGAGAATAATTGTACCTTGAATCAGTGTGAGATTGATTTGGGTTCAACTACAGTCCAGACCGAAGTTAATTTGGAGTAGGCTAGTGTCTTAGTGGCTTAATACAATGTATGTTTAATCTGGACTAGGTCCCGGGGTTTTTCTGCATTTGAGGTTTCCTCATTAACAAAATTCTGGTGTCTATGTTATTTTTTTACGCATTATATTTTTATATAATTGAAATAATACAGGTTGTGCGTTGATCAATCAATTAGAATATCCGACCTTATTGGTTGTTGATTTAAATTGATTGACACTTGTTACCATCCAAGTTACCTCTCTTTGATTAGACTCACGAATCACGATTGCTTGAGTAAATCAAATTGAGATATTGAGATAATAACTCCTTGAGTATTTTCTATTAATTGAGTCTAGTTGATTCTCTAGAAAACAACTCGGAGTTGTCCATACAAATTGCTAATCGAAATATTGGGTGAGGTTGTTAGACCACCGCTTTCTCATTTCCGTTTAACTCCTAGCCTGGGATGTCCAACCAGGCTGTCAGAGTTGGACGGACGAGATGACGCATCTGCGACCATTGATTAGGGTTTTAAAGAAGTTCGCAAGAATCACTCTTCAGTTTGGTCAAAACCAAGCATGGGAAGTGTTTTAGAGAGGACCGACCAGGCATGCGTGTATATGGCATGCTGGTGTCCACGCCCATACTTCACTATCCCATGAAGGTGCGATCTAGGATACTCAAGTTTACCGGTAAAGAGGAGTGGCTGGGATTGATTTGCGACAGGAATCTTGTGTCACAAAGGAGTTGGAAACCGTGTAATCATGCCTAGTTTGGGTGCACGGATTGAGGCGCTCGACCATGGCCGACCTTGGTCGATCATTCACATATGTATACGGGCCCACGGTGATTGTATTTACATGCTTGTGACCCTTTGAATCCACATCTACACCCTCCATCTATACTTGAGAAGATGGATGGTTGTGACTGACTTGCGACACATGTGATATGCTGCAAACCCTAATTAGGGTTTCATGTGCACGCTACTTTGGATGGAAGAATTTGCAAACTATGATCCTTGTCTGGGATGGCCGACTATGTGGGGCCCACATTAGGCCGGCGATGAGCATGCATGTACTTGCTCTATGACCTTGGGCGTGATTTAAGCCATCTAACCATGCTTGCGAAGTTGGATGGTCGTGATCGATTAACGACACATGTAATATGCCGCAAACCCTAATTAGGGTTTTGGATCGGTCGTATGTACACGACTTCAACCTAATGGTTTAGCAGGATATGCTCCTTCTTTGGGGAGGCCGACCATGTGGGGCCCACATTGGGTCGGTGGTGAACAAGGTGATACCTGGCTGACAGTTATGGGTCTGATCTAAGTCATCCAAACATGATGGTGAAGTTGGATGGTCATGATCAATTTAAGACCCTTTGGCGACCCTTAAAGCATCACGCCGGCCGAAATCTGGGCGAACGTTTACTCCTCCCTGGTCGTGAGATGGTCGGCTATGCAGGTAGAAAGGGGGCCCGCCGGTGTGTACCATGGCACTTGTCCGACCGTGCTTAAAGAAACCCACGCCGTCCAACCGTACCGGTGAAGTTGGATGTCCGTTGATGTTTTAAGACCGCCATTAGGTGTCTTTGCTCGTACGAGATTCCAATCTGCTTCATAACCATCCTTTTCAGGCTGGCATTTGGTGTCTTTTGGGATGCATGATATGCATTTGACCGGCTAGGGCAAAAACGGGCCCGTTCATGGTCATTGCGGTGATATCCTTCTCATGCTAGGGTTCGTCTAGGCTGGTTAAATCGTGCGGCCAACTTGCATTATCATGATTGTTTCTGAGACTGATATGGACAGTCCAGATTCAAATATGCTCAATCGGGCAAGTATAACATACCGAGAGATGATTCTCTTTGTTAGAGAATGGTGTAGCATGTATGGGTATTTCATGCATGCCTCACTATTGATACTTGGATATTCATGTTACTCTGCTGAGAGTAACAATCAGTCATCATGCCACACCAATAATGAGAGTTCTGCTGAGAACAACACAAGAAATACAAGGCGATTTTATGCATTAATTAATAATGCTAAAATTCACAGAATACTTGGGGATTGTTGCTACATGCCCTATTCTAGGTGAATTAATAAAACGGAGAAGCATTCATCACTTATCAAATAGCCTTATCCTTTGCATAACGTCGGCACAAAAAAAATTAGTTTTAAAACAGTTAAGAAACAGATTTTGGTGAATTCTACACACCTAAACACGGTGGTGAAACATGCATTATATAAAACGTTTACATACCCTAAATAGGGTCAATCAAACAATGCATGGGAAAATTACATTGAATGAAATATACTCAATCAATTTACGGTGATTGAGGCATGAGTATATTTCATTCATTGCTGTGATCTTGCGTATCTTCAGCATGCCTTGAATCGGTCAGTCCGATATATTTGGTAGTCTTAACATTCCCCCTCAAGTTGTACCGGAGTTGACGAATGTGCAACTTGCCTCGAATAATTTGGAATCGTGGTGCTGGAAGACCTTTAGTAAAAATATCTGCCAATTGATCACGAGAGCTAATGAAACGAACATGTAGTTGTTTAGCTGCTACTCGTTCCCTAACAAAATGGTAATCAATCTCGATATGTTTCGTCCTCGCATGAAACACCGGATTGGAAGTGAGATATGTTGCCCCTAAATTGTCACACCATAATATAGGAGTAGTATGTTGCACCCCTAACTCTTTCGAAGCGGCGAATCCAAATAAGTTCCGATGTTGCAATTGCAACGCCCCTGTACTCAGCCTCCATTACTTGATTTGGACACGGTTTTCTGTTTCCTGGCACTCCAAGAAATAAGATTTCCGCCATAGTAAATGCAATACCCACTTGTGGAACGTCGATCATCAAGACTGCCAGCCAGTCCACATCGCATCCGAGTATGCTTGTAACGAAGAATCTTGCGTCGTTTTAGATGTAATCCAAAATCAACAGTACCCTTTAAATACCGCATTATTCTCTTCACCAATTCCCGAGTGCTCTCTTTAATGGCTCATGCATGAATTGGCACACTTTGTTAACAACAACGGAGATGTCGGTCTTGTTAAGTGCAAGTATTGTAGCGCACCAACCACCTTTGCGATACGGTGTGACATCTGGAATTTCACGGAACCTTGCTTGCTGAATTTTAACGAAGGAGACAATGGAGTATTAACCTGTTTTACACCATCCAACTTCGTTTCGTCTCAATAAATCAGTAATGTATTTCCTTTGAGTAAGTACCAACTCACTTTCATTTCTTAGAACCTCGATTCCCAAAAAGAATGATAGATCACCCATGTCCTTTAATGCAAAGGCATCACCAAGGTCTGCAATGAGTTTCTTGATAGACGCTGGTTGCGAGCCTGTTACAATTATATCATCAACGTATACTAGAACATACGTGATTGATTTTGGAGTCTGTAACACAAACAAAGAGGTGTCAGAAATAGAACCCTTAAAGCCAAGTGATAAGAGATGGTTGCTTAGCTTAGAGAACCAAGCCCGTGGAGCCTGTTTTAGTCCATATAAGGACTTGTGCAGTTTACAGACATGGTGAGGATAATTTGAATCAACATAGCCTTGTGGTTGTTGCATATACACCTCCTCTTCTAGATTGCCATTCAAAAATGCATTCTCAACATCCGAAATTTACTTTATTTCCCAATTATTCATTGTTGCAATTGATAACACCAAGCGTATCGTGCATGGTTTAATAACGGGACTGAAAGTCTCACCATAATCCACGCCTGCCCGCTGATTGAAACCTTTAGCTACCAGGCGTGCTTTCTGCGTTCGATAGTCCCATCTGGATTTTGTTTGACGCGATACACCCATTTGCAGCCGACGACGTTCATCCCCTTTTTATACTCCACAAGAGAGAACGTACCATTTCGTATCAATGCATTAATTTGCTGGTCCATCTCTTTCCGCCATTTAGGATTCTTGGAAGCTGTCGTGTAAGATGTAGGCTCCATAAAATCATCATCTGGCAAAGGATGTTTGCTAGCAGACTAAGCATAGCTTATTTATCGGTTTTGTTATTCCAGCTTTGGCCCTTGTTACCATTGAGTGACCTGGGTTGTCTGGGATGTAGCTCCGGTGTTCGTAATGTCTTTGGGATTCAGATATTGAAGCACTTTGAGTAGATTGCGCAGTAGAGTTTGCATGTTGTACGAAACCGTGAAGCTGTTGAGTCATCTTGAGATTGTTGCGGTGTAGACGAGTGGGAAAACGATTTCAGATCTTTGTTGGCTTTGCAATGGTGATAAAGAAGATTCACCCTCCGGGGGATGTTGTTACATTCAACCGACGGAAAGGGGGTGACAGTAAAATACTCGTGCTTGTCGGAATATTACCTTGTGATGGGGACGTAGCTTTCACCGGAGAGACTGAAATGGGAATGTGCTTTCCTCAAACCTGACATGTCGAGAGATATATATGCGATTTGTTTGCTGATTGAGACACGAGATATCCTTTGTGCGCGGTACTATAACCTAGGAAGACGCATCGGCAGTGTTCTAGGCTCTAATTTATTGGCATTGTATTGTCTCAGGCAAGGATATGCCAGACAGCCAAAGACTCGCAATGATTTATAATCAGGTTTCTTGTTGAATAACAACTCTAATGGTGTTTTAGGTTCGTGTCTTGACTTGGGTAACTTGTTAATTAAATAACACGCCATTGTGAACGCATCAAAAATTCTTTGGGCATGTGTGCATGATATAGTAAGGCCAAGCCAGGACTCGGAACATGCCTAATACGACGCTCAGCTAAACCATTTTGAGGAGATGTATGGGGACACGAAAAACGATGTTGGATACCTGAAGCATTGAGATATGATGTGAACTTTTTGTACTCCAAGGCATTGTCAGACTGGAATACCTTGATTTTATGATCTGTGATGTTTTCAACTTGTTTGTGAAAGTTAATGAACGTCGTAAGGCATCGAACGTTGGACAATAGGAAAAACCCAAGTATAGTGAGAGAAAACATCCATTATTAAAAGATAGTACTTGAAACCGGACCTTGATAATTCAGGTGAAACCCAAATATCGAAACAACTAGACTCAACGGTTTATCATAAACCGTGTCACTCAAAGAAAAGATAGTTTCTTGCTTTTACTAAGATGGCAAGAATGACAGAAATCAAACTGTTTATTGGACACTTTGGAAGAGAATTTTTAAGACAAACTTGCGACACCGTACGCAACATAGGATGTCCTAATCTTTGATGCCATAGAGGGAAGGTCGATGAGACATTGCACTTGGGGTTGTATAGGATTATCCAGCTTGTCAACTCCATCGAAGATGTATAGCCCATTCTTATTGACCCTCGCAGTGATTGTCCGTATTGATATCCTTCACAAGGAAATAAGAAGTGTGAAACTCAAAAAACACTCCATTATCTTTACAAAACTGAGACACGAGACAATAAGTTTGTTTTGATGTCTGGAACATGATAGATATTGTTGAGATGAAAGTCACGAGATTTGTATGTAAAGGAAGCATTACCGACATTCTTAATGGTTAGAGCATTACCATTACCAACATGTACCATTTCAGTACCATCATATTCATGGGGAATAGATAGATTTTTCATATCAGCAGTAAGATGATGAGTTGCTCCTGTGTCGGTAACCCATTGATTTTCGGAACACCATGGCAATGCAACATACGCAGTTGGGTTCTTAGGCTGATTGTTGCTAGGCTTATATCGAAACCAGCAGCGTGTCGCTTTGATGGTTATCCTTTTTGCAGATTTGGCAAGGCTCTTCGGACGTCGAAGATTTCTTTTGTTGCTGCCGGGGACGATTTGTTGTATTGTTGAAGTTGTTGGATGGACCACGATTTGCATGACCGTTGTGTCTCGGTCTTTGATTTGCTAGAGGAGCCACGAAAAACCATATTGGCAATAGGTTGTTGAAATCTGCCCGAGATGTTGTTCAAGCCTTAAATCAAAAGTTAGAAGATGAGCATAAAACGTCTGCATATCCATATCTTCTCTGGTGCTTAGTGAGGTCACAATCGGGTCATAGGATTGATTTAATCCATTGCGAGATGGATTGTTTCATCTCGTCATTGAGACTACATAACCTTGTTCTTTGCAAGTTGGTTGAACAAATTTTTAGCTTCATTAAAAAACACCTTCAATGATTTATTACCTTTGTTCATAGTATGAAGTTGTTTCTTTAGGTGCATTTGATGCGCCTTTGTTTTGGGTGAAAATTCAATTTGAGCGTGTCCCAGGACTTCTTTAGCAGTGTTGCAATCTGAGACTTTTCCTAGAACAGACTTCGGTGAGCGTCAATTTAACCAGCCAACCAATAAAGAATCTTGTTCATCATACGCGGTGAAATCAGGGTTGATATCCTCTGAGTTAGGCAGAGTTCTAGCAGGTACTGTTTTGGTGCCATCAATAAAACCAGTCAATCCATAACCTTTCAAAATGGGTTTGAATTGAGTTTTCCAGAGGGGGTAATTCGTTTCGTGAGTTTCAGAGTCACTAGATGATGAATCGAACTTGTCGAAGCTGGGCTGTTGTTGCCATTGGTTTTTTTTTTTTTTTTTTTTTTTTTTTTTTTGTGTTTTTAGGGTTTTGATAGGATTGGAAGCGTAGCTTGGATCAAGGATGATACCAAGTTAAGAAACAGATTTTGGTGAATTCTACACACCTAAACACGGTGGTGAAACATGCATTATATAAAACGTTTACATACCCTAAATAGGGTCAATCAAACAATGCATGGGAAAATTACATTGAATGAAATATACTCAATCAATTTACGGTGATTGAGGCATGAGTATATTTCATTCATTGCTGTGATCTTGCGTATCTTCAGCATGCCTTGAATCGGTCAGTCCGATATATTTGGTAGTCTTAACAAAAACTTTAGCCTTGAACTAAAATCCACCATCAACATTAAGTCCCCTTCCTAGCACATGATGGTTACACTATTTTGGGGTAGGCATTAGATGGTGACATATACAACATAAGAAAACAAGATGAAGGAAGTCTACCTGGAGGGATTCTGACCAATCGTGGGCTATGCTCCATGCGTGTGTGAGCATGGGACTTGGTGAGATCGGCTTTCTCCCTTAGGTGTTTGATCTAGGAATAGAATTATTCTTCTATTGTGATTCCCCCGGCGTGGGTGCTTACACACTGCTCGCTCATATCCAGCTGATCCTCCAATCCTTGATTAGGGTTTGCAAGAAAGCATGACTTGGTCGGTATTGGATCCTGTTGTGTCTGTTCTGACCGAGAGGCCGCTTCGTGCTTGTTCCGCTCGAGTGTCAGCCTTGCTCGCCTCAATTAACCTTTACATACGTGCTCTGGCCGAGAGAAACGGTTACTACGCTTTCTCTGATCAAGTGTCGCCCTTGTTATGTCTGCTTCGTTTGAACATGGGCCCGATGTGTGATCGTATTCTCCCATTAGATGAATATTGACATAATCAAGTCCCCAAGATGGAATTTGACCCATTTCTTGGACTGGATGCGTTTCTTTCTATTGTATGGCAGTTTCCCTCAAATATTCGATAAACATCTACTGATTGTTATCTCGCATTTGTAGCCTTTGCAGACGGTAAGTGAAGACTCCTATTTTCTCCGGGATCTTGTTAACTCGTGAAATATAAAGAAGACGTTGAGTCTTTTCCATCACAAAATTATTTCTTTCCCAATTAAGGTATTACTTCATAACTTGATCTAATTGATCATGATGATTATTTTTTGTTAATATAATCACAACCTCTTCTCGCAGAATCTCATGGAGGCGACTGGCAAGGACTACTCTGGCATCTCTCCCGAAAGAAGCTTCGAAGTGAACAAACCTGAGACTGATGGTTTATTCGAGGTGGTGATGGCTAAAATTGATGTTCCGCTTTACGAGGATAATTATGTCATACGGGGCATGCTGGTTTTGTATCTGTATATTTCTCGGGAACGCACTTGAGATCTTCTGGCTTTAATTGACAGAGAGGAAAAAGGAAGGCTTGAGGAAGCGTCGCAACCACCGGTGAGCGCAAGAGCCGAGAGATTTGCCGCACGTCTGAAAAGGAGAAGGGTTGAACATGAACGGCCTCCAAAGGAATATATGCGTGATTATTTGATCCGTGATGGCGTGATAATCCTTGATTCTGATACGGATGAAACCGAGCACCCAAAAGTCTTCAGCACGATCTCTGCAGTGGCCCTTAGAGAAGGTATGTAAGTTGTCCCTATTGAGGATGTCATGGAGAACGTTGCCGCAGAAATACCCGAAGTGGAAGCTGAGGAAGACCAAAAGGAAGAAGCAGTGGCGACCCATGACGACGTTGAAGCAGACTCCAGTGGTGGAGAAGACACAGTCAATCTCCTTGATGACTAGACATTCATGTTCTTTCTCCTTACTTCTTTTCTGAGTATTTTCTCGTATTTTTGTGAGCACTTTTCTCCTTGTACTCAGTGGCGTCTGATTTCAAGGTTTTCTTATTTCTGCTTGCTTGAATAATATTTTTATTCATGCTATTTTTGAAACAAATCTTTCATTAAGATTGCACAGTGGTGTGCCTTCATATGATTGTATGTGATTCTTGTGATAAGAGAAGTAATGCCATAATAAAATACATGGACTTGTCCGCGCCCTCATGGCATAAGCTTGTCCGCGATCTCCTGGCATAAGCCGTGACAGACTGTTCAAGGTGCTTTCTTTTTTCCTTTACATACATTCCATTCCTCCAATGTTTCTCGAAAACTGTGAAGTGTTTTCCTTTTAGGGACTCTGGTTTAATCTAGTAGGTAATGGAGATGACTCAGGTTGAAATTTTTGTGTCATGCCTAGGGGTAAAAATTTCTAAAATGAAATAATACTTTGATTAATTGAGAAATTGGAACCTTAGTAATTATGAATGCAAGTAACGCAATCATTTTGAAGAAACTACAAAATAGCGTAGAAAAGGAAATTGTTGGAGGAACCACCACAGAACGCTGGAGAGGATGGGTAGCACAACGTTTCTAGGTGTGGTAGGGTTTAAGCCATCACGAGTGGATCTTCATGCCCTCAATCTTGTCAGCGTTGATGATCTTGCAATAGCCGCCTAGGATGACATCTGCTACCAAATATGGTTCATCTTCCTTTGTTGCCGATAAATCAGATTGGTTATCCATTTTCACCGCCACGTTTCCAACTTTAAACACAGTCCTTTTTGCTACCATGTCTCCAATTTGAAACGGATTCGGACTTGGTATAACATCTTATGTTTGGGACACGTTGTCTGTGACTGCTTCCAAGCTCTTGGAAAAACGCTTAAAAGATCCGTCACCCCACTCACATCTCTTAGTGGCGGTTAGGTTGTTGATCGAAATAAGTCCCCGAGCCTCGGCAGGAAGAGGTTTTAATATTTGTAAAAAATGTTGTTCAATGAGACTTACTTAGGCTCGGAACCTTTCAAGGTAAGAATTCGGGCTTTCTCCAGGAAATTGCGTCATACTTGCAAGGTGTTGATACGGCAAAAAATAATCTTCAGGATTTGATTGTTCGTTGGATATTCTTTCAGGTACTGAAATCGTCAAATGACACACTCCTAGTGTTGCTTTGTTGTCGTGTATCCACGGGCGTCCTAGGATCATGTCATAATTCGGATACTCTTTTACTATGTAAAATTTAGCTTGTGTTAGAGCATCACCAATTTTAACTTCAAGGTCAATGCATCCATAAGCGTCTCTGAGTTCTCCTTCTGGTCTCCTAATCATGGTTGGGCTGCGGGTAGCTTCTTGTTTTGAAATCTTTACGGCCCTCAGAGTCTTGACAGTGATGATGTTGAATTTGGAGGCTGCATCAATCAATATGTTGTCGAACTCAACATCCTTAAAATGAGTGACGGTTAAGAGTCCCCAGTTCCCCTTACAGGTCGTATCTTCTAGGAAAGACTGTAGCTCCGAGACTGCTTTCTTTTCTGGATACAAATGCCTGCCTAACACGACATGGTTGAGGGCTGCGAACATGTCTCGACGTTGTCCCTTGGAGAGATATAAGATTTCACACAAATGCTCCGTCATAGATTGTACAGTTTTGCTGACAGAATCCCCCGAGATCATGCAGCTCCTAATAGGAAGAGGATCCCTATGAACACCTTCATTTCCTACCTGGAGCTCTCCTGCTTCCACTTTTTCTCTGAAGATTTTCTTCAACTTGTTGCAATATTTGGTCGGGTGATGAACAAACCTATGGTAGCGGTAGTATTTGGGGTTTGCCATCTCTTCCTCGTTCGGTGGGTGTCTGATAGGTGGTAGCTTGATCGCGTCGTCTTGAATCCATGCTTCCAGGAGTTCTATGACTTCATTCATGAAAAAGTGGAAGTTTGGAACTGTGTCTCCGGATTCTTGCACAAGAGCCTTGTCTGCTCCCTTTCGAGACGAAGTCGTATGTGCTGGTGCTGTAGGCTTGGGAGGTTGTTTTGTTGTTGACGTTTTCCTTTTTCCTCCTTTTCCTACCACACTCACAGAAGGACCGGTGTTGTATTGCTTGTTGATGAGACGCATGCTTCCTCGGCTCTCACGTGCATTTTCATTTCGGACAATCTTAGTTCTCTCCAACAATGCTGGGGTTGTTGTGGATAATCGCTTAGCGGCTTCATGGAGCTCAGAAAATGTTTGAAATCCCAGGTTCTCTAATAAAGCATGGTATATGGGAATCATTCCGTTAATGCATAGCTCCACCAACTGGCGTTCGGTGACATTCGGATCATGACAATCCAATGCCCGAGTCCTAAACCTCTTAACGAAGTCGTTCGGATGTTCGTTGCTCTGTTGAAAGATTCTTCCCAAATCTGAAAAGGTAACCTGCTCTGACACGAAGAAATATTTCCTGTAGAAGGCGCTGACCATCTCACTCCAATTGGACACACTGTTAGGTGCAATGCTGTTGTACCAAGTATACGTTCTTCCAGTAAGTATCTTCGAGAACTCTTTCAGGTGGAGAACATGATTGTATTCGTGTTCCCCTAAAGACTCCAAAAATCGAGAGACATGTTCACGAGCGTTACCAGTACCGTCATAAAGGGAGAATTGAGGTGAGGTGTAGCCTCTTGGAAGGGGAATTCGTTGTACATATTGGGGGTATGGAGGCTGATGCTGGTCAATGTCCGTTGTATTTCCTTTGCCCCGGTTTTGGAGGAGTCACTTCAGGTCCTCACGCGTAATAAAGTTGGATGGCTGGTCTCTTTCTCTCTGGTGTTTAGGAGCGTCGCGAGCTTTTTCGTCCATATGGGACCGTGCCATTGAAGTGACTGCCCCGGGTGATTCGAACACGTTCCTTGTTGGATCTAGGGGATGTCGTGGCCCCTGCGACAATCGTTCGGTTAGAGTTTTGAGAAAATTAAGTACCTCTTTCTGAGTTACAGCCATGTCCGTTTGGTCTCTAGCAAGAACTTCTCGTCTTTCCATCAAATCCACCATGGTGATAGGGGGTTTTCTTCCTCTTGTTCCTCTAGCCTCTCGTCCTGGTGAAGGAGTATCAGTTTCCCTGGTGACGACCGGAGGCGTTACACTTGAAGAAATGTCGGGATTTGCGGCTGCTCTGGCTCTAGTGATAGGAGGTGTCATGCCTATTGGAATATCTCCTGCTCTGCTGGTGTTAGTGGTAGAGGAGACGGCTCCACGAGATGTATTGATCACGTTATGTATGGAAGCTCCACTGACAGGGACATCAATACCAAGAGTGTTGTCGGCGCTAGTTCCATCAGAGTTGATCATTGATCCAAATCTAAGTTCCACCATCTTTAAATCGGAATTGAAGAATGAAATTGGAAATTGATATTGCAACCGAGAGATTAATCTCCCATTGTGGTCGCCAATTGTTTATGGGTGAAAACTATTTCTGCCGGTTTTGGTAATTTGGGATGTGTAGATGAGAAATGAATCTAAACCCTAAACAAATGCACTACACGGGAGTGCTTTTGATTCGATAGATCAATCTATACAATTCTGGCCTAAACCAAGAAATGGTCGTTCCAGACTTGTTTCGGTCACAAAGTGAAGGAGATTGGGTTGATCTTAGAGAGGAAAGCGAAGAAGGCGTTGAGATTGTTAAGGTGTAGGTTGTTTATGACTTGTATAAGAATACCGAATAGACTTGCAAATAATATAAGCAATCAACCCTGGGTGTTTGAATACGTTGTATCAACACTTGGTTTCTGTCTATCATGTCATATATATTGGAAATAGGGAGGAGAACCTATTAATAAAAGTCAATGAGCCCAACCCTCGTATCTCATGGGAGGTGGAGAAAGTGGAGCTATGGAGTAGTGGAGTCGTGTTCTGGTGTCACACGATCAGTCTTGCCCACTTCTCCCGTCATCACTAACCGTCCATGTCTTCCTGACATATTCTTGTGATGGCGCGTTGTACGCTGCACACTATAAACCGCCATACCAATACCCCAGTAAGTATCCCCCAGTTTGTGACATGTTTGATGTCTCGATTGTGTGGATCGTGGGACCCACAGAAGGTAGCATACTGTGCTAGGTTAAATAATTAAGTTATTTGAGAAGTCGATATTTATGAAATATGAGCGTATTCTATGCATGTAATGCATCGAATATATTCAACATGGATGAAGCATCGCTGCTTTAAGGCTTAACGGAGTAGGTCGCCGATTAAGCATCTTAAAATGTACGCATGCCTAGCCGTTTTCGAGTGACCGTTTGGAGGGTGCACAAGAAAGCCCTCTCTTGGCCGATTACTCCATGTGGTAGAGTGACGGATGGTAGTCTCCATAGAATCTTATTGGCCGTTTAACGCCTAGCCTGGGATGTCCAACCAGGCTGGTAGAGTTGGACGGATGAGATGACGCATCTGTGACCGTTGATTAGGGTTTTAAAGAGGTACGCAAGCATCACTCTTCAGCTTTTTCAAAACCAAGCATGGGAAGTGTTTTAGAGAGGACCGATCTGGCATGCGTGTAGATGACATGCTGGTGTCCACGCCCATACTTCACTGTCCCATGAAGGTGCGATCTAGGCCACTCAAGTTTACCGGTAAAGAGGAGTGGCCGAGATTGATTGCGACAAGAATCCTATGCCGCAAAAGAGTTGGAAACCGTATGATCATGCCTAGTTTGGGTGCATGGATCGAGGCGCTCGTCCATGGACGTCCTTGGTCGATCAGTCACGTATATATATGGGCCCATGGTGATTATATTAACATGCTTGGGACCCTTTGAATCCACATCTACACCCTCCATCTATGCATGCGAAGATGGATGGTTGTGACTGATTTGCGACACATGCGAAATGCTGCAAACCCTTATTAGGGTTTCATGTGCATGCTATTTCGGCTGGACGAATTTGAAAACTATGCTCCTTGTATGGGATGGCCGAACATGTGGGGCCCACATTAGGCCAGCAGTGAGCATGTATGTACTTGCTCTATGACCTTGGGCGTGATCTAATCCATCCAACCATGCTTGAGAAGTTGGATGGTCGTGATCGATTAACGACACATGTAATATGCCGCAAACCCTAATTAGGGTTTTGGATCGGTCGTGTGTACACGACTTCAACCTAACGGTTTAGTAGGATATGCTCCTTCTTTGGGGAGGCCGACCATGTGGGGCCCACATTGGGTCGGTGGTGAACAAGGTGATACCTGACTGACAGTTATGGGTCTGATCTAAGTCATCCAAACATGATGGTGAAGTTGGATGGTCGTGATCAATTTAAGACCCTTTGGCGACCCTTAAAGCATCACGCTGGCCGAACTCTGGGTGAACGTTTACTCCTCCCTGGCTAGGTCATGAGATGGTCGGCTATGAAGGTAGAAAGGGGGCCCGCCGGTATGTACCATTGCACTTGTCCGACCGTACTTAAAGAAATCCACGTCGTCCAACCGTGCCGGTGAAGTTGGACGGACGTGGATGATTTGAGACCGCCATTAGGGGTCTTTGCTCGTTCGAGCTTCCAAGCTGTTTCATAACCATCCTTTTCAGGCTGGTATTTGGTGGCTTTTGGGATGCATGATATGCTTTCGACCAGCTAGGGAAAAAATGGACCCTCTGGTGGTCATTGCGGTGATAGCCTGCTCCTGCTAGGGTTTGTCTAGGCTGATTAAATCGTGCGGCCAACTTGCGTGGTCATGATTGTTTTTGAGACTGATATGGACAGTCCATATTCAAATATGCTCAATCGGGAAAGTATAACACACCGAGATATGATTCTCTTTGTTAGATAATGGTGTAGCATGTATGGGTATTTCATACATGCCTCACTATTGATACTTGGATATTCATGTTACTTTGCTGAGAGTAACAATCAATAATCATGCTGCACCAATTATGTGAGTTCTGCTGAGAACATCACAGGAAATACAAGGCGATTTTATGCATTAATTAATAATGCTAAAATTCACAGAATACTTGGGGATTGTTGTTACATGCCCCATTCTAGGTGAATTAATAAAGCGGAGAAGCATTCATCACTTATCAAATAGCCTTATCCTTTGCAGAACGTCGGCACAAAAAAAATTAGTTTTACAACTTTACCCTTGAACTAAAATCCATCATCAAAAGTGGCAAGTCAAAGTCAGGAGACTTGCCGCAAGAGAATAGCGTGTGGCGCTTTTAGGTTAGTCTTGGTTTGTCATCCAAGACTTACCATAGGCCGATCAATTTTGTGGCGAATTTGGGCAGCTGAAATTGTAATTCAGGAGAGACGGTGGCCATTCATTATGGCCACATTCTGTTGGCATCTGTTAATGGTATAGTGGTGTTTGAGGGTAAAAACTGATTCTGCTGTTTTTTGTAAATTTGAGTGTGTTGATGAGAAACGAATTCAAACCCTAAACAAATGCACTGCACAAGAGTACTTTTAGATTCGAGAGATCAATCTGTAAGACTCTGGCCTAAACTAAGAAATGGTCGTTCCAAATTCAATTCAGTCACAAAGTGAAGGAGAAGGGTTGATCTTTGGGAGGGAAGCGAAGAAGGTGTTTGAGATCAGAATATCGAATTATGAAGATTGGTTGTTTTATAACTTGTATCAGAATGTGGAACTGGCTTGGAGAACGTAAGCTATCGGTTCTTGGTGTTTTCTGGATACTTGTGTGATCACTTGTGTTGTCCGTTGAAATGGATTACAAACCTATTTATATCAGTCATAGTTGAACGTACCCTGATCTCATAGGAACTGGGAATAATTGAGTGATGAAGGATTGGGATCATGCAGGATGGTGAAAATCACGTCTCCACTATGATGGGAAGGCTGGTTGGTTTCGTCCCACTACTTCTCTATCATCACTAACTACCCGCCTTTCTTTACACTTTCTTTTAATAGGCGTGTTGTACGGCGCACGCTGTAGACCACCCGACCAATACCCTAATGAACATCCCCCAGTTTGTGACATGTTTGATGTCTCGAGTATTTTCGTGAAAAATATGCAGCAGGCTGCTGAATGGGTCTTGTTTGCAAGACCTAGTTATTCGGTCCAATCACGCGCAAGCTAGGTGGAGGGTGGTCATGTGTGAGTAGCTGTTAGGAGCTATCTATGTACATTAAAGATGTGGTGATCGGTCCCTATAGGAGAATGGTGGTTGGTAGCCATTTGACATCCTATTGGTTGGACCAAATTAAATCTAAACCAGTTTAAGTTGGCTACCCAAGTTGGATGGCTGAGATGATTTGCAGAAGTTTGTGTTAATTCATGAAATTTCGTAATCAGAAAATTCAGATATGAGACCCTCACTAAAACGGTTTGGTGTTCTCTCGTCGCGAGCAAGTCGATCGATCATGGTTAGAGTAGGGTCGCCGGTGAACACGTTAGCACTTCTCTAATTATTCAAAGGCAGATCTAAACCGTCCAACTAGGCTAGCTAAGTTGGACGGGTGTGATGAATTTGAGACCGTTATGGTCGGTCTTGGCTCGTTTGAGCTATTTTTCAACAGCGCGATCACCTATGTTTTGGTGATTGTTCAAGGGTGTAGCGGATGAGCTAAAGGGATTTTGACTGGTTGGGATGTTAGTGGGACCGCTGGTGTTTGTCATGATGATCACCTAGTTCCGCTAGGAGTAGGCTAGGCTTGTTGAACTGTGTAGCCAAATCGTGTGGCCGTGATCATTTCTTAAGACTGATATGGACAGTTTAGATTTCCCTTAAGGAATTTAAACGTGCTCGATCACGCTAACTTTTAATTAAAAAGTGTGTAAACACGCTGATCTCTTTATCATAGAGTGGTGTGGCCTATGTGAGTGTTTTCATGCAGGTTTCAATACTGACACTTCAGGAGATTCATGTTACTCTACTGCCAGTGAATATTAATCGTCATGTGATGCCAATATTGAGAGTTCGACTGGGAACATAGCATAGGAAAATACCAGGCAGGTCATGCATTAGTGAATAATGCAATAGGTAAAAATGTACAGAATATCTGGGATTGTTGCTTCACGCACCATTCTGGATAGATTTTGTAAATATGTTGAATTAATCAATACATATGTAAGTTGAGAAGTTTGAGCACACTCATAACTTTTAAATGGATCAACCTCTTTGAAGAGTGATGGCGCATTAAATATACTGAATTGCTCAATACATATGTAAGTTGAGAGGTTTGAGCACTCATCACTTTTAAATGGCTCAACTTATTTGCAGAGCGATGGCGCATTAAATATAGGGTTTTACAATTTTATCCCTAAACTAAAAACCACCATCAACATTAAGTCCTCTGCTTAGTACATAACAGTGACATTGTTGCGAGGTAAGCACTAGATGATGACAAATAAAGATAAAACTTATAAGTCAAGGTAGACAGATGTTACCAGGATAGAGGCTGGCTAGGTCTTTGAGAAATACATGTTTAACGAAGCATCAAAGCATGCAGTGATCGTCCTCTTATTGATAGGCTTCCGGAGATGCCTATATAATAAACCGCAATCGCACGGTGTCTAACTAGTAGACAGAGGCAAGTACGGGTCATTCCCACGAGGAGCGGTGGAAATATCGATAATCAGTATCTCTAATGAATTAATCAGAAAGAATATTTTTGGGTTTTTAGAATTGAAAAAAGAAATAATAAAATTAAACTAACAAAAACAAAATCAAAGAGAAAGAGCAGGTAACCAGGGTTTTATGATATCCACTACTATTTCTATTCAATTACTGAAATGAAACATAATTATGAATATTTGTTTATTTTTCGTTCTATTGACATCACCTATTATAAGCATAGAGTCGCAAATATCACTGGTATACCCTAAGCATGGTGCATCAAAAGAATAAATCCAAGCATACACCATCAAATTGCATCAGCGAGAAAATTGTACGAAACTAAATATTAGTTCACAAATGTTATTTGACTATTTTAAGCATAACCCATCAAAGAATTTAACCCAAATATGGACTATCAAACAATGAGACCAAACATATTTGTAAGACTATCAATTATGCATAAAGGTTCTTAAAACCGGTGAAGCAACAACTTGTTTTGCAATCAATCGATAAAAATTACTCGAAAATTAATATAATCAAATCACAATGGTCTATTGCTAAATCATTCAATTTAAAGTAGCCTAATACCTTAAATAGTATCAACCATAAACCCTAGTTACAAAAGTATCTAGCCAAACATGGCTTTCTCAAAAGCCATAAAAATATTGATAAAATCACAAATGGTAAAAATATCGTTTGGTCCTTTTTTAGGTGGGCCCATGTCTGTTTAGTTCTTTGGTCAAACACCTTTACCATTTGGTCCATAATTACTAAAATATCTAAAGTACCCTTTCTATCTCTTATTTTTTCCTCTCACATGAATGGTTTCTCTCTCTTCTTTATTTTCTCTACTAATTTCTCTCTCCTACTAACCTTAATATTTAAAAGTTTAAAAATTAAACATCTCTCAAAATATATGTCAAAAATTAATAAATTTTATATATTCGGAAAGCTCTCGACGATAGCTTTCCAACGAGTACCATTGTCGCTATGTTTCGGAGCTTTTAATTTTTCCTAATATAATAGTAGTTCATTAGAGAAATGAACACTATTTTGTAACATGGTAGTTAATTCTAGTTCTAGCAGTTCATTTCGTAGAATGAACTCGTATACACTAGTAATTTATTTTGTAGAATAAACTCATAGTAATTGTTCAATTTGAAGAATGAAGTCGCAATGGTAGTTCATTATTATAGTTCATATTGAAGAATGAACTCGTGATAGATGTTTTTAATTTCGAATGAACTCATAATAGTTGTTCATATTGTAAAATGAACTTGTAATAGTAATTAAAAATGGTAGTTCATATTGTAGAATGAACTCGTAATAGTTGTTCATTATGGTAGTTCATTTTATAAAATGAACTGCATATTGTAAATGAACCCGTGATAAGTTCATATTGTAGAATGAACCCGTGATAGGTGTTCATTATACCACTTCATTTTGTATAATGAACCCGTAATAATAGTTCATTATACCACTTCATTTTGTAGAATGAAGTCGTATGATAGTTCATTTTGTAGAATGAACTCATATGTTATTTAATCCAAATAGTTCACTTTTTGGAATGAACTAACTAGCATAATAGTTCATTAAAGTAGTTGATTTTGTAGAATGAACTCGTATAATAGTTCATCAAAGTAGTTCATTTTGTAGAATGAACTCGTGTAATAGTTAATTTTATAGCTAAAAAATAAGGCAAAAATTAAAAGCCCCGAAACATAGCGACAATGGTACTCGTTGGAAAGCTATCGTCAAGGGATTTCTGAATATATAAAATTTATCATTTTTAGACATATGGTTCAAAAGATATTTAAGTTTTAAGTTTTATTTATTTATTTTTATTAAGAGAGAGAAAAAAAAAAGATTATGACATCACCTTAGGACCAAATCATTATTTTCTAGGACCAAACAATAATATAAGGGTATTTCTGCCACTACTGAGATGACATTTACATCATCCATGACATCACCCTAAGACCAAATGATAATTTTTAGGACCAAAAGATAATTTATATTACCAAATAGGACCAAACAGACATTTGACTGAGTCAAATGGACTAGACCCTCTCTAATATATTATTTTTAGGACCAAATGGTATTTCCTACGTCACAAATCAAATCGGAAAAGAATACAAAACCCTTCTTTCCGTTTCTCCACTCTTCAGCGGCGGCTGTTCTGGGTGCTCTCTGGCCTAAGCCTCCAAACTCGTCTCCCCGTTCTCTGGCTGTCGGCCTCCCTCAGCCGTTCTCCCCTATTCTATGCGTCTCAGTTCATCCCATATAGCTGCTGCGTACGTTCAACTAAGACCTCGCAAAAGTGCAAAGGCCCAGCCCATTTCATGGACCAACTCTCCCAAAATCCTAACTCCATCTGAATTCCGGCCAGCACCCAACCGTGTTCTTTTCTTATTCTCTCGGTCACAACTCCGCGTAGGTATGAGAGCGCACGTACAGCTTCTTCCCTGATTTGCATAGAACTTTCTGCCATGACCTCGACTTCCAAAATCAACTCCTTTCCGAAACTTCTCCACTGCCAACTGCTCTTCGTTACTGGTCCATCATCATCCCATCTCCATTACAAATCTCTGTTTGTCTAGCCACCAGCGATTGGAATTTCTACTCCTTGAGTCTTCTAAATCTCATCCCAACTTGTTGTATAGGCAAACAACACCAGCCACTATACCCATTCGATCAAACAGCTTCACCAACTCCACCAAATTCAGGCCATAGCACGTCGTCACCAACCAGCCGATAAGACCGCCAAACGTAGACCAGCCATCACCTGCACTTATTTCTTCCATTGACAGTACGAACCATCCATTCCCATCTGTTGTTGCCATGTCAGTAACTTTCAATTTCACCCAAATACAGTCCATCAAATCATCCAACCAAGCTACAGCTTTTATAAATTGGGTCCATCTCACGCTGCAACAACTGGACTAAATGCGATTACAGCACCAATCGCAATTCCCAACTTCAATATACACCGAGAACCCTTGCAATGAAATCAATTCGACCCATCACAGAATCCATCTCTATCTCGACATGAAGACCACTACCGGACCATCTGAGCACCAACTTCGTAACCCTCTTAACTCTTTTGTTTAAAGCCATGGCCATGGCAGCAACCCTTCTCTTGATAGCAGCAGGCAAATTCCATCATCACCAGCTGCACTAATTATTACTTGCTGTTCTTGCTCCAGCGACAACCATCATTAGAACTCAACCATATTTGAACCATCTAAGTCCGTCCATTCTCTGAGTTCTCATTGCAGTCACCACTATCCATTCTGTCTGCTCCTAACCAGTCCGAACATCACCGGAAGTAACAGCTCCACCAAGTGCAGGCATCAGCGTCATGAGTTACTCCAGCCAACACACACAGATTCAAATCACCGGCTCCACCAGCTCATTCGAATACATCCCCATAAAATGCCCTTAACTACATTATCGAACACCGGTCCATTCTCAGCCAATTCCCTGACCATTTCAGTTCCTTCCTTCACCGAGACCACCCCATCGATAATTCAACAGTTCATAGCACTCTCGGCTTCAGTTCGATGCCAAGATCCATTAATGTTGCAAAATCTGATAAATTATATGCTGAAGATGCTTTATACATGAGCTGCTCAAAGTCCTTCCATATACCACGAAGAAATGTGGTAGAAAGTGGGACACATCTCCAACTTATCTTTTCCTCAGCACCTACACATGTTCACGGCTCCATGCATCAGTGTAGGACGTGCTTGATTCTATTTGAGATGCTTAGGTACTCCGACCAACATAAGCACATAGGTTGTTTTCATCGCAAACGCCGAATTTGGTGGTACTTACTATAAAAACACTAAAATGGTATTATTAGTCAAAGTATCGAGTCCTAACTAATATAAACATGGGTACAAAATGTAGCATAAATGTGCTTATCAACACCCCCACGCTTATATTTTGCTAGTCCTTGAGCAAAACAAAGAATTGACCCGCTACACAGCTAGTCATAAATATCCGCTCAACAGCTGGATATGATGATGTCTGCTAAACAGCTAGACGAATCCACTAAACAGTGGATAGAGATGTCTGCTAAACAGCGAGACAGATCCGCTAAGTAGCAAGATCGAGAGAAATGTCTGCTAAACAGCTAGACAGAAAGACCCGCTAAACAGCTGGTCATAAAAAAATTGTACTCATTTTTTTTTATAGACCCGCTACACAGCTGGTCATAAAAAAATTGTACTCATTTTTTTTTATAGACCCGCTACACAGCTGGTCATATTATACCTGCAAACCTACAATATAGACCCGCTCAACAGCTGGTCATCAATTGCAAGAAAATTCCTGAAAAAGAAAAGTAGAAAGTTAACCACTCCCCCACACTTAAACATTACATTGTCCTCAATGTAATTGAGTCATCCAACATAAAAGTTAAGATGAGAAATTCATAAAAAGCGAAAATAAACAGATAAAAGTGAAACAAGAAAATAGAAATACCTAATGGAATGTACAACCAAGATTTTCCATATATCAACAACCTGAATATTTGGGGATCAACCCAGAAAACAATATTTACAAACACTAACAACCTCAAATCCTCGCAGTAGCAACGTAAAGATATAGAGATTATCAAAACGAAAGAGCCACCCCCAAACCTAATTTTTACAAAGGATATATCGTCAGTAAAAAGAATTACCGGCTCAAGTGGTTCACTGGGGATGGGAACTGAAACGATCTGGGAGTCATGCACAGGCAAAGAGAAATCACGAGATGCAAAGTAATCTAGTAATACTGGAGAAGCACGCAGTTCTAATCCAAAATTAGGAATCTTCTGAAAAGTTGTGCTAACAATTCTAGGCATATTAACTTCTCCATTGGGTTTGTAAACCTGTACTAAATCATCATCATAAACATCATCAACCTGGGAATCAATAGGAATATCACAATAAAGATGATTAAAAGAAACCTTATAGATAGAGTGTAATGTCTCTAAGTCGTTAGACTTAACTACGGTCTCTTCAGAATTAACACATTCTTCATAAGCATCATTGTTATAGCACGGATATGTCACACCGTCTAAAAGAATGGTGTCCTCAATCCTAAACTCTTCCTTTTGAATAGGCGAGTGATCATTAACACAATCAGGAGTTGTACTAAATACACCACCTTCACTTGGTATGACAATGTCTCTATTCCTATGATCACAACTATCAAGTTCATCATCATTCTCCATACACATTGATTCATTAGTTAAAACTGTTTCATCATTAATATCAAGAGTATTAGAAAAATTAGAACTTGTATCCTCAGTAAGACCACGATCTTTTACCGAATGCATTAGTTTAGCAATCGATAAATCAGTTTGTTCAGAAAGTCGAGCAATATAAGCTTGAGTTTTACTCTACTCGGCAAAAAAATAACTCATTAGCTTTGGTCTGTTCAGCAATTTCAATATTGAGGCGTTCTAATAAAGATAGTTGTGATGCAGATGGGTCACAGTAAGATTGATCATCTCTCTCATACTGTGATGGAGAAATGTGTGAATAATAATTGGAATCAACAAATTGTGGCTCATAACCAAGGTAAGATTGGTAATGATCATAACCTTCACAAGGTCCGGAATGATCATACCTATGAGAATAATTCCAATCATTATTTACACACTCGACAGGTTCTTGAAAATGAGAAGGTGCATATGCATACTCCTCAGGTGAAATATCAAATGACTCCTCTTTCTCAACTCTTTTTGTAAGATTCCAAAAAGTTATAAAAGAAGTCAACTCACTGGAAACCATTATACAAAGTAAAATTTCCCCAATAACTCACCTTGCAAAAGCTTTGTGAGAATATCAAGTACTTACTTTAGGCCTATTGTTGACTCCAATCGCCGCTCTTCAGACTAAGGTACCTAAGAAAAATTAAATAAGCTACGTAAAAATAACCAAAATAATATATAAAAATAAAAGAAAAAAAATAAGCTATGTACAGAAAAATAATTATGTACAAAATACCAATCACAATAATTCACAACCGCTCCCCGGCAATGGCGCCAAGAATTGATAGGCTTTCGGAGATGCCTATATAATAAACCGCAATCGCACGGTGTCTAACTAGTAGACAGAGGCAAGTACGGGTCGTTCCCACGAGGAGCGGTGGAAATATCGATAATCAGTATCTCTAATGAATTAATCAGAAAAAATATTTTTGGGTTTTTAGAATTTAAAAAAGAAATAATAAAATTAAACTAACAAAAACAAAATCAAAGAGAAAGAGCAGGTAACCAGGGTTTTATGATATCCACTACTATTTCTATTCAATTACTGAAATGAAACATAATTACGAATATTTGTTTATTTTTCGTTTTATTGACATCACCTATTATAAGCATAGAGTCGCAAATATCACTGGTATACCCTAAGCATGGTGCATCAAAAGAATAAATCCAAGCATACACCATCAAATTGCATCAGCGAGAAAATTGTACGAAACTAAATATTAGTTCACAAATGTTATTTGACTATTTTAAGCATAACCTATCAAAGAATTTAACCCAAATATGGACTATCAAACAATGAGAC
Organism: Papaver bracteatum; assembly: GCA_023529315.1. NCBI lineage: Eukaryota > Viridiplantae > Streptophyta > Magnoliopsida > Ranunculales > Papaveraceae > Papaver > Papaver bracteatum. The sequence goes on along the minus strand of JAJJWX010005375.1, from coordinate 83,200 downwards.
CAAACATATTTGTAATACTATCAATTATGCATAAAGGTTCTTAAAACCGGTGAAGCAACAACTTGTTTTGCAATCAATCGATAAAAATTACTCGAAAATTAATATATTCAAATCACAATGGTCTATTGCTAAATCATTCAATTTAAAGTAGCCTAGTACCTCAAATAATATTAACCATAAACCCTAGTTAGAAAAGTATCTTGCCAAACATGGCTTTCTCAAAATCCATAAAAATATTGATAAAATCACAAATCAAATCGGAAAAGAATACAAAACCCTTATTTCCGTTTCTCCACTCTTCAGCGGCGGCTGTTCTTGGTGCTCTCTGGCCGTAAGCCTCCAAACTCGTCTCCCCGTTCTCTGGCTGTCGGCCTCCCTCAGCCGTTCTCCCCTATTCTCTGCGTCTCAGTTCATCCCATATAGCTGATGCGTACGTTTAACTAATACCTCGAAAAAGTGCAAAGGCCCAGCCCATTTCATGGACCAACTCTCCGAAAATCCTAACTTCATCTGAATTCCGGCCAGCACCCAACCGTGTTCTTTTCTTATTCTCTCGGTCACAACTCCATGTAGGTATGAGAGAGCACCTACAGCTTCTTCCCTGATTTGCATAGAACTTTCTGCCATGACCACGACTTCCAAAATCAACTCCTTTCCGAAACTTCTTCACTGCCAACTGCTCTTCGTTCTTTGGTCCATCATCATCCCATCTCCATTACAAATCTCTGTTTGTCTAGCCACCATCGATTGGAATTTCTACTCCTTGAGTCTTCTAAATCTCATCCCAACTTGTTGTATAGGCAAGGGAAAATCAAACATGAGAAGCGATATTCTTTTACATGAGGAGAAGACACGACTTGCCGACTAGCACCATTAGTGTGTCCTTTTCCCATCTGCCATATCGTATCGCCTCAGAAGAATGGAAAGAACTTGTTTTTCAAAAGCAATGGTTAATGGCGCCCTCACTGTAGTTCTCTCCAGAAGCAGCTTCAACGTTCTCTCCAGAAGCCGCTTAAACGTTATCTCTAGAAGATGCTTCAATGTCCTCTTCAGAAGCCGAAGCCGCTTCAATGCCTCAGCGGATCTATCAATTACGACTCCCGCTCATTGATCAGCAAATGCCGAATCCAAAAGATTGCCTCCTTCATCAATTCATCAACCACCTTACTAGCAAATGCAATAGAAATACATCTTCAAGAGAAAATGGGCTCAGGATAATTACACTTGGGGACTACCAGCACGGGATATCTTCATGTACCTCCACTAGGTTAATTTTGATATCAGTATCACCATTATCAAAGATTTATGAGCTATAATAATTCCTCAACATAAAGTTGTACACGTGTATCAAAGACTCCAAAAGTACGCCACAAAGATATTTTCACATATCCGGCCACGCCATCGGATCTAACACGCATCTACAACCCATTTCGTACTACGATCCAAGATTCATAAGATAGTTCAAAGGGTGTATACGCAGTCCTTGAAGACTTGGTAGCAGCACGTCGGAAGCGGAATGCATCTTAGCTGGTCTACTCCACCCAATGGCCCTAGAAGATTTTTCCTATACAAGAATCCCAAGCATATCGTCATCAGAAAGGAAAGAACGAGCCTATGAGATAAAGAGTCAGAATGAACCCAATTTCATTCCAGTCAATACTCAGGAGTTTAAAGAACATTTTAGTTACGACTTAGCGATACATTTTAGTTACGACTTAGCGATACTCAGGGTTGCTGACACCAAACAACTTAAAGTCAAAGCCTCTTGCAATTGGGCACAATGGAGTTTAGCAAATTTCTAAATCTACCTGGAGGCAATTGACGTATGATAAGTGATAAGCACATTTGTGCTACATTTTGTACCCATGTCTATATTAGTTAGGATTCGATACTTTGACTAATAATACCATTTTAGTGCTTTTATAGTAAGTACCAGCAAATTCGGCGTTTGCGATGAAAACAACCTATGTGCTTATGTTGGTCGGAGTACCTAAGCATCTCAAATAGAATCAAGCACGTCCTACACTGATGCATGGAGCCGTGAACATGTGTAGGTGATGAGGAAAAGATAAGTTGGAGATGTGTCCCACTTTCTACTACATTTCTTCGTGGTATATGGAAGGACTTTGAGCAGCTCATGTATAAAGCATCTTCAGCATATAATTTATCAGATTTTGTAACATTAATGGATCTTGGCATCGAACTGAAGCCGAGAGTGCTATGAACTGTTGGATTATCGATGGGGTGGTCTCGGTGAAGGAAGGAACTGTAATGGTCAGGGAATTTGGCTGAGAATGGACCGGTGTTCGATAATGTAATAAAGGGCATTTTATGGGGATGTATTCGAATGAGCTGGTGGAACCGGTGATTTGAATCTGTGTGTGTTGGCTGGAGTAACTCATGACGCTGATGCCTGCACTTGGTGGAGCTGTTACTTCCGGTGATGTTCGAACTGGTTGTTGGAATTTTCGGATACGAAACTTCGGAGATATACGAGCATGGTTATGTTGCTCATATAGAGCTCCTAGGAAGCAAGAATAACTCTTAAACTCTCACAAACTCTTAATCTTATTAATCACTTCTTGCTTCTTACAACTTACAAATGATACTACAAAGGCCTATTTATAGGCTATACATGATGACTCTTCTATCTCTAGAACTCTCTCTATTTATCTAGTATTCTACCTACTAATTTTGACTAGGAAAACTCTAGACATCTAATATCTAGAACTCTCTCTATTTATGTAGTATTCTACCTACTAACTTTGACCATTTGACTGTGTAGAATTCTCTACACAATTCTACACTCGTCTGACCTATCTAGAAAAATCTAGATTACAAATTACAATTTCTAACATCCCCTCCTAATTTGTAATCTCCATTATTTTGTAGTTCGATCTTCACCCAATCCTTCACTTTTCTTGCTTTCTTGTTCATCCTCAACTTCTCATGCTCGTGTTGTAATTTTTCCTTTTCATGTCCGACTTTTCTTCACGTCGACATCGCCTCGTCTTCTCGTAGTGTCTCCAAAGCTCATATTTTCCATCCTCTTTTCTTCCAGCTAGCTTATCACCATGCTAGCCTCCCAGTGGGTGCGTTCCCACCGTCTCGGCCTTTACTCGACCCAGCCTTTACGCGGCCTTCCAAGCCTTCACTCGGCCTTCCAAGCCTTCACTCGGCCTTCCAAGCCTTCACTCGGCTTTCCAATAGCCTTCACTCGGCTACTCTCGTCACGAGTAGAGGATTAGCATCTCGTGACAACATGGCTTTTCTCATGCCATGTCCGAAAGTGCACTCTTTTCCACATGCACTCCCTACAATTTCTCTTTTCTCTTTCTCACTTTCGTTTTATAGAGACGTTTTTGCATATCAAAACTATTTAACTTAAACTTCACGAGAAACATCTTTTCTTTCTCATCTCATCTTTTTTTTTTTTTCAAAACTCATTTTACTTAGACATGGGTGATAACTTTCATACGGGATCCAAAACAAACATCCAAAACTCAAACTACACATAGTTGAGAGTCGAACCTTTCATCCTCTCATCTCCTTTAGAACTCCATAAACGATTTCAATTTGCGCAGACGACTTTGACACCCCATATGGATCGAACCTCCGCTCTGATACCATGTTGGAATTTTCGGATACGAAACTTCGGAGATATACGAGCATGGTTATGTTGCTCGTATAGAGCTCCTAGGAAGCAAGAATAACTCTTAAACTCTCACAAACTCTTAATCTTATTAATCACTTCTTGCTTCTTACAACTTACAAATGATACTACAAAGGCCTATTTATAGGCTATACATGATGACTCTTCTATCTCTAGAACTCTCTCTATTTCTCTAGTATTCTACCTACTAATTTTGACTAGGAAAACTCTAGACATCTAATCTCTAGAACTCTCTCTATTTATGTAGTATTCTACCTACTAACTTTGACCATTTGACTGTGTAGAATTCTCTACACAATTTTACACTCATCTGACCTATCTAGAAAAATCCAGATTACAAATTACAATTTCTAACATTTAGGAGCAGACAGAATGGGAAGTGGTGACTGCAATGAGAACTCAGAGAATGGACGGACTTAGATGGTTCAAATATGGTTGAGTTCTAATGATGGTTGTCGCTGGAGCAAGAACAGCAAGTAATAATTAGTGCAGCTGGTGGTGATGGAATTTGCCTGCTGCTATCAAGAGAAGGGTTGCTGCCATGGCCATGGCTTTAAACAAAAGAGTTAAGAGCACAAAGAACTGCGGTTACGAAGTTGGTGCTCAGATGGTCCGGTAGTGGTCTTCATGCCGAGATAGAGATGGATTCTGTGATGGGTCGAATTGATTTCATTGCAAGGGTTCTCGGTGTATACTGAAGTTGGGAATTGCAATTGGTGCTGTAATCGCATTTAGTCCAGTTGTTGCAGCGTGAGATGGACCCAATTTGTAAAAGCTGTAGCTTGGTTGGATGATTTGATGGACTGTATTTGGGTGAAATTGAAAGTTACTGACATGGCAACAACAGATGGGAATGGATGGTTCGTACTGTCAATGGAAGAAAGAAGTGCAGGTGATGGCTGGTCTACGTTTGGCGGTCTTATCGGCTGGTGGGTGACGACGTGCTATGGCCTGAATTTGGTGGAGTTGAAGCCGCTTCAACGATTACAGCACCAATCGCAATTCCCAACTTCAGTATACACCGAACCAGTGGTGGAGGCAGCTGGAAGCAAGGGTATGCAACTGCACACCCTTCCCAGCTCACTCTTAAGCCTAAAATTTGGATGAAAATGGACTTGCAAGCTTAATTAAGAAATCTTGCTACCCCTAACATTATGTTGCTCCCCCATAGCTAGATTTCTAGCTCCACCCCTGCCGAGAACCCTTGGGAAAAGGACACACTAATGGTGCTAGTCGGCAAGTCGTGTCTTCTCCTCATGGAAAAGAATATCGCTTCTCCTGTTTGATTTTCCCTTGCCTATACAACAAGTTGGGATGAGATTTAGAAGACTCAAGGAGTAGAAATTCCAATCGCTGGTGGCTAGACAAACAGAGATTTGTAATGGAGATGGGATGATGATGGACCAGTAACGAAGAGCAGTTGGCAGTGAAGAAGTTTCGGAAAGGAGTTGATTTTGGAAGTCGTGGTCATGGCAGAAAGTTCTATGCAAATCAGGGAAGAAGCTGTAGGTGCTCTCTCATACCTACGTGGAGTTGTGACCGAGAGAATAAGAAAAGAACACGGTTGGGTGCTGGCCGGAATTCAGATGGAGTTAGGATTGGTATGTATTTTCCTAGGTTTTTTAGATAAATAATTACTCTCCTCATCCATTGAATCAAATACAAGTTTTTTTCTCACTTTCCCCTTATCCTTCTAAAAAAGCCTAGCTTTTTTTTTCTTACTCAAAATTTTTTATCTACACAAATTTATAACTAAATAATCTTAAAACTAATCATTAATCACTAATTAGAATTATTTTAACTAATCATTAGTATTAACATTAATCCTAAAAGGGCAGATTTGCCATTACCAAAAATATTTGGTTAAGGGGCTTTTGATTTTGCTATTTACACTATTTTTTTTTGTCTTTACTTGATATGTCCTAAAAGATTTCCGTATGCCTAAAAACAGCCTTTTTCCTAAAAGAATTTTGCTCCTGAATTGGGCTTGCTCCCCGGCAACATGTTCATGGCTCCGCCCCTGACCGGGCCTATGTCCATCTTGAACCCCTGCCTGTAAACCACTTTGTGAGAAAGTGTACAATTTTCATACCGGCCACACATACCGATCAAAGTCAAATGCCATTTACAAAATGTGCAACACTAAATCTATTTAATTTCTGCTTAATGGTGGTAGCCTGGTAGGTGATATCATTACCATGTCTGCCTCTAAGGAACAATCAAAAGTTAACGAAAAGTAACAATCAATTAATTTAATCAGATTCCTATTCATCCCATGTATTAATCGATTCTTGTTCGTATCATAATCTATAGTTCTATGCAAGCAATTATCACAAAATCCCACATTTTGAATTTTGTCAATCCAAATGGTTACTTTATATCCAATTATCTTGTTGTTATTCCTAATCAAAATGACACTAGTGGTTCAAAGATGAACCCGACAATATTTAGTTTGACTTTTTAGTCATACATTACCGTATCTTGATATCATTGAAATGAAACTGATAAATGAAAATTGTTGCTATGTTTCATTCGAAGCAACATCCGCATGGAAAGGGATAATTAATGTTGGTGCCGCTCATCCTAACGGGCTGTCTCTTATAGCTTGTATAAATGATCCGAAGTAGAGTAATTCTGGCAAATCATTTTCGACTTGTTTATTCGGATTCACACCAGTAGCATTTTCGTGAGCCAGAGCGTTGAACCATCGATGACAATATGTATGGATTGAGGTATGGTCCGAAGTCATGCATGCAAACTACTCTGTTTCACAAGTTCGTATTGATTACGGACCAGGCTTCATTCCTCGCATATGTTCTTCGTAATTGAATCATCAATGCAAAACCGGAGGCAAACTTGCAATTCATTTATATATATCAAGTCAGCTCGATAGATCACATATGTACTCATGTTTCTACTTCATGAAAATGCTTTTAATTTCATATAAAACTGATTGATTACTGTCGAAGCAGCATCAACATGCATGCAAACACCCCACATTACATATGTACTTGTGTTTTTACAACAGGTTACTTAGATTTTCATCAAGATATCCTAAAAGATACATGCATATATGATCAGACTAGTTAAGCATAAAATTATAAATATAAGAGTTTCGAAGGGTCGCTGCGCTGCCGCACATACGTATTTAACCAACTCCCTCTAACGTCGATAGCTCAGCGTAGATGCTTCTCATTTTGGTGGTTCGGTTTCGGCAACTGGCGCAGTACTAGCTTCTTGGATCAATTTTAAGATTTCATCTCTTTTAATAGCTAAAGCTTGCATTTTGGTTTCAAGCTTTTCAAGTTTCATTTTAAGTTTTGTCGGATCTTTCTTATCTTCGGGATTCTTCTTCTTCTTTTTCTCTTTCCCATCACCACCTTCTTCTTCTTCATGGCCTTCACCAGAATTCTTCTCCTTGTCCTTCTTACTCTTCTTCTTTTTGTCTTTTGTTTTCTCTTCATCTTTCTCATGCTCATCATTCTTTGAGTGTTTTCCTTCTTGCTTTTCTGCTGAATTGTCATGCTTGTCCTCTTTCTCTCCCATTTGAGGATATGATGATTATCAAAAGGATATGTGGATATTGATCTTTGGATTCAACTCGAAGAGTTTTAATGATTGACGACCGTTGTGCGATTTAGAATTCTAAGACTACGTATGAAGTTAATTTATAATGAGTGAATTTATCAACCCGTAATCTTGGTCTTTTCTAACCATAAACATAATTATATTTATAGTTAAAATCACTCCAATGGTGAAGGACAATTTCCATGAACCTATGGTGAAACTATGGGTGAAACTTACAAATTTCATGCTAAACCACAAGTTTCTTTTTCCACTTCTTGACTCGTGCAATGCACGATGAGATTGCACTCTTAATAGTGTAAGAAATGTAAATAATTACTCCGTCCGTTTCTAAATGTCTTCTCTTAAATATAGTCCTTACATTTATTAATCATAGACCAAAAAGTTTAAGTTAAAATAAAAAGTTAAAAGTTAAAATAAAAAACCAAACAAGTTTTTATTTTAGATATAGACATGATCATGTGAGGGATATTTTGTATGATGTACTGTGGAGGTCTGGCATTTCGGCAAAGAAAGAAGCACCTGTGCATTTCCTGACAGACCCACTTGAAGGGAGATCGACACTAAGACCAGCTGATGTTCTTATTTTTGGATGGGCTAATGGGAAACACACATGTGTTGACCTCACCGGGTATCTCCTTTGGTAGGAATTGGACATGGCACCTTTACGATCGGGCGAAACGCGCTAAAGGTCGCCTCGGTAAGATATCGAAGCATGAGAAAGCATGTGTTGACAATGGGCATGCTTTCGTCCCCTTTGCTTTTGATACTTTTGGCTATTTGGCTCCGAAGCGGTTGGACTACTCAAGAGGGTCCAAAAGTCATCGCGACAATGTAATGACCCACTCTCACGAGATTTTATTTTTAATAGGATAGGTTTTGCTATTCAAAAAGGGCTAGCGGCACAGCTTGTCGCTCGCTTGCCTAGTATGTAATTTTTATCTTTTAAAGAAATCAAGATAAATAAGGGATTTAACAAGTTTTAATTTTGATTTTTGTTAGAGGAGAGCAAAAACAGATTTGAAGAGTGCAAAAATCGTACTTGACTCACTAACCCGGACCGGTTCATTAATATTGTACGAGTTGGACAAAGTTAACCTTGTCCCTTACAATCGTTGCTAATTCCATTAACGTGAACAAATGTTGTTCTTTCTACTGTGATCACATAAATACTTCTCAAGCTTTTGTTTCTTCATTTAAATCTGAAAATGATTGTAAAAACAGCAAAAACTATCAATTTGACCAAGCAAAAAAGACACCATTAACATCAATTTCGTTTTTGTGAACCTAGACTTTTCTTCTCCAATTTTGTATATGACGTCCACCATTAGCATCAATTTCATTCTTAGGCAAGAAGAGAAGAAGGGTAATAAGAATATCGGATAATAAGAATATCCGAATTGAGGTAGAAGAGTGGGTTACTCTCAGGTACAAGTTTTAGTGAAACCTCAAGAAAGAAGAGAAGACAGGATGGTACACTGCCGTATGATTTGTGATTGAAATAACAGAAGTGTTTGAGTCTATTGAATGAATTAGAGATATGTATTGTATATGAAATTGCAATTTCTTGCGTGGAAGGAGTTCGAATTTGAGTTGAGATCAAGGAAGAATGAATCTACAAAGGAAGAACAAGACCACCAGTTTACACCCATCAAATGTTCGATCAAATGCCTGACTGGCTGAGTGTTGTGCCAGTCTTATTTCTACAGCTGCTAGGCATAATTCCTGTGGCTGCTTATCAATGGTCGAGAAAACATTTCGCATCCAACAATGAGGCAGAGAAGTTGGCTGAGTTATTGTGCATCTGAAACAACCGAAAGAAGAGGAGTTATTGTCATGGTTCAGAGGAGTTTTAGAGTCTACAGGGGCTTATGAATATTGTGTTTGATACCTGCGAGAACATGACTAGTCTACAACTCCAAAGGTGCTAGAGTTCGATGGCAGGGTTGATCCTTTATGTCAGTGTAAGATACGTATAAGAGATTAAGAAAACAGGTTCATTGATATTGCGAGGATAAGGTAAGTAGGCAATGCAGGTAAGCAGAGAAGAACAAGTCGAGTGATGCCTGTGTAAAAATTATGCACGATTAGTAAAGGGTATATACGTCCGACTCGCACAAATATATAGAACTCGCCCTAGTTAACGAGTCAACTACGATTTATGCTCTCCCCAAATCTCTTTTTTCTCTCCCTCTAACAAAAATCTTAATTTTCTACTAACAATTCAACCTAAATCTCTTTTTTACTCAAAATCAAAATAAACCTTAATTTGTTTTTGTTAATCATACTTAAAATTGATTATCATTGTTCTTAGTATTAACACAAATTGAACAATCATATATAAACCTTAATTCTTACTTCTTTTCCCAAAATAAAATAAATATTAATTGTTTTTTCTCTACAATAATTTTTTTCTTTATCATGATTACATTAAAATTGATGTATATTCTAATTGTTCTCTTAAAAAAAACTCCACAACAACATCAATCGAAATGGAACAAACTAAGATTTTTTTTTTCCTATCACCATTCTCCTAGATAGAACTCCATAAACATAATCCATAAAATAAAAAAATCTCTAAGATGATTTTTTTTTTCATCTCAATCATGATTACATTAAGATTGATTGAGGGTATTGATTATTCTTCAAAAACATTAATTATATCAAATATCTTACATATAATTAGCTCTCTTTTTTTTCTTGTTGATGTTGATTTAAAGATTTAACGATTGTATTATTATTTTGGATTATATATAATAATAACAATCATATATAATTTTATGGGCTATGTAGAATGATTATAAAGGTGTGTTTGGTTGGCTTAAGCACTTATTTTAGATGGACTATGATTAATAATTGTGTGAGCTATGTTTAAAAGAAGCCTTCTAAATAATATGGTTGTTTATATGTAAATTTACACACAAACGTCCCTATTTTTTAGAAACAGAGGGAATAAGATCTTAAACATCATATCAAAAAATAAATATATTAAGATGTTAAATGAATATCGATTTCATAAATAATTTAATATAGTAATTTATTTTAGGATTTTTACCATACTTTCCTGATAATATAATGCTTATATTACAAGAATGAAAATCATACAAAACTTTTGATTGGCAACCTAGCAACAAGCTTGGCACCAACACCCTTTTGAATAGAAATATCTAGTCTATGAAAAATAAAGCTACCAAAACCACTATTAGCATCGTTACTAATTAAATAATTCTTCAAACGCTTGAAAAACACAAAATATCCTCACCAAGTTCCCCTAAGGTAGAGAACGCTAAGACCCCCAGACCATGTCCATGTGAAATACATTTGTCCAAATATTTAGTGTGTTTACGTGAAACCGCACTAGTTACGTAAAAGGGGAGCACTTATCTCTCCCATTTTCTCTAATATCAAATGAGTAGACGACAAATTAGGAAAATACATGATAAAGTGGCTACAATGATTATTTTTCTTAATCTTTGTGCAAACCAAATGAGCCTATTTTTTAGAAACAAGGAGAGTATATTTTAACTTATTAATGTCATATGCTAGATGACCGCGTAGCGGCGGGGTGCCAAGGAAGCATTGTATTGTACACAACCAAAACTGTTTGCCAGGCATTTCATCGAATAGCTTGTGTGCAGACCAACTCCTTCAACACTCAGCACCAAGATCTATCATATCTTCTGTCTGTTTTCTATTATAGACCTTATGGTTAGACATAAATGAACTAGTATACCGCCAAAAGCAAACAACATCAGAAGAAATCATAGCTTGGTCTCAAAAACAGCACCAAGAATATAACATGTCAATAGAATCCTTACCTCCAGTGATACCAGGAGACTCACTAGTACTTAACCACGCAACAATTGACAAAAAGACCTCAACAATATTGGTAGGATGGTCCACATCAAACATAAATTGGATTAAGATTAACACATATGGGGAGGCCAGAGGTGATCCGGGTTTCGCGGGTGTTGGCTTCATTTGCAGGGATTCTGAAGCTCGAACGGTTATGGATTTAGCGCAACCTCAAGGAATTACGACTTCCTTAACTGCGGAAACTTGGGCTCTGCTTTTGGCATCAAGAACAACAACAGAAAGTCAATGGCCAAAAGTTTTATTTGAGATAGACTCAGAGAATCTCATGCACTTCATCACGTCCCATATTGCCCCCCTTGGCACATCTCAGGGATTATTGAAGAAATAAAGAATATGATACGTCAGATTCCGCAGACTGATATACAACACAACTACATAGAAGGAAATCAAGCAGCGGATGACTTGGCCAATCATGCGGCAGGTGGAAGTCAATTAGGAAACTTTTCGACCAAAATTTGGGAACACACAATCCCAACTTTTATTAGTCAAATTATTTTCCATGACTTCGTGGGTACCACATACTCACATCAAATTGTAATCTAATCCTTTTAATAAAATACGTGCTTCAAAAAAAAAAAAACTTCAAAGCAAGTTCAATTGCTTCAAAATAAGCAATGAATATTACCACTCTTAATGTATTCACACATGGATGACTGTTGCAGCAGTGGGCCACAGACAAAGAAATTGACCCATCCAAAAACTATACATACATGATAGTTCAACTTAATAAACCTAGGCATGACATAGGTCTACATTTCCATGAAGATCAACGAATACTGCTTTTGAACGTGATGAAGCACAATGCATATTACTCTCATTTCATGGGAGATTCCAATCTTATTAAAGAAGAAGACAAGTTCAAATGGCTGAATCAGAATTCAAAAGCCACCCCTCTAATATCATCAATTTCTTATGTGAAAATCATGTAATCTAATCTAATAATATCAGTAGACATTAGTTACGGCATGGATTAAGCCCGATAAACACATAAATAACCACTAATCTAAGGAACAAGTACAAGAGACCTGGATCTTTCGGTAACTCATATAATGGAACACTTTATGTTTTGTTTATGCAATCCCATTAAGCAAAATCAATACTAATACTTTGTTACTTCACTTTATTATTATTATCATCAAGAATATAAAGCACAGTTTGGATGACTTTGCTTATGTAAGTGGCGGTTCAAATTTTTCCTCACAAGAGATAAATCTAGGGAGGTAATCGTTTGTCATAGGTGATGGTTGTGATTGAGATTAGAAATGCATCTAATGGACAAAAGTTATCATGTCATTAAGGTTCCATAATTCTTCATAATAAATAGTCTATTAATTAAATATCAAACTAAAAAACATAATATATAAATTATTCTACCAATGATGATAATAAAAGTATATTTTTATTAGCTAATACTTAGAATTAGTTCGGTATTGCTGCGAGCTTTACAAAAGTGCTTTTCCGATGTACGTTATTGTGCGGAGCTATGTAAAAAAATGATTGGTTGCCGATGTAAGTTACTGTGCCGAGCTTTATAAAAAAAAACAATTGAACGGTTGCAGATTATAAACTAAAGCTAAAACTATTTTAAAAAAACAGACATATCTCTGAAAATATCATGTTCAACTATAGTTAGTGAGAAAATGACAAAAGCAGACATATTTATGAAAATTGTCTATTCTATGTTATAGTGTGTAAAGTAAATTTTCTACTATTAGAGTACGTACACATGTAATATTAAATTTACTAATTAGTATTATTACTAAAATGTATTATTTTTCTAAACCACTTTTTAAAAATCCATAATCTCTTAATATTTATCGTTGAAAATAAAATTATATTTTAGTGATACGATATAACATAAAATGTAGTTTGAAAAAAAAAAATTATCTTTAAAGAATATAAAATAAAAAAAATAAAAATTGGTGATTATATATAGATTCAAGGATAATTGTTGTCAGTTATAAACAAAATGGGATATAATTGGAAAATAAAATATGAAACTAGGGTGAACTATAGCTTTTGCTTTTGAAGATTTTAAAAGCTCTTTCTCCCCACTTTACAAATTGATAAATTTTGGAAGTGTACACTTTATGAAATCTTTAATAAACACTAAGATGAAAAAAATATTGCTATCAAAATACTTTTTTTGGATGAAAAAAAACAGCACCAAACTTAGTTAAATTGGCTAACAATTATATAAGTGGACCATAATGACGGTGGCAAGTATTGGTGTCCAGTGAGTAATTTCGCATCGCCTCACATATTTCTTGATAAATGTTTTAACGTTATTTTTATTCAATGATGATGGATAGCAGAGTTTATTTTTAGTAGAGCTTATTGTTATTAGGTTAATTACTTAATGATTTGACTTACTAACTAATCATGATTTTATTATTTTTATGCAACAAATAACCTCACATTTGGAGGCATAATGTCGTAGAATGTAATGGTCTGCCTTCTACCGATAATGTCCTTACTAAGCCACTGCGTTCATCTGATAGTATTGAGTTTTCAATGGTAACCGCTGCGTTCATCTAGCAGTAGCTTCTTAAGAGGTCACCCATCCCAATATTACTCAATACCGAGCTTGCTTAACTATAAATATTTTGCGCCAACTACGAAGCCAATTATACTGAAAAGGTCTCGGTGTTAGCAAATGACAAACCATTACCTCTATTCCAACTAAATTTGGAGTCGTCCTCTGGTACGGAATATGTTCAATTCTAGACTCTGGAATTTTTCATCACTCATGAGACTCTGGAATATGTTCAATCCGTCAAGCATACTCTTTCGCCCTCGACATGTAACCCGTGGTTGATTCTAATACCATTTTTAAGGACCTGATCTTTGCCAATATTGTTCCCACTTAGTCATTGTGGTTATCCGATAGCGTGGGATTTTTGACTAAAACTGATGTGGACATCCATTAGCATTTTTCTGGGAGGTAGCCCATACCTAGATTACTCTCGCCCGAGAACCCACAAATTCAGTGATTTTTACCAACTCTGGATCCAACTATGTTGAAAAGGCCACAATGTTACGAAAGGACAAGCTATTACCTATATTCCATTCGGTGAACTCTTCTTGCCAAATTGAATTGCGTACATAATATTAATGGGAATTTTGAAAAACTAGAACTACATCGTATGTGGGTAAAATGATTACCATCGGAAATGACTTAACATTTTAAAGTATAATATGTTAAGTGAATGAATTAGATTTTAAGTATGTCATCATCATTGAAATAGTAAGAACATACAATAAGCTTGGACTTCTCCATACATAGCACCGAGTCTTTTTAGTTAAAAACCCCACACCACTTATCCCAAGGTGGTCAAGTTGGGTTTGGTGTTATGTGGTTGGGCCCTGAGTAGTGTCTGATGGTCCATGAAGATCCTAATAATTGGTATCAGAACCCGTGGTTGGGGCTACTGTTCGAACGTTGAAGTGGTTGTGGATGTCACCCGGTTTAGGGCGCAAGTGAAATCAGACTCAAGGTGAAAAAGGCAAGGCCCAAAGATCAATTGGAGCTCAAGGTGGAGTTAGTGTCTCACTCATTAACTCAGGTGGACCAGGGTTCTAGATCAGAAAGGCAATGCTCAAGGTTGAACTGGCGCTCAAGGTGGAGTTAGTGTCTCACACATTAACTCTCAAGTAGTAGGGTTCTATGTAGGCAAGAAAATGCTCAAGCTGGAGTTGGTGATTGCCTTCTCATTAACTCAAGGTGAAGTAGGATTGTAGGGCGCATAATGACAATAATCCTGATCGATGGGTAGCATATACAAATGGTAATCATATGGTGAAGTCTGATTGGACTAGTGAAGTGGTTTAATATCGTCAAGGTGGAGATTGTTGGAGAATGTGGCACGATAAATCACTTAATTATAGCTAGGGATAGTCCCACATGGAAGAAATAGGAGTACATGTTGAGCTTAATAAACTTGGGCATGTCCTTACGTAGCGTTGTGGCCTTTTAGATTAAAACCACAAACCTCTTATCCCAAGGTGTCCAAGTAGGGACATGATCGGTGCTATGTTGTCGGGCCCATAGCAGGTTCCTATTTTCCATGAACATCCTAACACCATTCACTAAATATAAGAAAGATGCAAAAAGGTAATACCATTTCAAAAGATCGATAAGATATCTTTTTAAACTAAAAAACATATCGAATAATATGTTTTTTTTTGGGACAAAATATGTAAAAATTAGTTTCGATATAATTTCATTGTTAGCTTAAGGATACAACTCTAAAAAGGAGAGACATAGTATGGGAGGATGTCAAGGAGGAAAATGCTAGAAAGGATGTGAAGTGAATAATAAAAATATCTATCGGGTTTCCCTTTACTTTTGCAACGATAAGAAGGGTAAACTTGATATTAATACACATTATATTTGATATTCATATGTCGGAAAATTCATAACTAAATAAAAATTATGCCGTGTTGTTACGGAACGGGTTAAGACCTAGGGCTTAACCCGTGTCATAACAGCACGGGCGTTTATCATCTTTTGGAACTGTATTGCACTAATCATTTTAAAAGAGAGCTGAGTTAGTCCAATGTGGATACGTGTTAGATAGTCAAGATCTTTTTCCCTTAGTTTAGCATAATACAATTACCACGACTAAAATACCGATATTACTCGAACATGTAGCCATCTAAGGGCTCACTCATCCACCTGCATTTTAACTTTGAAATTGAATGAACAATCTCTTTTCTAAGCGGAAAAGGGCATGAAATAAAGTGCCAAAACACTTTATCCCTATCAAATTGGCGAACGTATTTACTACTCCTACTAAAGTGGTAGGCAATCATTTTTTTTTCTTTTGGGATGTCGTCCTTCAATCAACATACACACCGTGTATCGTTATTTCTTTTCCATTTTATATTAAAGTATGCATTAACATAGATTCATAAGTAAATCAACATAATGACTTCAGAGAAGTACAAAAAATACAGTCATCAAAAACTACAGCTTTTACCTATAATTTGGTTGGGTTATGCTCCCTCCGTTTAATAGAAAAAAAGAAAAAAAAATTAATATTTTAATTTGTCCTATTTTTTTTGTGTTAAAATGAAAAAAATGAAAGTATTTCTATTTTATAAACCGAGATAGTAACTTATAAGAAATATAGAAATAAATGCTCACCCAACAAACTGCTCGTCGATTATCTTACCCTGTAGGTTCGATGGATATGCTTATACATCCATGGATCCACCTTCAGTTGGGGGTATACAGGAGTTTTTTAGAAAGTTATAAAACAGTCCTCCTAAACTCTACTGCGGCTGAGTGAGTTCTTCAAAAGTGTGAAGTGAAACAATATTTAATCGTAAAATCTTATAAGACATAAAGCGAAAGAAAAAAAATAAAAATAACAGAGCAAGATTATTTTTCATTAATCACCCAATGGTTCGGTTTACATAGATGTCGGGAGTTCGGTGGGTGTACCAAAGATCTCAACTGTCAGTTTCCACATAACACATGGTTTTCCAAGTATATCTGTCAGCCATCTCAAAATCCCAACCATACGGATACAAATATCCCAGTTTTGATATTATTGCACGACATTTTTAAACCATATTTAGTTTAGGGGGCTACCTATTAGGAGTCGTTGCTCATTCTTAATTGCAAGCCTTCGTAGTCGATAGAGGAAAACCCGTGTCGTGGAATTGAGTTCTAATATGGCTGCAGAGATTTAATCTTCATAATCCACTTGAAAAAAAGCAAGTAGTTCACTATTTGAATGCCTGAGCTTTGGTTTCTTACCAGTGTGGTTGAACTTTCCGTTAGTAGAGAATCCCTTAGCGTACATGGGATATTAACTTGCAAATATGATTTGTTGGCATGTAACTGGGAACGTCGCCAATGGAGAATGGTACATCAGAATGGAGCACAGTAGAGAGTAAAAATCGAAAGAAAGACGTTGAAGCTTTTTTTATGAAGTTGACAGCGAGGAAAACCTACCTCTTTCACTGACGGAGAGTGAAATGCTGATGATTTTCATTTTAACTTTCTCAACACCGCAAATTCGGATGGTGAATCCACCTCTCATCACAATGTCACATACTTCCTTACATGTTCGCAAATATTTACCTGGTTGCAAGAAGAAGAAAAAAAAAAGAACAGACAATACAAACAATTTTAACTCTTTTAGATAGAGGAGTAGAATGTATAACACATGGTGAATATACTTAAAATTTACTTGTAATTGTTTCTTACCTATATGCATTTTTACCCTAGTGCAAACCTACTAACTGCTTCTAAAAGACTTTAAATTTACTTCAACTATTATTAACACATGATTAAATAATGCATACACAGACTCCCCTTTTAACAGTGCTTCCCATTCATTTTCGAAAGGAAACCTGAAGATACTGTGTGGACTGCTTACACTTTATACCATATGCCCTCCTCAGTCACAATACCAACGAACTCATGATTGCATTACAGACACCACTGGCATTCAAATTACAATTTTCAAGCACTGATACTTGTTAGAAAAAATGTTTTGTTTTAATCAAAAAATGCATGGACCATGTTTTGATCCCAATACCTATTGCTCCCTAGATGTTTTTTCATGTGAATGAATAAAACATTAGTCCCATATAGACTAAAACACTAAAAGTTTTAGACTTAAATATCATTGGTTTAGCCTTAAGGGCATGGCCCTTTGGGTCTTTAGACCTTTGTGTATGGGGAAAGCCCTAGACTATGACAAGGTTGCCTAAACCTTATTGCATTTCTTATTGCCTTTCCCGCTCGGCGTGGGCGTGGGCGAGGGCGAGGGCGTATCCGACCCATCCTTTCTTTTTGCTGAAATTTACCACACGCTTCTCCCACACATGTAAAGAATTTTATTCTTTGCCTTCTCGGTTTTGGATATCCGACAGCCACTAGAAGCATCTTTAGTCACACACGGTTAATTCTCACGCGTGAATTCTCTTAACTGTTTTCATCGTAAAGAATCTTTAATCTCACGCGTGTGGACACCTGTGCACATAGATTTCTCGTCGAGAAGAATCTTACCCGACAGATGCGTTTTTTACTGTTATTTTAACGGATGCTTTTTGCTTTTACTCGTCCGACAAATTGAACGCGTGATTTACGGATCTGTGTCTCAAACGTTCGAATTCTTACCTATAAATACGAGTTAAGGCTTTCAGTTTAAAAAACATACCATTCGAACTCTTATCTTCTCGAATTTTTCCTACTTCTCTAATAATTTTCTTAAACTTAAGTTCTTATTAATATTTGTCTTAAAACTCGAAAACGTTCAGTTCTTTTCTCAAACAAGTTGTAGTTTACGAAACATAATTTTGTATAACTACTTCTTGATTTACTGAATTTTAGTTCACGAAATATAGTTTACGAAACATAAAATTGTTTTTACATTACTCAAAACAATTTGTATTTTCAATTTGTGTTTTTGTTTTTACTTTTGCGCCAAGTTCTAAGGGTTCTCTCTGTGTATGCTACACATAGAGGAGAACTAACAGTAGTTGTATCCTGGAGGTAATTTGTTAATTGCTATAGCATCTCGAGGAGGAGTAGCAGGCAATATTACCTTTAGCTCAGCGTATCTCATACGTGCCTCTACTAAGTTTATTGATTTGTTTGTTACTACTATCAGTGTAATCTAAGTATTATTTCCCATTTGCATTCGATTATTGTAATTAATTCCAACAATACTATCATTGATAGTATGCATCCCTCAATAAGAAAAAATGAAATCTGCAATACATATAGAAGTGGGAAATTAAAATTTTATTACCAAGGAACCATAGGGTAAGTAAAATACCCCATTTTCTGTTAATGTGATTCCAAAAAAACATCACCTTAAGTGTGACGTTTTCATCTTCGATTGCCTGTATCAATAGACCATTCTTCATTAGCTTAATTTTTCTAAATACACTTGAATAGGTGTGAAGGAAATATGTTGAAGTCAATGAATTCCCAAAACCATAAGATTACAACGTCAACAAAATATGCTCATGTTTTTGTTTTGGATTCACTGCATAAATTAGGAAAGCATGTACGTATTTATTGTATAGACGTAGCTACACCAATGGATCACTAAGAAATTGTTTTAACTTTCAGAATAAAAGGTGAACACTGAAATCTTCCCTGCATTTTGTGATTACAATGAACTACGTACAATGTTTGCTCACACAGAAATAAAGAAAATCAAATTATTAGATGCCGTAACGGCACGGGATGTTTTGTCTCTAATATGATATTGTTCACATTACTCTTGCTTAATTTTATTCGTGAGTAATTATTTTGATATTCAAATAGGTTTTGGGAAACAAAATGGGTTACCTGATCTTTTTATTTTTTACTTAAGCATGTTATTCCAATTTATTATCTGGACGGAGTAATAATGTTGTGCCAACATGAAAAAAAATAAAAAATACAGTAAATAAAAATTTTCCCCATTTATTGTTCCATCATATTATAATTTCAAACTTCAAAAAGAATATTTCATCTAACAGTACATAAACCTAAAGTGCCAATCCAACTCCATGATGTTTATGAATACATTTGTTCCGAAATAATTGATAACTAAGGCTCTAAGGAGTGAAGCAAAAACCCATAATATTTTCTCTACTATAGATAAACACTATTTATTTATTTTTGGCAAATGTGAAAGTTATAAAAATGAAGAACCCTTGGCTATTGGAAGGCTGGGATATACACATGTGTGTTGAAAAGATAAACTTATAATAGTAAATCAAAACATGTGTAAGATTCTTTCTCAATCATATTGATAACATAAAATTGAAGAAATTCGTGGATAAAAAGATTTCACACCAACTATGCTAAGTAGTGCATGAATGACGTTCTCACATCTAGTGTTACTCAAGTAATTTGGAGTTTTAAAGAGCATAGTCATATTGATATTTGTATCTACATAAATTCAACTAACCTTCCGAAGAAAAATTATTAGTTTCAAGGTAGAGCCGACACAAACTTCTGTCGCCTTCAATGTATACAAGACACATTGGGTTTAATCGGCCTTGAGATTAAACAAGTACCCCAACATTAGTCAAATAATATCTACAAATACGGGATCGAAACAAAGTGCTAACGGGAAAAATGAGAGACTAACATCAGTTCTACAAATAAAATACCCTATATGTATCAAAGTTTGTTAACCAAACATGTATTCAAATTAAAAAGTCATCAACTTAACACAAAAATATAAAAGAACCCAAGTTAAATCAATACTTGCATAAACAAAACTTATAAGAGAATTTTGTAATTATTAAGTACCTTTAAAATCACTATTATAGATTTAATTGCATGCCTCGTTAAAAACTACGGTAGGACGAAATCACCAGATTAATCTGTAGAAATTTCACTGGATATGTAGCAATTCATAGAAGTTTACACTGGTGGTGATGCGTTCCATCTAAGTGTTGTTCGATTGATTATTTTTTAGAAGGTTTCGGTTTTCATTGGAGAAACCAAGAGGGAGCGTTTCATTATATTCATTATCATTCAGAAATCCAAGACCAACTCGCCATCTGCTTACGGGATCTCAATACAACCTTAGATTTATCTATTGGACGGAGAAACCTTGATACTAAATATGTAGTTTTTAGTGTTATTTATTATATAACGTGACATCCAAATATTTTTTTCTTCTTCTTAATTTTCATGTATTTTAACCGAATTTATATTAGCATTAAGACGATCAACCACATTTCTAATTTATAGTGTTATCCTTTTGTACCAACACATAATTAACATAGTCAATTACTACTCATCAATACCGGACAGTACCATAAACCACCAGATATCACTTCTTTCTCCACCACCACCATTTTCCATCCCTCGTAGAATATTGGGCACACTTATAACTTTTAATCCCACACGTCATGTATAAAGTTTAGATTTAACAAACTTAGGTCGTCAATTAATTAATTCAACTATATGTTTTTTGTTAATACTGAAAATCATGCATACAAACGGTTACCAAAGATAGCAGTGGTACCAAAAACAACCATTTTGTCTTATATGATTTGGTATTATCCCAAAAGTATTTGTTATCCGCCTTTTTTGATCGTGTCAAAAATAAACAACTATACTTTTCACAATACAATGTTACCCGTCATGTAAAAAAATTTATTATTTTTGATTCAAAAAGAAAAAACCAATACCACCGCCATTAAAATCATTCAGCGCCACTATTTCTTCCACTAAAACTAATGTTACCGCCTCCACCACTTAGTAACACCTTCCACCGCTTCCACCACTTACTTCTTCCTCTACTACCACCACCACCACTGATATCTATTGAAATAATTTTTTTCAAAATTATTATTTATTGATGGAGATATGTATTAATATTAATTAAGGGATATTTATAATGTAAAATTAATAAATCATTTATCATGAGAAATTAATGAGACATCAATTAATAAAACACTTATACTAATTAATATTTAAGTTGAACAAACCATGACCATAGATTTATCTTCTCTCTAGACAAATCACTTATACTAATTAATAAAACACTTATACTAATTATTATTTAAGTTGAACAAACAACCACTGTTGATTTATCTTTTCTATCAATTCCAACCAAGGTGGAACAATGGTTAGAGGCCACTCTTATGACACAATAGGTCATGAGTTCGAACCTCCCCGTTATAATTTTTGAAATTCCATATCTTGACTTGAGTTTTCATTTTTAATTCATAATATTGAAATGAACACCACGTGTGCGACTTGTAGGGTGTGGCACGGAGAACCACAACCTTTGATTTATCTTTGCCAAGGATAAATCCTGTCCACCACTCAGATAGGCAAAGTTAGCTAAACTCTGCTTTATATTATTGACATCACAATTGTCTTGTTTTTTTGATACATAATCTATGTAATCTTTCATGTTTTCCGTTCGTGATGTATTTGAAATTATATCAATGAAATCAAGACTCCTTCAAAAAAAAAAGAAGAAAAAAAACTAGGCATTGTCTGATTGTTTAAGTACTCATCATCTCTGTTACTAACTAGATATCTGAACCCAGTTTGTCAATGGGTCGGCCAACCGGAGGCCCAGAAGGGCCCGAAGGGAGGGAGTCCCTTTTATGACCACTTTTTTTTAGTAAAATGTAGAGTAACGCAATTGTACAGTTTGATTAAAAAAATAGGATTTGGTGAAGTATCCCATTTTTTCAGGAGTATAATTGGCAAGAAAACTAGAATATAACATATCTAAAAATATATGCCTTAGAATTTTACAAATTTTATCTGGTTGGAAAGATTTTAAAGAGATCTACACAATGAGTACAAACAAAAATATCAAATTTAGAGTTTTTACGAAAAATTCAGAGGTGTTTATCCTTTTAGGCACAATTTTCGAAAATTAAATGCATAACTATTATGTAAACCACCACAAAGGATGCATAAAACATTATGCACCAGTAGCAGTTGTCCTAAAATCTGCAAAACAGAAGCGCATTTAAGTGAAACCATAATTGTATATACAAAACCAAAATCAAACAATCTTATGCACATTTTTACTTTCGCGGCTTAATATCGATCAAGGAAGAAAAAAAAAAAGTTGTCCGCTTAAATTTCCAAAAACACTCTCTACTAAAATAAAGTTCTCCGCTTAAATTTCCAAATATACTATGCTACTGAAAAAGCGGGGGTCTAACAACCTCACCCAATATTTCGATTAGCAATCTGTATGGACAACTCCGAGTTGTTTTCTAGAGAATCAACTAGACTCAATCAATATAAAATACTCAAGGAGTAATTATCTCAATCTCTCAATTTGATTTACTCAAGCAAATGTGATTCGCGAGTCCAATCAAAGAGAGATAACTTGGATGGTACCAAAGACCAATATCCAAGTATCAATCGATTTAAATCAACAACCAATAGGTCGGATATTCTAATCGATTGAACAACGCAAAACCTGTATTATTTCATTTATATAAAAATATAATGCGGAAAAGAAATAACATAGACACCAGAATTTTGTTAACAAGGAAACCACAAATGCAGAAAAAACCCGGGACCTAGTCCAGATTAAACATACATTGTATTAAGCCGCTACAGACGCTACCCTACTCCAAATTAACTTCGGTCTGGACTGTAGTTGAACCCCAATCAATCTCACACTTATCCAAGGAACAGTTATGCAGCAGGATACTGCGCACTTGATTCCCTTAGCTGATCTCACCCACAACCAAGAGTTGTTACGACCCAAAGTCGAAGACTTTGGCAAACAAATCTGTCTTACATAGAAAAGTCTACAAGATAGATAAATTCGTCTCCCACGAATAAACCTATGAATTTTGTTCCGTCTTTTGATAAATCAAGGTGAACATGAACCAATCAATAAAACAAGACTTATATTCCCGAAGAACGGCTCAGTTTTATCGATCACCTCACAATAGTATTAATCGACGCAGCGAAAAAAGATATTGTGGAATCACAAACGATAAGACAAAGATGTTTGTGATTACTTTTATATCTTGCCTATCGGAGATAGAAATCTCAATCCAGTTATTACAATTGTACTCGTACGATAGAAACAGCAAGACCAGATCACACAACTACAAAAAAAGTAGTATCGGTATGGCTTCACAATCCCAATGAAGTCTTTAAGTCGTTAACCTAGTTTTAGAAGAAGAAAACCAAAGGTTAAAGGAGAATAGACTCTAGCTTAGCAAACTAGTATCACACAGAATGTGTGGGGATTAGGTTTCCCAGTTGCTAGAGCTCTCCCTTATATAGTCTTTCAAATCAAGGTTTGCAATCAATGTTAGCTTAGTAACAAAGCATTCAATATTCACCGTTAGATGAAAACCTGATTAGATACAAGCTAATATCTCTCAACCGTTAGATCGAAAACTTATCTTTCCATACACACATGTACTTGACGATTTTGGGTTTGTGTAACCGTACCCAAACGTGTACTTCAAGATTAGTCAACCAAATGGTTAGCCAAATGATAACTTTCATATCAACCATATTCTTCTTCACCATAACTAGTCCAAATGACTCAAATGAACTAGTTAGAGAGTTGTTCAATTGCTATGAGATCTTATGTACTACAAAAGACACAATTGAAGAAAAAACGATGTGATTTACTCGAATCAATTCATGAACTATAAAGCCATGGTTTG
Organism: Papaver bracteatum; assembly: GCA_023529315.1. NCBI lineage: Eukaryota > Viridiplantae > Streptophyta > Magnoliopsida > Ranunculales > Papaveraceae > Papaver > Papaver bracteatum. The sequence goes on along the minus strand of JAJJWX010005375.1, from coordinate 58,920 downwards.
CAATAGCATTCCTTAGAAAACCACTCAAGTTCGCGGACTTGGTTCACGGACTTAAGTAACCGGTTGGAGTTCACAAACTCCAGCAGAAATTTTCGGGTTCGAGAACATCCGTCAGTTCGCGGACTGAAACCAAGCTTTAACTCCAGCAGAAATTCTCGGGTTCGAGAACTACGCTCATTCGCGGACTGAGTTCGCGAACTGGGTTGACTGCTCAAGTTCCGGTTTTCCACTTAATCAACAAAGTTCGCAAACTTCGGTTCAAGTACATAAGGACTTATACATAGTGTGTTACCACAACAATGTTTATATCTCCCAGTGGTTATATTGTCTAAACTCTCATTTCAGTCATTGAAACATTCTCAGAGGGTGTCATATAGTTGTTATTCACGAGCTAGTTTTCGTCAGAGCAATTTCCAAAGTGATTGAAACATAACATGACTTTCGTCACTAGGCAAAGATGAACTTGGTTAAAGAGAAAGCTTTACCAACACACATTTCGAGAAATAGATAAGCAAGATATACTCAGCTCGAAATGCCACATGTGTATATCTTTAGTCTATATAGTAAAACGACTTTTTTCTCAAGATAGAAGATAGAGTAGATAGACTTTTGAGTGATAGATAAGTTCAAGTCTCCACATACCTTTTAGTCGATGAAGATCCACTGGTTCTTTGAGTAGTCCTTCATCTTGTATGATGATTGCCATGGAGTTCTTGAGCTCAACTACACTTTCTATCCTAGTCTGAGACCTTAGATATATTAGACTAGAAATCAAGACTTTATGGTTTTGATCACTGATATTGACAAACATGCTTGATATAGCAACGCATGCGAGTTCGACCGAGCAGTGCTCTAAAAATCTCCCCCTTTCTAAATTTTAGTGGCAAAACTATTAATACATATGGAATACAAAAAATATATAAATAAACTTTGTAGCTCCTATTCCACATGTCTAATCTTCAACAATACTCGAAATCTTCGTCACTTCCAAGTAATCCAATGATCCCAAAGGTTGTAAGTTTAGCATCATCGTTGTTGAAAATCCGTAGCTATAATAATGAGAAAAGCATTGGTTCTCAATAATTGTTATACAGTGTCATAGTATTATTACACAGCGTCAAAGTCCAATTGCATCACAACTTCAACAAAAATACTATGGTGATACTTTACTCCCCCTTATTCAATACTCCATCTCATATGGAAACCACTCCCCCTTATATAATGATCCGAAAACCATATGTATTTGTAGTGTAAACTACAATTAATTTTACCCCTTTTTGTCAATAAAATTGGCAAAGGTACAAGAATGGGATCCTAATGAAATTTCCGTAAGAGACATTTCTTGACCAAAGGTAAATATGTATCATCTTTTTTAGATGCAATCATAAATCCGAAGCTAAATGCATTCATCAAGGAGTTTATAAAGACGCAAGATAACCCCTCTAATATTCCACATACGCACTCCCCACAAAGATTTGGCAATTAAACACAAGTTAAAAAGAACTCTCCCCCATAATATGTCATTCCCTATGGAACAACAAGAGCGACCTTAATTTCAAGAGAAAACAAGGATTTCTTTAGACTCAACAAATTACATACAAGTATGAATTTGGAATCTAATAAGAAACATTCAATCAAATTAACCAAAGCGAACCAAGATTAATTTGACTATATATGCTCAACACAAGTAAACTTATGGAGACTTCAAAAAATCAATTAAATTAATCACAAGAAAACTTGCAAATAATCTAATTGTCATACTCAACTAAACTAATTACAAGGGTAATCAATTTAATTGGCCACACTCGACATAAGAAAATCTATGGAGCAATGACTAAGTTGATCATAAAATAACCATCCTAGTGGATCATGCTCAACATGATAAGAACTTTCGGAGTGTTAATTAAATAACCATACTAGATGATTGATTTATTTCATTTGGGCACAACATAAGAGATTATGGAACCCCGACTAAGATTATCATAAGATATGACAATCTTAACTGTACATGTACTCAACATAAGAAAACTTATGGAATACAAACTAAATAACCACACAAGTTGATTAATTTAGTTTTTAATGCTCAACATATAGCATCTCATGGAACAACCAACCATGCCAATAAGAAATCGACTTAGTTGTATCGTGCTCAACATGAGATACACAATAGAGCCTTCACGGTAATACATAAAACATGGATCAGTAAAGATCTATACTATGGATAACACAAGGATTCATTTTATGTTTCATCACTATTTGCACAATGACACACAATAGACATAATCCTTGACTCACAAAAGATTTTAACCTATCTTACATCAATAATTGACAATATAGGCTTAACTTTTGTGTTTGTCAAAAGTCTATTCATCCTTTTAGCAATATTTGCATATCAATTTACGAACGACTTTACTTTTGACAAAATATGGAAAAATCAAGTTCACGGACGTAAACACACATATCCCATCAAAATGTTGCAATATATAAAACCATAAAGATTAATATTGCAACCATCATCTTCCAAACAAACTTAGAATTTTTAAACCAAAATATCTAAAAACAAGAAGATGAAAACATTGGATATAGCTATGTGTAATCACAATAATGGCTATTCCAAAACACTAGTTATTCTTCTAAACAAAAGAGAAACAATAGAAGATTTACTAGGAATGCTGAACTCGATTTGCAACTAAAGATTGAACAACAGTAAGTTCATCAGATGCTTTCTTCAATTCATTCTTTAGAAACTCAAGATTCTTTGTTGTTATTCCGAGCTGTTCACGAACGATTTCAAAATCACGAAGAAGATTTCCTACCAATTGTGAAGACATCTAAACTGGTAGGTTATTTTCATGATCAATAGCCTGATGACAGATTATGAAAACAGGGTCTTCATGAAACTCAATAGCTTTCTCCTCCATAATCACTTCTTTGTTGCTTCTCTCCATTGTGCCAAGAATCCAGAAGAATTTTTTTATCCTTATGGAATAAGGTGTCAAATAATGACATATATATAAGGGAGTTCATATATGAAACCCTAGGCACAAGGATGTCCGTGCGGTTCTTGTGAACGTGCATAAGTGTTCATAGATGACCAAAACATTGAGGACCAAGCAAGAAGAGGAGGAATTTTCACCAAAAACACACAAAAAAAACTCAAAGTAAAAAATGAAACACATACACCTTTGACAGTTTTCTCAAGACACTTTCTTGAGAACATAGAGCATCCTTATTATTCTGAAGAAGAATGCTACAGACAGTAGTCATGGTGTGTTTGGATGAGCATTTTGCTCATCATTGCTAACTTCTCCATTTTTTTTCTTTACAGGAATGTAGAGACAAATCACTCAACAATAGTGAAGAACTTTTACTAGGAGGGGAACTAGGGGTACCTGAGTTAGCTGCTTTCCAAGTTTTGGAGACGCCCCATTTGAGTCTGTTTATACTTGTCTTCAGTTCTGAGACTCGATTATTTATGTGGAGAAAATCTGGGACAAAATTCTTGGATTCACAGTCTTCCATGGAACTTGAACTCTTTTTCTTTCTCCTGTGCCTTTTTCTCTTTTCAGGATTGTTTGTTACCAATTTGTTGTTCTTCCTTCTACCTTGATTCATATTTTGTATTCCAAAGTCCTGAATACGAGATGACTTGTCAAGATAGTTTTGTTGATTGTTGATTGTTGAATGTTGAATGTGCCTTTTACTACAAAAATATGAGACACATGTTTAATCATTTCCTTAGACACCCATATAAGAACGTCATGAAGTTTTTTATTTATTAACCGAAAACGACATTTTCGCTCAGGATGTCCTTTATTTCCGAAGTAATAGCAGTTTAAAGAATTATTCTTAACTGTTCTCTTGTGAGTAAATTTGGGAAACGTCCATTCCTTAGGCACATTGCAGGCTGCAAACTTTTTCCCACATGAAGAATTATCAACTGCCTTGACGAAATTGATCTTACTAGCTAGTTTTTGGAGTGTCTATTCATTTATAGCCCAGACCACATGTATCACGATGTTCTTTACATGCTCCAATCATAGAAGTCAATTTCGTTGAGCTAGTATTGAATCTTCTCAGACTCTCTTCTAGCGATTTTACCTTATCAAGAGCAGCTGCAAGATCAGTCTCCAATGACTTTTCTTTAGTAAGAAGTCTGAGTTCTTTGTCATTAAAACACTTTTGTTGAGAGTCATATCTTGCTTCAGTATCTGCAAGTCTTTATTTCAACACATAGAGATTTCAGAGAAGATTTTCGCATTCAGATTTTTTTGTGCAGATATCTTCTTCACGATCTTTAATGATAGATTTTAGGAGATTATAGCCACAATCATATCCTTTAAAGAGTTTTCTCAATTTTCTGTTTTCTTGACAAAGAGGAGCCATATATTTACTCAGGCAAGTTGTTGACCTTTTTTCTTTCAATACATGATCAACCATCTTGATATATTGAGAGACTTCCTCATCATTACTCGGTCCTTCTTATGAATCACTATCATCTGAAAGGTCATCCAATTTATCATCAAGAGATTTTTACCAATTAAATGCAGATTCATCCAAGGGATGAGTGATAGAGTTTTTCTCAGAAGCTTCAAGACATTGAGCCTTACCTTAGTGGCTTTGAACTGGTGTTGCGTTATCAGATATATTATTCTTGTCCATAGAGTCAGATCGCTATAAACACAGACTTGTAAGGTCTCGAACGTGTTTGCCTGCTCTGATACTTATTGAAAAAGCGTGGGTTTAACAACCTCACCCAATATTTCGATTAGCAGTCTGTATGGACAACTCCGAGTTGTTTTCTAGAGAATCAACAAGACTCAATCAATAGAAAATACTCAAGGAGTAATTATCTCAATCTCTCAATTTGATTTACTCAAGAAAATGTGATTCGCGAGTCCAATCAAAGAGAGATAACTTGGATGGTACCAATGACCAATATCTAAGTGTCAATCGATTTAAATCAACAACCAATAGGTTGGATATTCTAATCGATTGAACAACGCACAAACTGTATTATTTCAATTATATAAAAATATATTGCGGAAAAGAAATAACACAGACACCAGAATTTTGTTAACGAGGAAACCACAAATGAAGAAAAACTCCATGACCTAGTCCAGATTAAACATACACTGTATTAAGCCGCAACAAACACTAGCGTACTCCAAATTAACTTCGGTCTGGACTGTAGTTGAACCCCAATCAATCTCACACTGATCCAAGGTACAGTTATGCTCCTACGCCTATGATACCAACAGGATACTGCACACTTGATTCCCTTAGATGATCTCACCCACAACCAAGAGTTACTACGACCCAAAGTCGAGGACTTTAGCAAACAAATCTGTCTTACACAGAAAAGTCTACAAGATAGATAAATTCGTCTCCCACGAATAAACCTATGAGTTTTATTCCGTTTTTTGATAAATCAAGGTGAACAGGAACCAATCAATAAAACCATACTTATATTCCCGAAGAACAGCTCAGTTTTATCGATCACCTCACAATAGTCTTAATCGACGCACCGAAAAAAGATATTGTGGAATCACAAACGATGAGACGAAGATGTTTGTGATTACTTTTATATCTTTCCTATCGGAGATAGAAATATCAAGCCAATTATTACAATTATACTCGTACGATAGAAACAGCAAGATCAGATCATACAACTACAAAAAAAAGTAGTATCGGTCTGGCTTCACAATCCCAATGAAGTCTTTAATTCGTTAACCTGGTTTTAGAAGAAGAAAACCAAAGGTTAAAGGAGAATCGACTCTAGCTTAGCAAACTAGTATCACACAGAATGTGTGGGGATTAGGTTTCCCAATTGCTTGAGTTCTCCCTTATATAGTCTTTCAAATCAAGGTTTGCAATCAATGTTAGCTTAGTAACAAAGCATTCAATATTCACCGTTAGATGAAAACCTGATTAGATACAAGCTAATATCTCTCAACCGTTAGATCGAAAACTTAGCTTGCCATACACACATGTACTTGAAGATTTTGGGTTTGTGTAACCGTACCCAAACGTGTACAATAGTTGGTTCAAGATTAGTCAACCAAATGGTTAGCCAAATGATAACTTTCATATCCACCATATTCTTCTTCACCATAACTAGTCCAAATGACTCAAATGGACTAGTTAGAGAGTTGTTCAATTGCTATGAGATCTTATGTACTACACAAGACACAATTGAAGCAAAAACGATGTGATTCACTCGAATCAATTCATGAACTATAAAGCCAAGGTTTGCAATAGAATTCCTTTGATAATTTGAATAAATTCACGAACATCGTTTTTAGACATAACCACTCAAGTTCGCGGACTGGATTCACGGACTTAAGTAACCGGTTGGAGTTCACAAACTCCTGCAGAAATTCTCGGGTTTGAGAACTTCTGTCAGTTCGCGAACTGGGTTGACTGCTCAAGTTCCAGTTTTCCACTTGATCACGCAAACTTCGGTTCAAATGCATAAGGACTTATACATGTTGTGTTACCACAACAATGTTTATATCCCCTAGTGTTTATATTGTCTAAACTCTCATTTCAATCATTGAAACATTCTCAGAGGACGTCATATAGTTGTTATTCACGAACTAGTTTTCATCAGAGCAATTTCCAAAGTGATTGAAACATAACATGACTTTCGTCACTAGGCAAAGATGAACTTGGTTAAAGAGAAAGATTTACCAACACACATTTCGAGAAATAGATAAGCGAGATATACTCAGCTCGAAATGCCACATGTGTATATCTTTAGTCTATATATTAAAGCGACTTTTGTCTCAAGATAAGAGATAGAGTAGATAGACTTTTGAGTGATAGATAAGTTCAAGTTTCCACATACCTTTTAGTCGATGAAGATCCACTGGTTCCTTGAGTAGTCCTTCATCTTGTATGATGATTTCCATGGAGTTCTTGAGCTCAACTATATTTTCTATCCTAGTCCGAGACTTTAGCTATAGTAGACTAGAAATCAAGACTTTATAGTTTTGATCACTAATATTGACAAACATGCTTGATATAGCAACGCATGCGAGTTCGACCAAGCAGTGCTCTAACAGCTACACCATATGTTTTGTAAATTTGTCATTGCACAAACCTATTATGAATTCGGTACCTTTCATGGTGGATTTAATAATATTGATGTTTTTGATGGATTTGAGATAAGAAATTTATGATAAAAATAAGAAATGACTTTAATAAGCGAGCTGTAAGATTGTGGTTTGAAGATCAGCCTGTTGAGCTTGTGTTGTTAAGTATGAAATTGGGTTTAGATGAGTTGTTTTAAATCTTGGATAGTTTTAAAATCTACTTATGGCATAGGTGTCTTATTCATCTTTTGCTACTGTTAATGGTTTGTAAGAGAGAAAATAATGAGAAGCAAGTGAGAAATTGGGTTTCTTTCATGGTGAAGATTTGTGGGTTTATTTTGAATTTGAGAAAAGTTTCTGGGAAGTGATCAATTGAGGAATCGCAGTGAATCAATACATGTGAGTTCAGTAGACTTAAATAAGGGGATATAATAAACTTAGTGAGCAGGGTGCAAACAACTAAGGTTGAAAAATAGCAAAACTTGGGTCGTCTTCTTCACAGTTCTTCACTACCAACAACTCCCAACTAAGAACAAACTAGCCTATAATCCTTTAAATCTATGATCTATCCACCATCAACCAACTCAACAAGGAACCTACATCCACAATCGATCGATCTAAGTTATTTTATTTCTCTTTTGATCAAGAAGGCTTCCACCTGCATATACAGATCCTTGTTCCTCAAGAAGCCGAGGTAGACCAAAAATCTCATATTTTGAACCAATTTAAACATAAGTATGAATCTAAGGCAAGGCTCTTTAGAGACTCAACTGAGAGGAGAGGGTATTTCTAAACTCGAATAATGAGGGCCTAACCCACCTACAAGTTCCTCATACTATTTTTCATCTGATAGTTCCGTTTCACCAACCACCCCCATCAACCTACATATAAGCAAGTGGATCAAGAAGTAATCATATTTGTTTAGTATGGAATTAATGGAAATCTAATCAAAATTCTCGATCACGTCCTTTATTGACGTGAAGAAAGTGAAAACGCGGGGGTATAACAACCACAATCAATATTTCGTTCGGAAATCTATATGGACTAAACTCTAATATAATTCTGAGAGCACCAACTTAAAAGTGAGACTCAATCAAGAAATATATCAAAGAGTTTTATCTCTTTCTCAATGCAATCAGTAAATCAACTAGATAGAAATCCGTGATTGATATGAGAATAACCCGGATAGTACCAAAGACCAATGTCCAAGTGTCAATCAAGTCTTATCCAACAAATATTTATCAACTATGATTGAACTACGCACAACCTGTGATATTTCAATTATATAAACAAATATAATGCGTAAAAAAAAATAACACAAACACCATAAATTTTGTTATCGGGGAAACCGCAAATGAAGAAAAACCCTAGGGTTGGGACCTAGTCCGGATTTGAACACCACACTGAATTAAGCCATTACAGACTCTAGCCTATTACAAGTTAATATCAGACATGAATGTAATTGAGACTGAACCAAGTCTCACACCGATTTAGGTACAGTCACGTTCCTTACGCCTCTTGAATCCCAGCAAAAATCTGCCCACTTGATTCCCTTAGTTGATCTCACCCGCAACTAAGAGTTTCTATGACCCAAAGTCGAAGACTTATAAACAAATATATCTCCTACAGATATGTCTATTTGTTTGTTGTTTCCGTCTTAAGATGAAGATCAAGGCGTACATGAAACTCAACTAATAATCCGTTTTTATACTCCCGAATAGCAGCCTAGAAATATTAGTCACCTCACAATAACCTAACTGATTAACAGAAGAAGTTATGGCGGAATCACAAGAGTCTGAGACAAAGGACTGTTGTGATTACTGTTTATATCTTACATATTAGAGATAAATCTCGAGAAAATCTTGGAGAATATTAAACTCAATGTGATAGAAAAAGTAAGAATAAAATATGCAACTACATAGAAAATAGTTGGATCTGGCTTCACGAATCCCAAATGAAGTCTTCAAGTCGTTAACCTAATAATGAGTTTGGAAAACCTAGGTTAATGGAGAATCGACTCTAGTTTGAAACTAGGACACACGAGAATGTCGGGGTTAGGTTTCCCATATGTTATATTTCTCCTTTATACAGTCTTTTAAATCAGGGTTACTTTCAATCAAAGTTATGATAGCTTAGTAACAAAGCAATTGATATTCACCATTAGATGAACTTCTGATTTAAGATTCAATCTAAGTTTGCTTAGAAAATAAGAAATCAATCTCCACTATTAGATGGTATTAGCCTGATACACACAAATGAAATATACTTATATTTAGATATGGATGAACCGTACCTAAACATGTATAATCGTTCGCTCAATAATAATTAATCGAAGTTAGCCACATGAACACTTATAGTTTAACCATATTCATCTAACACATCCAGATCAAATATGATGATCAATCAATTATGATAGATAATCAAATGAATCTAAATGTGCTTTAAGAGAGTTGTTCAAATGTTCACTATCTCATAAAAATATCCATGAACAATTTGAAACATATTCGGTTTGGGTTTGTAGTTGTACAAAGTACTTATACAAGAACCAAGTCATGAACATAATGCCACAGTTTGCAAAAAAAGTTAGCATACCTTATTTCACTAAAGTTCCTGGGACTTTAGTTCGCAAACGAACCTGATTTCATGAGTATGAATTGTCATACTTACCAATTTTAGAACCTAACCACTGTCTTCGCAAACAGAGTATGCGAGCCACAGTTCTGGACTTACCTAGTAATATCCGTTCTCAGACACTGTATGCAAACTACATTTCGGACCTTTGACAGTTAAACTCGTACACAAACACAGTTCACAAAGAAGAGTTCCAGACCTGAACTAGTGTTCACAGTTCACATACAAGTTATACATACTGTATCATATCCAGACATTGGTAGTAGTTCTAAAACTCTTATTTAATCATAGAAACATCCTTAGAAAATAACAATGGTAATCTTACAAATACCACTAGCTTCAAGTAATTTTCAAGTGATTAATCAATCAATACAAAACTTCCCAAGTTAACATCAAATGATTATCTCACACAAATCATGTAAGCTGTTCAAGGTAATTTTCACATGGTCATCTTGACTTAATATTTAGTTTCCAAAAAATAAATTGTCTACAACTAAACTCCTCAAGTAGATAATGAAGTTTAACTAAAGCTAAAAAGCTTCCAACACGTATTTAGAGAAATATATAAATGAGATAAACTCAGCTCGAAATTTCAAATGTGTATAATGTAAAAGTCTATATATCCATATGACTTAGTCTCTTTAGAATATAGAACATAATAGACTTTTGAGTGATAGATACGTTTTAGTATCCACATACCTTTTGTTGATGAAGTTCCTCCAAGCTCTTCAGTAGATATTCTTCTTGAATTGGTGAATGTCGTGAAGTACAATGCTCAACTACCACTTTTATCCTAATCTGAGACACAACTATAAGTAGGGTAGAAATCAAGTATATAATTTTGATCAACTAAACTTGACAAACAAGCTTGTGATAGAAACGCTTGCAAGATCGACCGAGCAATGCCTTATCAATCTCCCCCTTTATCAATTTTAGTGAAAAAACTATCAATACATATGGATTACAAAATAAATAAACTTTGTAGCTTCTGATCCATCATGATTGATTTCGTTGGCTCTTCAATTTCCTTGAATTATTTGTTACTTCAAGTGCTCCATCGATTCTGAATGTGTTCAACTCAGCATCATTATTGTTGAAGATCTGTAGCAATAACAATATGAAAACAAAAGTTCTAAATCATAGTTATTCAGTGTCATAGTATTATTATATAGAATCAAAGTTCAATTGCATCACAACTTTGAAATAATACTATGGTGATATGTATCACTCCCCCTTAGTCAATACTTTCATATTAGAATGAAATCCACTCCCCCTTACATAGTGATCCATAAACCATACGTTTTTAGTGTGTACTAAATAATTCTCCCCATTTTTGTCAATATAAATTGGGAAAGATGCGAAAACTTATGGGATCATAATGAATTCACAAAAGATAATGCATGACTAAAGACAAACATATCAACTTTTTTCGATGATTTCACATAGTCGAAACTTAGCGTATTCATAAAGGAGTTTATTAATATACAAGTCAACCCCTTTAAATTCCACAACCGTTCTCCCCACAAAGATTAGGAAATTAAGCACAAGTTCATTTAAGAACTCTCCCCCATTAGATGTCATTCCTAAGAGAACAACATAAGGGACCTTACTTCTACGAGAAAAGAAGGATTTCTTTGGATGTTAACAAATCACATAGATTTGTATCAAGTAAATTAGCCACAAGAAAATCGTATTGATTAATTTAGCCGAAAATTACTCAACATAAGAAAACTTAGGGAGTAAATACAGTACTTTCACAAAATAATGGATCAGAGAAAGATCAATATAGTGGAATTTGTTAAAAATTTCATTTTATCTTTTATCAATATTTACATAAAGACACGGTAGACTTAACTTTTGAGCATATATGAGACTAGATATGACCCATGCCGGAATGGCCCGGGCGTGACCTTGGGTTGTTATTGTTGCGAACGTTGCCTTCTTAGGCCAAAGAAAAATAAGCAATTCTGATGGGATTCTAAAATCCTTGCCTTTGGGTTTATAGTGCGTACTAAAATTCACGAATGTTGATGAGAATCTTTTCTTTTGGATAGGTTTTGTTTCCTCTGTCATTCAGATTATCATTGGCACTAACTTGGCCCGTTGTGTTTTCATTGGTATGTGTTTTTTTCAAGAAAATCCAGCACGATAATTCTTTATGAAGGATATCTTCGTACCCTTTTTAATAGGAAAAATTTAAGCCCTGATGTTAGAAGTTAAACTTAGTTCAACGTTTTGGTATCTTTGGGAATTTGACCACGACTACAATCAATCTTACATTTAGTAGCTATTCCAAGCTGAATGTGAACTTCGCATGGTAACCAAGCGGAAGCATATAGACTGTGTTAGATCTTTTGGACACCAGAATGAATGAAAAGTTTCAGATAACAATCAAGCAACTGACCCCAAAAATAAACTATAATTGTTAATATCAGTACATGTGAGCACAATCTTAGAGTTGGAACTCTCCGAACTCTATCTTTTTCAGTACTAATTTGGAATTTTTTCAGCTACAAAACGGTGCAAGAAAAAATTATGAAACTCACTGGTGGAAACTTTGTTGGTGTAGACCACATCCAAGATTCTAACTTCCTTGGAGTAACTCGTATTCAAATTGGCCAAGGTTTCCATTCATCTCCATTGAACAGCTAGCTAATTGAGAGTCTAGTAGACAGTTGTCTGAAAGATCCCATGGGGTCTCCATGTAAGCTTGAAGACCATCTTTGTCTTTTGTTATGGAGTTTAGCAGATTAAAATAGAACAATAACACATTAGCTAAACTTGGAAGCAGATAACATTAAGCAAAATATACATCGTTAGTTCAATTCTAGCATGTTATGAGAAACTCATGTATATGTATTCTTTCGAAATGTAATTTGAAATTGTGATGTGATGGCCTACATCCAAAATTATCCATGGAGCATGCCTACATCTAGGATGGTAACTTCGGTGGTGACTCATGTAACATAAGGAGCCATCTTCATCATTTCCTGCAAAAGAGAAGAAAAAAAAAACGGGTTCAGAAGATTTGAATAGAACAACCACGTATTAAGCAAAAAATGAAAGATGATAAAATTAAGCAAATATATATGGAAGATATCAATTGAAAACGCACCTGCAACATCATTTTAATTCACACATCCAAACTGGTAACTTGGGTGGGGACTCATGTAATCTAAGGGGCCATCTTCATTTCCTGCAAAACTGGAAAAAAAAATAATTAAAAATGAAAGATATCGATTGAAAAAACAATTCCATTTTGTTCTCATGTAAATACCTTTCCTCCGTATAGTTTACTTCTACTGAGTCGGCTTTCGAAAATGAGTATGCAAGCCAGGATTCAACCCTCTTCCACATGACCATGGCATCCGGATCAGCTAAATCCGCTTCAATTCCTTCATTGCCTAATATCAAGAATAGTCAGCCTCTGCCGATTAAATTCCCTGACGGACATTGTGATGCACTTTACGCACATCAAAGGGCGTCAGATTCAATGTCTACACCTAGTCAAATGACTCGCACCCTTAACATCCTGATACAAAATTTCCAGTGCCATTTACCAATAAAAAGGGACAAACAAAATATTCAATCCCAGGTTGGTTTGCACACTGTAGATTTCCAACCATTTTAGAGACCCAACATTTTTAGAAGCCAATATAAAGAACGCCCGTATTCAGATCGACACCACTTAAGCAGACTAATAGAAAAACAGGCATTACCGAGGTAAACATCAACGAAATCATCACAAATAAATCTTCCTTACTGCTCTATTATGCTAACAGGTCATTTGAATTGTTTAAGAAGATGAAAACCAAAAGCAGCAGAACGCTGCCACTTCTTTGTGACTTCTAATTTTTCCTTCCTAGAAAAATATAGTAATTAATAAAAAACCAAAAAGATTTATATAAGAACATCCAAATAAAGAATCTTATCACTTCACGCTTAATCCTTTGCTCAAGGCAGTTTTCTACAAAATGCTTTAGTTTAACAATAATCAGTCTCTCCATATACTCAGGATCAAAATGATCAAAGTGGCAGTTATAGGCATGCTTACATTGAAGAAAAAAAACATGTTTTCCTTCTCTTTTATTTATGCAACCTTAATTAGTTAAAGAGTAGACAAAATGGATAACAAAAATTTAATGTTTGATAGGTCTCTAATTTCGTTCTTCGGATTGTATTTACTGAATTCCAAAAAATGTAACATCACAACACAATGAAATGGAAGTATATTACCTAACTATGTGCATCCTTTAATTTGATAAAGTGGTCCTTCAACAGAGGAGGAGACCATCGAAGGAAACAATTTAGGAATGTTGGTCAGCACTATCCTCCCATACACCTTGGAATAAAAACATCACCACCTTAGGACTCTCGATCATTAACTATTTTTCATGAGTGGGTACCGATTTTCTACCTGAACAGCTTGGTCGAATAGTACCCTTGAGACCCCTTGAATATACAGTATCGTGGTCAATCGGTAGGCCAATGATGCACAAAAGTGTTGCGGAAAATCTGCTATTTTAATTAAAGAAACTAAAATTTTATTTTATTTTGGAGGAGAAAGGTTAATTTTTTGAAGAAACGAATCAATTCACATTTAAAGAAAAATTATAAGATATTACTGACCTGGTAGTCTTGAGACTTGAGAGAGTATGCTGGAAGATGATAATCTTTGTTGAGGTCTATTAAGGAGAACATTAGGGACCATTTTAAAGGGTAGCTATTCATAACACATCAAATTGAATAGTCGGGTATGAATCAAAGGGATTTAATGGCCCAAATCATGTCGTTGTAAATTGTTTCCTAACTTGTATCGTGTTGTTAGTATTATCCTTTTATATATATATATATATATATATTAAAACATTCAAGGAATAACAGTTGCTTATACCTTCCATCTTGTTTTAAGTTAATCACATTAGGCCAGCTGTGCATGCTGTTTTCACACGGCTACCCACACCCGGAAAAAAGTTAGGAAGAAAAGAAAGTTCAAATACAAAATATGAGGCGTTAATCGAATTCAGAAGCAATAAACAATCTGCACAACTAATTTTTTTTTGTCTATTTCTGATGTTTTTAAAGTAGTCTTTGAATCAAAGGTAATTCAATGATGTACTTGATAGCTCTTCAGTTTCTAGATTGGATATGACCACACAGTGCAACAGTGTTATCACCAAGGAATTCCCTATACAAATGATATCTACCAGTTTTATAAGAACTCCAACTTATCGGCAATTCAACTAACTATAGAACATTTTTTATTTTAAACTACCACCTAATATTAAAGGACAAAAACAACTACACCCCACAATGATACAAAGTGCTATTCAAGACACGGAACAAATATACCAATCAATGTTAGAACTTAATAATGAAAACCATAAGCAATTACCTTATGATCATCCTCAATCTTGGAATTTCCAAATCAACTAAAGAGAAGTTCTTAATCGTCCAAGTGAATATTGTAGGGAAGCTGGGTAACTTTTTCTCCATAGCAATAAGAGCTTTTGTTGTTGTGTCATGTTATATAGGGTCATGACAAAACTCAACATAAAACAAATACGATTAAATTTTCTCAAGTGTAACTTCCAAGTTACAGAACCTTAGAACGTGTAACTCTATCTTGTTATTATATTTGTTTCATTAACAAAAATCCTTTCATTAGACTCAAAAATGAAATCCCAGAGTATTAAAAACTTGTAAAAGACAAAAACACTTCAGCAAATTGGCAAATGGTTTATATACTTCAATAATGATACCTTTGATTTCCGTGGTAGCAAAGCCATAAGAGCATCAATTGCATCCTTGAAGATTTACTAATTCCATTTCCTTCGCTAACAGCAAAAATAGATCTACAATGATCTTTTACTAATATGTCTTTTCTGAGTCGCATTTTTCTGCGGTTAATTCAAGAAAGAGTTAGACATTGAACATTTTGGCGAATGGTTCAATTTTTTAATCAAACAATTGATATACATATCAATTCCTAATCTAATTCAAATCAATTGAAACTTTATTTGACATATTGATATAGTGACATACCTACGATTGACGGTGGCTTGTTTCCAATATGTGTAGTAGCACAAAAATCTGCAACAAATGCGCATGGAAATAGTTTACATTCACAGTTTATTGTAAGCTCTATTCTTAGATCAATATGAAAGTTGAACCAAAATTACATCAAAGATTTTAGATAAACAACAAAATCAAGGAAATCATTCATTAACAGCAACGCTAAATAAGAAACCAATGTAAAAAGTTACATGTCTATCACTAATAAAACCAATGCAAAAACTTACAACAATTCTTTATGGGGTTTGGGTTGTTGTTGAATTATACTCGGATGAGAAGCCAAAAGAAGGACTGCAAGAGTAAAATATAATAAACCCAGAATCCAAAGTTTTGGAGCAGTGAACCAAAACGCTCTGCTTCCCCTCTTTATCTCGGTATCAAAATATTAACAGTGAGGGTAATGAATAACACATTAATGTACTGCGAACTGGATGTTAATACGACACTGTTAATGAGGATTTTAATTTTCCTAACGCCTGGATAATCGAGACCCTAATTTATGTTTGTGTGATATGGGTGTTGTAAGTCTGTAATGGAAGAAGGAGATTAGGTGCAAGAGAAATCTTGAAAGTCGGATTGGGGCTTAAAAATAGGACTGATTCCTAACCACGATTTATACTTCCACTTTCGAAAGAATACGAACCGTTGATCGCTGTGGAAGTCTCATGCAGAACCGTCGGATGGTGCAAAAACCATTTGTTTTTGTAAGATAGATAATATCACAGTTCACGAACGTAACACATATATATCTCATAAGACATTTGCAATATATAAAACCAATAAGATTAAATACTACAGGATCATCTTCCAAATAAATTAGAATTTAAATAAATAAATCTAAAAAAATTGGCTATGTGTAATAAAACCAATAAGATTAAAGCACCAATTAGATGAAAAGAAATTTTGATGAAACTTAATAAACTATAAAAAAGTACAAACTATAAGAGAACAAATATAATAACTAACCGTCTTTCCAATATGCAGTGGATGATAAAAAGATCTTCTTTGGTAGAAATATTTTACACATTAGAGAAATTGAAATATTACGGGCATAAGAAGATCTTTTAATGTTTTTTTTTTTTGATGAAAGAAAAAATACGATGAAGAAGATGAAATAAAATAATCAATTTTTATTTTTTAAAGCATGAATTAATAGGGAGTTTAATTTACAATAAAAGAAACGGTTTCACATTGAATGTGAAGAATAACTCCAGATAAATGACATTGGGAGGGTGAAGTGGAGATTGAAATATGTGGCTCAATCTGGACCCTTGGAAATGTAGATTGAAAATCTTAAATCAGTTGTCTCAATCTCAACCCTTCTTTATATGCTAAAAATGTAAATTGAAAAACCAAAACATATGACTCAATCTGAACCGTCCTTTATGTGTCTGAAATGTAGGTGACCGTCTATATGGAAAAACACCATTGCCCCTTGCAGCGTTTTCAACTTAATGTTTGTATTTCTCTCTGCTCTCTGACTTAGAATTTCATTTTTAAATTTGTATGGTGAATATTTTTATTTTTCCCCAATTAATTTTATTTTAGATTATTAAGTTTTGTTTGAATTTGATTTTGTGCATCCCACTTCCTCTTCACAAGAATTATAAAGGTTGATTATTTTTAAAGTTCTATATTTTATTCTTAATCCTGTAAATTTACTTTTTGCAAAAAATTTCACTTTCTGTAGACCTCGAATATGGACAAATATGGAAGTTGATTCTACAAACCAAATATCGAAAAAGTTACATTTTTTGTATCCAACTGCACAAATTATTTTAGGTATTATATTGTAATGTGAATAATTATAGAGGAGATCCATTCGTCGATTAGGTTCTTTGATTTTCTTAATTTGATTTAACAAAAATGACGTTTCAAACATTTATAAATTAGTCTTTGTTGTCCTTCGTTTATTTTGGCACTCTTGGTTTTACAATCTTTGGTCCATTTTTGTTATATTGGTAAGTTGGAGTTTTTTGGCTTTTTTTTCTTCGTTGTTGTTATATTTATTGTTCTGGTGTGTATGTGATGATTTTAGTGCTTTTCTTACTTGAGTTAGATATGTCAGCAGTCTAATTAATTTCTGAATTTTAGGTTAGTTTATAAAATATTTTAAAATCATGTCTTTGCATTTAGATGTATTATCATTTCAATTTTTCAAACTTGCAGGTTCATCGAAACTTTTTCGAAAATGAAATACCATCTAAAGTAAGGGATAAGGGACACAGGTTGGTTTTCTCTGTCGAGGTAAATACCAATATTTGATTCCGTACGTTGAGGTTTGGTAAAAATATTTTCATTACATATTCCGAATGAATTTAGCACTGCTAGAGTCCATTGTACCAATGTTCATGGAGTATAATATAGGATGTCGTTATTAATAACTTTAGGGGGTTTGCGCAAGGTCAGATTCGTTCGCCAGATATATATAAGGTCGGGTGAAAGGTTTGTTTACGTTTCTGTACTGTTGGTCTCACTGCAAGCTACTTTTGGACCACTAATACCATTAATACCAATTGAGCTTGGATAAAGTATAAAAGTTCGGCATTTTTTTCCAGGGACCTACTATATGTTTAGTTTGTACAATTTTCAATAAGTTTTAAACTCAGTTTTTTATAACACCACGGAGGTTGGAGCAAATTTAAATTATCAATTATGTGAATGCTTTGACAGAAGGTCTACAGATGTTGATAGGAACAAGGAGGTTGTAGAATTAGAAGTTTTCTCATATCATTTGGCTCTCTTAACCTTTTATGCATGTACTTCGAAATAAGATATTTTTTTATTAGAGATCCAACACCCAACACATTGGTTCTTGCTACAGTGTCTATATTTCAGTTTTTACAGGATAAATGAAAATCGGAGTTTTTGTTATTAGTGTGTTACCTGGTAATTATACCGATATCGGTCTGTGAAATTTGTTTGTTAGGAATTCTCTGAACAACGAAAAGATAGAAAATATTTTATGAAAAATATGGTAGTGTCCAATAGCAACATAGATTATGAGTTGGGATTGTGGTGTCGAACGTCGGTTGGTTCAATAAAAATTCAAATTTGTTATAGAATAAAATCAGTAATCAGTTGCTTGATGATTTACGTTCATGGTAAAATGATGGATGAAAACAAATAGATGGTGGCATGTGTCGTGTTAATTAATGAGACTAAAACTAAATCTTACATCTCTTTCCAATATCGTACTTAGTTCCATGCCCTTTTTTTATTCTCAAGTGCTTATGATTCAATCGGGATAAGATCATGGTGAGTTAGTGTGTCACTTTCTTATAGATTAGTCGTTTGAAATCAATTATGTTGAGTAATTTATTTTGATATTGTAACAAATTAGAAAGCATGTACGATAGCCATGAAGAATTTCCTTAGGCACAATCTTTCCTTATAAAAGTTAATTTGTAACACTATTTCATAATGAATATGGATATTGCAACGAGAGAAAGTTTGGAACACCAACAACACTACCATCTTATATTAAAAATTACTTTCTCTTGCATTTGGTCATTGCAGCAGTCTCACTTCAAGCCACTCTTTTAAATAAGCTATTAAATTTCATGTCTTTTTAATATAATGTGGAACTGATATTTTTCTCAAATTATACAGGTGAACTATTGGAACTCATGCTTTTGCAAATACTTTTTTCCGTTTGATCGTTGACATATTGATCTCGATGAAAGATTTTCCTAACAACAATCCACTTATATAGATATGGGCAATCATTCTCGGTTTGGAATGGGCTACCTTAAATAGTTGGTTAGACATAGGTTAAATTTGGCATCCTGTAATCATCAAGCATTAATGTTCCTTTCAAGGTTATGTACAAAATGGTGTGCATACATGATTCTCTTTGATTCCTGAAGTAAGTTGGATGTTAATCCTATATTTTTTATGCATATCCAAAATTGAAAAATTGTGTATGGAACCGCGACATGTTGGATTTTGGGAACATGAACACCATCATATGCATCATCTCTTATATTCTTTTTCTCTCTGTATACAATTTTTAGAACTTCTGTCCAAAGTTTCAAAGAACTTTGTAAATGTATTGGAATAATATGGGGTAATAGTCATGTAAAAGTTGTTGTCGTTCAATTTTAATGTTTCCATATTTTACAAATATTTACGTAAATTCCACAATTCCGCTATTTATTAGAGCTTTACATATTTTTGGTTAATTATTAGTCTAAAATTATGCAGTCAAAACAAATTTAAGTATAATTCAACCAAAAAAAAAGAAGATCAAATTTAAGTCAAAATAGGTGATTGTTTATTAGAGATCATCATCAGAACAACGTCTTGAGCAGCGTGTCTAGCGTACGTATGTAAAAAAGTAAATTCTAATAACTCTAGGAAAAAATGACACAATGTAATAACACTGTAGTTAGATTTAACATGACATATGTCGAAATACGATAAGAAACAATCATTCGGCAACAATGAGAACAAATTAAATCCCGTGCCGTGACGGCACAGGTCATATCCTAGTAAATACAAAAAATAACATATTTAGTATCAAGATTTCTCCCTCCAATAGATAAATCTATAGTTGTATTGAGATTTTGTAAGCAGAGCGCGAGTTGGTCTTGGATTTCTGAATGATAATGAATATAATGAAATGCTCCCTCTTGGTTTCTCCAATGAAAACTGAAACCTTCTAAAAAATAAATAATCAATCGAACAACACCTAGATGGAGCGCATCATCACCAATGTAAACTCCTCTGAATTGCTACATATCTAGTGAAATTTCTACAGATTAATTTGGTGATTTCGACCTACCGTAATAGTGATTTTAAAGGTATTTAATAATTATGAAATTCTCTTATAAGTTTTGTTTACGCGAGTATTGATTTAAATTGGGTTCTTTTATATTTTTGTTTTAAGTTGATGACTCTTTCAATTTGAATACATGTTTGGTTAACAAAATTTGATACATATAGGGTACTTTTTTTTTAACACTGATGTTAGTCTCTCATTTTTCCCGTTAGCACTCTATTTCGATCCCGTATTTTTAGACATTATTTGACTAATGTTGGGGTATTTGTTTAATCTCAAGGACGATTAAACCCAGTGTGTGTTCTACAAATTGAAGGCGACAGAAGTTTGTGTCGGCTCTACCTTGAAACTAATAATTTTCTTCAAAAGGTTAGTTGAATTTATGTAGATACAAATATCAATATGACTATGCTCTTTATTGCTCCAAATTACTTGAGTAACACTAGATGTGAGAACGCAATTCATGCACTACTTAGCATAGTTGATGTGAAATATTTTTATCCACGAGTTTCTTCAATTTTATGTTACAATATGATTGAGAAAGAAACTTACACATGTTTTGATTTACTTTTATAAGTTTACTTTTTCAGCTCACATGTGTGTATCTCAGACTTCCAATTGCCAAGGGTTCTTCATTTTTATAACTCCCACATTTGCAAAAAATAAATAAATAGTTTATATTTATAGCAGGGAAAATATTATGGGTTTTCGCTTCACTCCTCACAGCCTTAGTTATCAATAATTTCGGAACCAATGTAGTCATAAATATCACGGAGTTGGATTGCCAGTTTAGGTATATTACTGTTAGATGAAATTTAAAATTATGGTGTGATGGAACAATAAATGGGGAAAATATCTTTTTATTTTTTATTTTCTTTCATGTTGGCACAACATTAATATTACTCAGTCCAGATAATAAATTGAAATAACATGCTTAAGTAAAATAAAAAGATCAGGTAACCCATTATTTTTCTGCCCAAAACCTATTTGGATATCAAAATAATTACCCATGAAAAAAATGAAACAAGAAGAATGTGAACAATATCGTATTAGTGACAAAACATCCCGTGCCATTACGGCAAGGGTTAAGACCTAGTCCTTCCATATAAAATCTTATTTTTCTAAGTGATCGTTGCCTCCTCAAAGTTTCCTGACCCTGGTCTTTGCTTGTTTTAATCGAATCCACCCCCCTTCAATGCCAACAGCGTCAACTGCTAAACGCTAAGTTTTTTTTTTTGGCCTTCCGCACGTATTTTTCGTGTACCGACAAATATTTCGTACACCGAACGAATCTTTCAAAAACACGGATTCAATATCTACGGTTGGATTATCTACATCTCCACCACACCATCGATACAAAACTACACAAAAGCGCATCTTATTATCTACACGGATTCGTTTCCTGGTTTAATTGGGGGGCCCAAAAAACAATAAGGGACCATGACCATTTTATACTCACACAAAATTTTATAGAGGGGTTCCGAAAATGGGTGTAAATAGATATTAATCCTAACCATAAGGGCCCCAATTCATTCTCTAAAAACCTAAAAACCAAAATCAGTTTCAATTCCACTCCCTCTCCGACCTCCGACTCCTCCCTCTCCGACCTCCGACTCCTCCCTCTCCGACCTCCAACTCCTCCCTCTCCTTCATTAACGACCCTTTTTTTTTCTTTGTCGATTCATCGTCGTAATCGACGATTAAATTCTTCTACAAAAATGGCTCAAACCAATGAGTACAAAGGAAAGATTAGTAACCCTAATTTGGTAGAGAAACTAAAATTGAAGATTAATCTCAAAAACAAGGTTGCGATATCAAGCCGGGAAGAATTAGAAGAAGAAATGGCGCCTATTTAGAAGGTAAGTGACACAAACCCACTTATGATTTTGATTATTTATTGAGTTTTGATTGTGAAATCAAGCACTGGAACTAAAAAATTTCAGTTTCAGTGATAGGGTCGTTAGTCTGTGTTTTGTTAAACTTTAAAGATTCTTTAATTGCATGTCTATAGTATGAAAAATCATTATCGAATATGATTAGTTTGTTAACAAACCTAATTCTGCTAATACAATGTTGTTTCCATTGACTCAGGTCATTACCTATATAAGCCAATTTATTGACGACCCTAACGCTGCTGAGTCTATACTCTCTGCCTTACAAATTGGAAGTGTCGTCACAATTTTAGTTATAGTCGTTATTGGACTCTTATTGTTTGGATTAGATTCGTTACTATTATATGACGAACCTAGTTACAAAACAAAAATACGTACTGTCTAAAATATTGAAAGGGTCGTCATATTATTTGTTAAAGTCATCATTAGTCTGATAGGGTCGTATGTGTTTTAAGGAATATTGTGACGACCCTTGCTCTGAGATAGCATGAAATACTTAAGTTATTTGTTGTTATTTTTTTTGTATGTTACCATTGTAGTAAAAATAAAGACAAGGAACACATGCCCACTCCACCTTCCAAACCTCCACGGCACGCCAAATACTTGGCGGCCGGTCAATTTTGCGGAAAATGTCTGAGTGAGGTGGCTATTTCTATCCGCGAAATGAGAAATCAAGGTAATGATTTGTCAGATTCATCAGCTTCTTCCACCCCAGTTGTATCCGCTTCCGGAAGCGATGAGGAAGAAATTATTGAACAAGAAAAGATTCATGATGATGCTGGCGATGGTAATGGCGGTGGTATTGGTAGTTCTGGCCTTGGTAGTGGTGGTGGTGGTGGTGTTGGTGGTGGTGGTGATGATGAGGAGGAGGAGGAGGAGGAGGATGATAATGTTGAAGGTAATGCCGGTAAGGGTGTTGGTGGTGATGATGATAAGGAGGAGAAATAGGATGATGAAGGTAATAATGGTCAGGGTGTTGGTGGTGATTATCAGGATATAGTGGAAGAGGATGCGAAACCATCGAGATGGAAGGATAGAAAGCCAGTTGCAGAGAGCGCGAGTCACATTCCCACCAAACATTTGCAGCTGGAACATCTTTATGGTGGTAAAGCTAGAGGAGAACCGAGAGATCGGTGCGAAGTATTATTTGGATATAAGGGCAACTGGGCTCGTACCATCTATGAAACAATCGTAACAATCTAAACTTTTCTTTTATATTTGATTTTTTGATTTTAACTTTAATTTCTTTTTATGTTTACTTGTTTTTTCTTTTGTAGGATCATAAGAATGTCGTACGTCTTTTCATGCGGCAATCTTATTATGTGAAAATGTTCATGTGGGAGCTAAAAGATGAATGTGAAAGAGTCAAGGAGATTATTG
This sequence comes from Papaver bracteatum, assembly GCA_023529315.1. Classification (NCBI taxonomy): domain Eukaryota; kingdom Viridiplantae; phylum Streptophyta; class Magnoliopsida; order Ranunculales; family Papaveraceae; genus Papaver; species Papaver bracteatum. Next base: position 35,062 of record JAJJWX010005375.1, on the reverse strand, counting down.
AAAACTCTGCTCTGTATACTTTCGTTGTGAACTCAGTGATTGCATATAACAAGGTTGCAGTTTCCAATTTCAGTGAGAGGTTTTACGGTGAAACCCATACATTCCAATTCCGTTTTGGTGAGATGGCATCGACACCCAATGATGCAGATCAGATATTAGGGCTGCCGGTCGAAGGAAAATCCACCAATGCTAAGATCAAGAAAAGGCTCAGTTGAGAAGAAATTTATGGATTGACCGAGAGATTGTTTGTATGGGATCAAGAGACCACAAATGGCCTTTTCGTGAAGGGAAATAAATACCCGAATAAAGAGTTCAAACTTGTAGAAATTAGGGAGATGTTTGTTGGAACACTAATCAAAGAAAGAGTTGATGGTCTCTCTGATGCTCAATGTTGTTATGCGGCGGCTGGGTATTTTTTGTACACACTTGCGTCGGTCATATTTCCCGACAGCAAGGGTAATCGGGTGAGTGTGAACCTTCTTCAACTTTTGGATCCTTTGGATGATGTGAACAAGTACTCTTGGGGTACTGCCATGGTAGCACATTTGAATTGTCAGTTATCAAATGCATCTCGGGAACGATCTTCTCAAATTCATGGCAATAAGGCTCAACTGCAGGTAATTGAATTGAACTTAGTTGTATTCCCTATTTATGTTTTTTGTTGTTTGAATATTTGTATACCTATCAGATTGTTTTGTTTTGTTTTGTTTGGTGTCAATATAGGTGTTCATTTATGATCGTTTCCCTTCATTTTTCAGAGACAATCCCGACGTCAAAATCAACCCAGAATGGAACAAAACCAAACCAAGAGGGACTCGATACTTGTACACTGGGTGTCTGGATAGGGAACAGAAGGATGTGTTGGTAGAAATGCGGCAACAATTAGACAACATCACAGCTGAAGAGGTAATCTATGATCCTTATCAGAATGATAGGGTGAGCGCAATGGAAGATGTTGTGTATTACAACGGCCCTCTGTTTTACCCTTATGGATTTTCAATGTATAATCCGATGAGAATCATGCGTCAGCTTGGGTTTATTCAAGATTCGCCTGCACCGGATTATAATCCTGTAGATGGTGGATTTTCGACAAAGGCTAAAATCTTAAACCCATAATTACATGAACCTCTGACTCAGAAATTATGCGTGAATATGGAGACACGGGTCTCTCATCGAATCCTCTGATGGAGAATACTTTCTCTCAAAGTGCATATATATATGTAGTCTCATAGCTGGACAATGATATATCTCATGAGTACTGAATACTTCAGTCATTATTTCTATCACGGGATGAACAACTCCCGAACAACTTGCTCTGCTAGTATAAAGTCATAAATTAATCATTCCTAAATTCTTGGATTCATCCGCAGAATTTCTGAAAATATTCAAATATTTTCGCAGATATCTTATTATGCAAATCATAGTTCTTCCCAGCAGAAGTCCATGGATTAGTAATAAATATTGGACGCATGGGCATCAAAGCTACCGCCCGAGTGAGCCCTGTCTCAAACTTAGATTCTTGGATTCATCTGCAGAATCGTTGAAAATATTCAGATATTTTCGCGGATATTTCATTATGCAAACCATGGTTCTTCCCAGCAGAAGTCCATGGATTAGTAATAAATATTGGACGCACGGGAATCAGGGCTACCGCCTGAGCAAGCTTTGTCTCACACCTAAATTCTTGGATTCATCCGCAGAATTGCTGAAAATATTCAAATATTTTCACAGATATTTCATTACGCAAACCATGGTTGTTCCCAGCAGAATTCCATGGATTAGTAATAAATATTAGACGCACGGGCATCAGGGCTACCGTCTGAGCAAGACCTGTCTCAAATGGTGCAATTGTATTCAACAATGATACATTAATAATCACCGCACGAGCGAGTATTTCAAAATACGATGAAACGATGAGCCTATGCAAAATAGGACGAAAAATAACAAATAAATAAAAATTGACCAAGGCGCTGGGAGCATGGATCCACTGACCGGCCGACCATTCCGTGGTCAATCCCACACTAGTCTCATATTTTTTTGTTATTTTCCTTAAGTTCATGAAAAACCTTTCGCTTGAATAAATATCCTTTGTTTTGAGGAAACTCCTCAACTTCATGGTGCCTCCTTCGCGCGGAGGAAATAATATAAAATTAAGGAGAGCATGAGGGGGCGTGACCATTGGCCAACCAGCCATGCCTTGGTCCTAGCCGGCCCCATACCTCATATTTCCTCATTATTTTATTATTATTGCCCTAATTTCATGAAAACTCCTTAATCTCATGATATTTCCTTCGTCCCATGAAAAATAATAAAAATTAGGAAACCCGTGTGCACGAGCCATGGCCGGTTGGACAAACCCTAGATGGCTCACACGTCCCACTTTTTTATTAGCATATTTTTCATGTTTTCATAATCCCATGAAAATTCCCTGATTTCATGATATTTCCTTCAAATTATGAAAATTCCTTCAAATCATGAAATAATGCATAAAATAGGGAAAACGCACGGGAACGGGCCTTGGTCATCCAGTCATGCTCCAAGCCGGTCTCACACGCTCACACGTCCCTTATTTTATTATTTATGATTTTTTATGTTTCCCTCGTCTCATGGAAACTCCTTGATTTCAACAAAACTCCTTCGTTTTATCTTATTAGGAAAAATGTTATGGGACCGGCCCCTTTGATTTTCCTGAGTTTTACTCTCTGGATGTTTTCACCTCCCGAAAGAGCTTAAAACCTAAATATTCCATCATAGGGAGAAAGGAAATTCTTTTCCGTACGGAATGGAGGTGCGGACCAGCAAAATCCGAGTCCGTATGAGAAATCTATGTTGATTCTACCAAAGGACGCTAATTAGGGTTTCAACCAATCTGGGAGTGCTCAAACGATCAACATTTGATCCCGTGACCACCCAGGGATGGTTTCATGACCCCTTGGTCGGTCCCTCACCTCTTCATAATTCCTTCACTTTTCATTATTTTCCTTCATCCGATGAAGTTTTGACGGTTTAATCAGAAAACCTTAATTTTGTCATATTTTCTCAAATGGTCGCTCAAACGAGCACCAAAAATATCAAAATTCTTATAACTGAGACACGGATGTCTCAATGACGAAATCATGTTACCTTGACCGACCAGGGTTGGCTTTGTGGCTCGCAATGAGCTAGTCCCACGTGTTTCTCACAATCTGACCTAATTTGCACAATTGCACGTATTAGGTCCAAAAACTCTCCAAACAATTTCGGAATTTGACGGAGTGATCATCATTTGATCCCATGACCACCCATGGCTGGTTTCACAACCCCTTGGTCGGTCCCTCATATTTTAATAATTAATTAGGTTCTATCACCTAATGCTGAACCCAGCAGTAATTCAGTAAATGATTAAACCAGCATTTAATCATCCTTTCAACAACTCACCAACTCTTCAAAGAGGTCTTGGATTTTTCTCACGTGAGCATATGAGAATTTCATGGTCGATCCATGGTCCCATGAAGCCGGTTCTCCTTCATTCTATGGTTAATTTCAAATAAACCATCAATTGGTCATCAATTGATCAAATTAGGGTTTCTGAATCCAAGGATCATGATTCCAGATTCAAACACTAATAATTTCACACTGATCTCATGATCAGTATTCTTATTAATTATGCTCGGTTCAACTACCAGGGATTTAATTAATATTTTATTTTGGTCACGCTACCATTATTTAATCAAACGAGCAACACTTTCCCAGATGAGCAATATTTACTCAAATTAACGAATATTGGAACTACCAATAAATTAGCGAGCAACACTTGCTCTCCTTAACGTTCGGATCCTATCGCTGTCTTAGCAGACACGTTCGATTCATGTGTTGCAGAACATTTTACAAAATCATGTTTAACTCAGCAAATACGTGGACTCATCATCCCACGAAGTCATGAAATCAACAACCGACTTAATTAACCACGAGACATCAATCGTGTCACTTGGGGGGATATCAACTAGGGTTTTGGTTTGGCGGTCTACGGCACGTGTGTTCAAACACACGATGAAATGTGAGCAAGTCGTGCAATTAGTTGAGGGAGTTAGCGAAGTAGTGGGTGGAAAATCAACCAAGTTTCTACACGATGAGCGCAACTGGTTTCAAGCATTATTTCCATCTCTCCACTCCTTCACTCCATCAACTGTCACACTTCATGGGATCATGGTGTTTTCAACTCCGGCATTATATAATGTCGCTGAATCCTGATTGAAAGAACAAGATTCGAAGGGTTATCAAACATTCGAACACAATCGTTTGAACGAGCAATTTCTCACCAAAGTTCATACAGACGCACTTTTGTCTACACGAACTCACAGAAATCACTCACAATCAGGAAAGATTCAATCATTTAGAGCATTTCACGCTGAAATCATAACACACCTACAATCTTAGATCACCATTGATCTTACACATTTCTTAGCTTCCCTCCTACAGATCAACCCATCCTATCTTGTGACCGAATTTACTCTGGAACGACCATTGTCTTGGTTTAGGCCGGAGTACTACATATTGATCTCTCGAACTTAAATCACCCCATTCATAGCGGCGCATCTGTGTGAGGTTAAACATTTCACTTGGTTCAAGGAATTTCCTCCGCACGGTCGTCCTCAATTCCGCAAAAACCAGCAGATCATTTTTCCCTATCTACAGATTGGCAACCACAGTGGGAGATCATTCTCTCGGTTGCAATCTCTCATTTTCACAAGATGGTTGGTCTTAGTTCAGGATCAGTCACAAATCCTGACGCAAATATTGCTAGCACTAGCAACAATGAAGATATCCCAGAAACTGTTCCGGACACTAGCACTGACGGTGGTGACATCATTCCTCCTCACACCAACATGGAAGGTCATCCTTTGTTCGGCCGACATCCCGAAGAGGTCAGAGGAAACCCACCACTAACTATGGTTGATCTCGTCAAAGCGCAAGAAACTCTTGCAAAAAATCAGACAGATATGGCTGCAGTGCAACAAAATCTATTTGATCACTTGAAGACTATTACTAACAAGCTGTTAGAGAAAACTCCAGACAAAGGGAAAGAGAAGGAGAAATCCTCAGATGCTGCTGACCCTGAGGTAATTCCAATTCACATCTTGAATGATGACGAAACCAACAAAGCCACGGGCAATTCATCAAAAGAATCATCAAGTTTCATCACTCGAGAAGACTTGGAGTGCCTTCTGGAAAATCATGGGAAAGATAATACACCGCATGTCCATCGTCACCAACCTCCCTATCCTACCGCTACACAAAGAACTCCACTTCCTAAAGGTTATATCTCCCCAAATTTTACTCTGTATGATGGAACTGGCAATGCTCGAGAGCATGTATCTTACTTCCTTGAAGCCTTAGGAGAGCATGAACATAACCATGTCGTCCGTCTCAAGGAATTCTCAAAATCCTTGAAAGGCATAGCATACACCTGGTACAACAACATTGCACCGGGGACCATCAATAATTGGGGAGAGATTATTAACGCCTTCTACAGAAAGTACTTCTTCGTGTCAGAGAAAGTTACTCTCTCTGACCTTGGAAGAATGTTTCAAAGGGTTGGTGAAAATCCCAATGACTTTGTGAAAATATTCAGAATCCAAGCCTTGAATTGTCATGATCCAAACATCACGGAGCAACAACTGGTGGATTTGTGCATCAATGGCATGCTCCCAGTCTACAGAGCTCTTTTGGAGAATCTATAATTCTAGACTTTCTCAGATCTCCACGAAGCAGCGAAGAGGTCGGCAACCACTGCGCCTGCTCTGTTAGAAAGAGAAAAATCCACAAAGACTGAAGAAGCACGAGACACTCGGGAAGCATACGCCTAGTCAATAAGCAGTACAGTCTGCAATCTTCCGCAAATGCTGTCACAAAAGGGAGCAAACGGAAATCTGAACCACAGCGCAAGCATGCTTCTCCCATCCCTTCAAAGGCACAAAAGAAAGATAATGTGGAAACGTCTCCTCAGCATATGGAAGATCCAGAAGCACCTGATTTCCCCTGCTCCATTGAAGAAGTCATCGAATTTCTAGAATCATGGATTCAAGATGGTGCAATCAAATTGCCATATGTCAAGAAGGAAACAACTGAAGAGGCGATAGAAAATCCTCGGTACTGTCGCTTCCATAGGTTCATCGGCCATCCTACAAATGCTTGTAAGACTTTGAAGCGCATATTTTAATAAAAGGTCAAGTCAGGGGAACTTAATCTGGGGACTTAAGGAGTGCACAGAGATCCTCTTCCTGTCAGAACTTTCTCTACCTCCGAAGCCCCAATCAAGGAAGCAGTCTAGTCATTAGTAGAGCATATATGCGAATTACTCTATCTATCGAAGGCGCAAAGAGGAGATATGTTTAAGGCTTTGAATCACATAGTTTCCTGGAAGCACCTGCTAATTTCAGATATACCTCCTGAACCTTCAGCCACTGACAAAGAAATGAACGAATGGGGACTGCTCTCCACAGTGCATGTTAAAGGAAATGAATTCAAAAGGGATTTTATTGATGTTGGTACTGCCGTCAACATCATTCCTTTAAAGACTCTTAGAGATGCTGGCATTACTCAACATGAGGCTACTCACGCTCCCACAACAATCATAGATCATGAAGGAATTCTCAAGGATGCATATGGATTCATCAATCTCAAAGTTGTGAAAGGTTCGACCTGCACTGAGACCAAATTTTACATAATCCGGGAAGACCCTGGATATGACATGATTCTTAGGTGCACATGGATCCATGATGGAAAAGTTGCACCAACCCCTTCGGTTGTACTTTCATCCACTGAAGAAACCTCTGACTCGGAAGAAAAAGCGGAAGATATCTCGCCATTTGAATATCTAGAGGAGGTCAAAGCCTTGACAGAACTTGCACATAATTCTAGGGAGCATCCAAACGCTTTTGTCAAGAGATTCCACGCTCAGGCAAGTCTTATTCCTTCTCATGTGCCCATATTGTCAGTTCTCAAATATGCTCATTTGGTTCGAGGGCTTCACTCCACAAATGATTTATCAATTACAAAATGCTATGCGTGGATCATCGCACCGCAGAAATATTTTAACCAATGGCTGAATCCAGATCCTCTTCAAGCTGATCATCCAATCAAGCGATTCATTGTAGAAGATGCGGCTAAACATGACAGGCAATATGAGGGATGCTCCCTTTTGCACGAGTGTCCACATGTGCCACAGCCCTGGAGTCACATCTCGAAGGATTCCAAATCAACAGAAGATATTCAAGGCACGGATTGCAAGGCCAAACAAGTTCAAGGAAGGAGATTTGGTTCTCAAGGAAACTAAACGGGATCTCCATTCTGCAAGGAACTCCAATTGGGAAGGACCGTTTATGATCGCTAAGTCCATGATCTAAGGATATTACAAACTGATCAACACAGATGGACGGATCCTACCAGTGATCCACGAAAATTGGCTTAAGGTGTTTGTCTAGGACTATGGGACATTCGAGGTACTGAGCGCTTGAGCATTCATGACGTCTGGATTTGGCATTTTAGTATTTTCTTTCATTGTATTTCAATTCCTCCAAAACGTTTGCAACCCTTGCAATCAGTATTTGAATTCAGCAATTTATCAGAAGTTCAGTTCATATTTCTTAAAGGAAAATCCCTATCAAATCCAAAAGAAAATCTTTAACCATCTACCAATCCAAAACCATGATATCAAAACCCAAATAAAACCTCATGTCTCTCAGAAATTCATAAGCCTAAAAGATTATGCAAAAAAAATCAAAGGAAATCAGCAAAGAAATATTTTTGCGCCTCCGCATCCTTCAAAGCCTGTAAAGCCGCCTGCTTCTTGCCCAGCTCTTCAGACATCCTGGCAATCTTGTCTTCCTTCTCCATCACAGCATCATTGGGAAGGGGTATGTTATTTTCACATGAATCCTTAATAGCATTCATCTTCTTACGAAGCCACTTCACATTGAAGCCAAGTCTCTCAGAATTCTCCAAGTTGAACTCCCAATCAAAGAGTACATCCGGAGTTACAGTATTTCTGGCTCTAGTGCATATGGCGCTTACAACACGCAAGAGTACACTTACCTGCATTATTAAAGCATAAGCACGCCTAGGATTCATGTCAACAATTATATGGTCAAATTTCTCCCATATTTTCTTGTACAAACCCGCATATCCAATAGGAACGCTGAATCCACCAACCGACTCATGATACGGGAGTGAGGCATCGAACGGAGGGCCAAAATAAACTTCTGCATTTGGGTATTCATGCACAACCATACGGTTTTCAATTACTGGAATAACTTCTACAGTCAAGGCAACAGTTTCTTTAGTATTTTCTGTCGGTGTCCTGGGTTCTTCTATTACAGCAACAATCTGAGTCACCACGACTCCATCAACAATGCTTTCATGACCTTTAGGAGCAGAGATGTTATCCTCCCTATCAATAGCCTCAAGGTCACTCGTTTCATCATTTTGGATTCCTTCATTCTCAACTTCGATATTTTGTACCTAATACGAAGATTACATGAGATTAGGATCATCCAAGCATGAAACCAAAGGAAATCATGAACTACAACATGCAATATGTTTAACATCATCAAATAATTTCATTATACATGCTAGATGTCAGTAAAAGACGTGAAAGTCACAAAATCACGTTTTGCAACAAGTCCGCCTGAGGAGATTTTACACTTCCCTGTACAACGCAATGAACTGGGAGCAATTGGTGAAGAATCAAGGGTATAATTATATACCATTCCCTTCGTATGGGTATTGCCTAAAACATGTCAAAATTTCATAGCAATCGGATGAACGAGCAAAAAGATATGGTCGAAACTCGGGACTACACATATCTGAAAACGTTCTGAAAGTCTCATGGAAATTCACTATTTCGTCTTTTTCAGGCTCTGAACGTGCTCAAAACGTAAAAATATTCTTTGCTAAAGCTTGGAAATTTCCTGGGTTTGAATATGCATATGCGGATCAGCAAAATATGACATCAAACGAAGATTCTACGACGTTTTTTCTTAAAATGCTGAGTTCTGAATTTTCTGGTGACGTATTTTCAGCAAAACTTGTCATATATTCACATACATTCTCGTTCAGTCATTCATAGATCAGCAAGTTTATACTTCTATGGATGAAATACAAGAGAAATACTTACTCGGGTGGTTTCCGAAGCATTCAAAGAACCAGGATTGCTCACATCAATGTCGACAGCTCCGCTACCTTCATTCGGTCTTGAACCCTGAGAGTTCTCTTTATCGTCATCCTTCGTACGACCGTCACCGGTATTATCTACAACCATGGAATTATTTTCCTGGACATATCCCCTACAATTAGCATTTCATTCATAAAGCGCCATGATTACTGTGGGGAGAGATACTTACAACTTCTTCATCGCTCAAGTCAGAAATTGTTTCCTCAAGAGCGGAAAAACGAAGACCATCAATACTTGATGGGGAAAAGTTCTACAACGGAACAACAATATCAGTTTCATGATCCTAATAATACATCCGAGAAAGGGTCATAACAAAGAGAGTACTGGAAACTCACCAAAGCGCCAGCTGGGGACTTTATAGTATTGGGTAACAGCTTATAGCTCTTATGCCTGCCTTCTCCGCCATGAACAACAGCCTCAATCTCTGAGAAATCTACACGGGTTCGAGGTCTTACAACATGACCATCCTGTGATAAATTTCAACAGCATAATCAGAATATAATTATCATAATTCTTATGGAGATTATATAACAAAGCGCACCTGAGAACATCCTGGAGACGATTTTCGCTTATCACCAGAGAGATACTTCAATCTAGGTCGACTAGAAATCCTCTCATCAGAAGGAAGATCCTTCACTGGAGGCTGACCAACTGTCACAAATTCATGCAATCACTCAAATTGATCGTCCCAGAAGGCTGCATAACCTGGAGTCACATAGGCGAATCTGTCAGAGCAAGGGAACCAGTATTTACTTCCTTCCACATGAGTATGGTCCAAATGAGTCATGAGCTGCTCGGCTGATGATTTCCTCCTACGAATAGTCAGAACGCACTGGTCCATACCCATTTATCGAGATGCTCTATCAATATTATACTCTTCCACTGAAAATTCCCCGTACGAGACTGACAGCAGATGACCAGGGGTGCAACTCAACATGAAAGACTTCTCACCATCGCTCAAATCTGCACCAGACGACAAGCTAGTACTCTCTCCAGTATTGAAAGTCATTGGTTGGGAAACATAGGAAGGCACTGACACCCAAGGACAAAAATTGAACTCAGACTCATCATCCAACACGTCAATAAGGTGCGCCTTAGACCGAGGTTGCTTTGTGGACCAACGCATGATCCTAGCATTGTCTTTCTCAGGGAAAATGTGGCGAGCGTCAGTATTGGGTCCTTGCAAAACATTGCGTGGGATGGGTGCATAATTCTTGAAGTGTTCCCACATCAAGGCTTGAAGAAACATCATGTTAGCAAAACATTCAATATTCATGAAGCTATTCGACACACTGGAGTCTGTAACCAAAGAATCTAAGTTGTAATACAAGGAGCCCAAGAACAAGCTACCTATCGGAAGTTGATCACCTTGAGCCATGTTAATAGCAAAGGGGATCACGAAAGGCTTCAACAAGTTTTCGTTGTCTTCAAAGACATCTCTGGACAACCATAAACACAAGAAAGCAGCAATGGGTAATATATTGTCAATAGGTTTATCAGAAACCTCATATTTGGGCCACCAACGTGTCAACCAGAGAGCATAACATCCTTTACTGCAAGCCTTGTTTGATACCTCCATTGAAGCTATCAAGACGTGAGAAATGGCGGTCTCCTCATCTGAAAGATCCCTAGGGAGATTGCCCATGATTGGGAGGTGCATCAAAGCTGCAACGTCTTCCAAGGTAACATTAAATTCTCCCCATCTGCATATGAAGGTGTGAGTGGGAATACACCAACGAGCAAGCATAGCTACTATACTCCTTGCGTCATGATAAATGAACAAATCTCCAGAAGCCTGAATAGCTCTCGTCACCTGCGCCTGATCGAGCATGGCCCTCACATGAGGAAAACCCAGCATATGCCTCGCCCATCCAGCAAATTTCTCCAAAGGTCGACGAGAAAGTTTGAATTCTATAATTGATGCAAAGAAGACTACTCGCACAAGACAAAATCGGATGACTGTCTTAGGAGTCACAAATTTCTTATGAGTGATAGTTCTGGGATTTATCAGAAGACGATATGCTGGAGACTTCAGATGTTTTTCGGTTCCCAGAGTATCTTCCTCAAAGAATGCGTCATCAATGTTTGGGATGTTCTTAATCCCAGGAGCTTCATCTTCATCTTCACCAACATAAGCTTCATCTATGCATGTCTCATCTCTGGATATCTCATCATCAACACACATTTCATCTCTTGAAGAGTCGTTAACTTGGGAGTTGGTCATATTTATGAAGTAGCTGCAAAATTCACATTACATTCTACTTCAGCGCATCATCCAGAATCAAGGAAATACTAGCGTCTAATGGTAATTCTTAACTCTTACCTTTTTACGCTTCCACTGAACAGTAGTGAGAGTAATGCTAGAGTTAATGCTCCAAAATCGTCTGCTTCTTCAAAACCTACAAAAGACGTTCAAAAACTAAGATTTTTCATAAAATCATGAACATTTCTACTGTGTGAACATTCACCATAGAATTATGAAAATTAAGACATTATTTCATAATGAGTAATCTTTATCTCTAAGCAACATCACATAAAACTCAAGTTTTGATTTTAGAGAAATAATATTTATTTGCATATATATATATAAACAAAACGTTCACGTAAATAAATAAATATTTTCAACATGAGCCAGGCTCATAAAAATAAATTGTGGATACTCCACGGTTCAAAAAAATTAAATAAAAATCCATGAATCTACCATGGTTTTGCAAAACCCTTGTCCTTCGTGCCGTCATACGTCTTCAAGACGAAGGTTTATTTCAATTTTGTGAAAACTCACGCATTATATGATAAAGTTTTACATGAAAGCTCATACATAAAATTTTATCACTGAACACAAGTTCATGTATACATAAAGAGGAGAACTCGCTTCTCCGCACCATCGTTATTCTTTAAAACTAAGATTTTACTACGACAAAAATCTCACTTTTTATGATCAAACTTTGGCTCACGAGAAAGCTCATCAACATAGTTTCATCACTGAACCTACATATTCATATATGAAAGGAAATCACTCTTAAATCAGGGATTATTACTAGTTTTCAAAAACTAACGATCAAACGAACATACATTTTCAAAAACGAAGGTTTTTTCAACAAAACCCACAATCATATATACACGAGTATATAGTTTTATCATGATCAATATGTGAACAACCCATAAAACTCATGAGCATCAGAAAAAAAAAAAAAAAAATTTGGACGCATACATGTCGGCGCCGGCGGAAAACTGCCGGACGGCGGCGGCGCTGGAGCTCCGGCGATTTTTTTTCCTCCTCTCCTGGTGCTGGTGTGAAGGTGATGAAGTGAGGGAAGCTGTTGGTTGTGGGAAAATTAAAAAAAAGAAAGAGAAGGAATTCCTTTTATATCAAACTTTATTTCCAAAACCTAATTTTCCAAGGATTTCCTTGTTGGGCCCAGCCCGCGAATCCTGAATGACCAAGGTCCTGTCATCCAAATCAGCGGTTCAACACCAACTCATGCTCACCAAACGACATTCTATCATGCCACTAGATCCTGCTTTCAAGTCATGATATGCTCGTACGATCGAAATCCGGTAACATCTTAACTAATGGCTGAGTTCAATTACTTGCACTGTTATGACCGGAAAATCCCCATTCAATGCTGACTGAGGAACACGGCTTTCCTCACTAAGCAAGGGACTTAATGTAAATGGTGTATTTTCGACAAAGGCTAAAATCGTAAACCCATAATTACATGAACCTCTGACTCAGCAATTAGGCGTGAATATGGAGACACGGGTCTCTCATCGAATCCTATGATGGAGAATACTTTCTCTCAGAGTGCATATAGATATGTTGTCTCACAGCTGGACAAAGAAATATCTCATGAGTACTGAATACTTCGGTCATTATTTCTATCACGGGATGAACAACTCCCGAACAACTTGCTCTGCTAGTATAAAGTCATAAATTAATCATTCCTAAATTCTTGGATTCATCCGCAGAATTTATGAAAATATTCAAATATTTTCGCAGATATCTTATTACGCAACTCATAGTTCTTCCCAGAAGAAGTCCATGGATTAGTAATAAATATTGGACGCACATGCATCAGAGCTACCACCTGAGCGAGCCCTGTCTCAAACTTAGATTCTTGGATTCATCTGCAGAATCGCTGAAAATATTCAGATATTTTCGCGGATATTTCATTATGCAAACCATGGTTCTTCCCAGCAGAATTCCATGTATTAGTAATAAATATTGGACACACGGGCATCATGGCTACCGCCTGAGCAAGCTCTGTCTCACACCTAAATTCTTGGATTCATCCGCAGAATTGCTGAAAATATTCAAATATTTTTGCATATATTTCATTATGCAAACCATGGTTGTTCCCAGCAGAAGTCCATGGATTAGTAATAAATATTCGACGCACGGGTATCAGGGCTACCTCCTGAGCAAGCCCTGTCTCAAATGGTGCAATTGTATTCAACAATGATACATTAATAATCACCGCACGAGCGAGTATTTCAAAATACGATGAAACGATGAGCCTATGCAAAATAGGACGAAAAATAACAAATAAATAAAAATTGACCAAGGCGCTGGGAGCATGGATCCACTGACCGGCCGACCATGCCGTGGTCAATCCCACACTAGTCTCATATTTTTATCATATTTTTTTGTTATTTTCCTTGAGTTCATGAAAAACCTTTCGCTTGAACAAATATCCTTTGTTTTGAGGAAACTCCTCAACTTCATGGTGCCTCCTTCGCGCGGGGGAAATAATATAAAATTAAGGAGAGCATGAGGGGGGCGTGACCATTGGCCAACCGTCCATGCCTTGGTCCTATCCGGCCCCACACCTCATATTTCTTCATTATTTTATTATTATTGCCCTAATTTCAAGAAAAATCCTTAATCTCATGATATTTCCTTCGTCCCATGAAAAATAATAAAAATTAGGAAACTCGTGTGCACGAGCCATGGCCGGTTGGCCAAACCCTAGATGGCTCACACGTCCCACTTTTTTATTAGCATATTTTTCATGTTTTCATAATCCCATGAAAATTCCCTGATTTCATGATATTTCCTTCAAATTATGAAAATTCCTTCAAATCATGAAATAATGCATAAAATAGGGAAAACGCACGGGAACGGGCCTTGGTCATCCAGTCATGCTCCAAGCCGGTCTCACACGCTCACACGTCCCTTATTTTATTATTTATGATTTTTGATGTTTCCCTCGTCTCATTGAAACTCCTTGATTTCAACAAAACTCCTTCGTTTTATCATATTAGGAAAAATGTTATGGGATCGGCCCCTTTGATTTTCCTGAGTTTTACTCTCTGGCTCTTTTCACCACCCGAAAGATCTTAAAACCTAAATATTCCATCGTAGGGAGAAAGGAAATTCTTTTCCGTACGGAATGGAGGTGCGGACCATCAAAATCCGAGTCCGTATGAGAAATCTATGTTGATTCTACCAAAGAACGCTAATTAGGGTTTCAACCAATCTGGGAGTGCTCAAACGATCAACATTTGATCTCGTGACCACCCAGGGCCAGTTTCATGATCCCTTGGTCGGTCCCTCACCTCGTCATAATTCCTTCACTTTTCATTATTTTCTTTCATCCGATGAAATTTTGACGGTTTAATCAGAAAACCTTAATTTTGTCATATTTTCTCAAATGGTCGCTCAAACGAGCACCAAAAAATATCGAAATTCTCAGAACTGAGACACGGACGTCTCAACGACGAAAGAATGTTACCTTGACCGACCAGGGTTGCCTTTGTGGCTCGCAATGAGATAGTCCCACGTGTTTCTCACAATCTGACCTAATTTGCACAATTGCACGTATTAGGTCCAAAAACTCATCAAATAATTTCGGAATTTGACGGAGCGATCATCATTTGATCCCGTGACCACCCAGGGATGGCTTCACAACCCCTTGGTCGGTCCCTTATATTTTAATAATTAATTAGGTTCTATCACCTAATGCTGAACCCAGCAGTAATTCAGTAAATGATTAAACTAGCATTTAATCATCCTTTCAACAACTCACCAACTCTTCAAAGAGGTCTTGGATTTTTCTCACGTGAGCATATGAGAATTTCATGGTCGATCCACGGTCCCATGAAGCCGGTTCTCCTTCATTCTATGGTTAATTTCAAATAAACCATCAATTGGTCATCAATTGATCAAACTAGGGTTTCTGAATCCAAGGATCATGATTCCAGATTCAAACACTAATAATTTCACACTGATCTCATGATCAATATTCTTATTAATTATGCTCGGTTCAACTACCAGAGCTTTAATTAATATTTTATTTTGGTCACGCTACCAATATTTCATCAAACGAGCAACACTTGCTCAGATGAGCAATATTTACTCAAATTAACGAATATTGGAACTACCAATAAATTAGCGAGCAACACTTGCTCTCCTCAATGTGAGGATCCTATCGCTGTCTTAGCAGACACGTTCGATTTATGTGTTGCAGAACATTTTACAAAATCATGTTTAACTCAGCAAATACGTGGACTCATCGTCCCACGAAGTCATGAAATCAGCAACCGACTTAATTAACCACGAGACATCAATCGTGTCACTTGGGGGGATATCAACTAGGGTTTTGGTTTGGCGGTCTACGGCACGTGTGTTCAAACACACGATGAAATGTGAGCAAGTCATGCAATCAGTTGAGGGAGTTAGCGAAGTAGTGGGTGGAAAATCAACCAAGTCTCTGCACGATGAGCGCAACTGGTTTCAAGCATTATTTCCATCTCTCCACTCCTTCACTCCATCAACTGTCACACTTCATGGGATCATGGTGTTTTCAACTCTGGCATTATATAATGTCGCTGAATCTTGATTGAAAGAACAAGATTCGAAGGGTTATCAAACATTTGAACACAATCGTCTGAACGAGCAATTTCTCACCAAAGTTCATACAGACGCACTTTTGTCTACACGAACTCACAGAAATCACTCACAATCAGGAAAGATTCAATCATTTAGAGAATTTCACGCTGAAATCATAACACACCTACAATCTTAGATCACCATTGATCTCACACATTTCTTAGCTTCCCTCCTACAGATCAACCCATCCTCTCTTGTGACCGAATTTACTCTGGAACGTCCATTGTCTTGGTTTAGGCCGGAGTACTACAGATTGGTCTCTCGAACTTAAATCACCCCCTTCATAGCAGTGCATCTGTGTGAGGTTAAACATTTCACTCGATTCAAGGAATTTCCTCCGCACGGTCGTCCTAAATTCCGCAAAAACCAGCAGATCGTTTTTCCCCATCTACAAATCCATGATTCAAGCACAAGTTAGACAAATGCGAGTCTAACGAGTCGGGATTAGTGGTGGTTTATGAACCTGAACCATTGACCAAGCATTAGGATGATAGACATAATCATGATAGCAAGTTAGACGTCTCTTATTTGGAGCATGTGAATTAAGGTCACGAGTCGACAGATGATTACTTGGAATGGTATGGACGCTTCTCTCACCCTTGGGTCATCCGGATAGATGCTCCTTTCACTCGAAGGAGCAAAAAGGCATCTTCCTCGGCTTCTACATATGACACAAGAGATGATTCCACTATTCTTAAGCTTGTGGTAAGTATTTTTTTTTTGGTATTGTGTTATTCACAAACATACAAATATGCGTTATTTAATCTGAATTGGTATTTGAATGCAAATAGAGGGAACAAATGAAGATTCTTCTCAAGGAATTTTGTTGTTGGGCCGAGAAAGGAGAAGTGGTGGAACCTGAGCGACATCGGAGGTACGCTGATTATTTTAGTCACATTGAAAATACATCAGCAAAAAAGATGTTTGCCGATCTGGCTAAGCAATGTAAGAGGCCTAGGAAAACCCGTGAACAAATGAGACAAGAACGTGATCAACAGGGTGAAGCATGCCAAGGTGAGGAAAGCTCGTAGGAAAGAGAAGATGATGAATCCCAAATATTTAGTGCTAGTCAAGGTCGTCGTAAGAGAAGCCGGGCATCAGCTGTTGAAGGTAGTCAGGAAGTCCGAGATGGAGGTCGAGGCCGGGGTGGAGGTCGAAGCCGAGGTGGAGGTCGTAACCTTGAGTGAGGAGATGTTCTTCTAATGTT
The DNA here is from genome assembly GCA_023529315.1 of Papaver bracteatum. Taxonomy (NCBI): domain Eukaryota; kingdom Viridiplantae; phylum Streptophyta; class Magnoliopsida; order Ranunculales; family Papaveraceae; genus Papaver; species Papaver bracteatum. The sequence goes on along the minus strand of JAJJWX010005375.1, from coordinate 17,752 downwards.
ATGATGGATAACTTTAGTTTTTCGCAAACTTAAACTTAAGTTTCTTTGTTTTTTCATGGTTTGATACAACTATCTTGTGCTTGTTAAACTCTGTTAGTTAACACATTGGCGGTTTAGTTTATATGTTAGTATTTTTATTTTTCAAAAATAATTAGTGTTAATGTTTTGATTTAATATTACGTAAACAAATGATCCACCAAAGGTGTCATCATATTAATATATTGTTCTATGACGACAGTTTATCAAATAGTTGAAACATATGAAGAGGCGTTACAATTTATAAACACACAACTGATGACCCTAAGTGGGAAAATCATCCAGGAAATGAAACACATATTTCTCCCTTAGAGTCGTTCACATAATGGTTGTAAAAAATAACCACTCTTAGAGAAATTGAAATAGAGAACTGGGTAAAATTTCAGGACTAGAGTCGTTACAATGTTAAATGGAATTAAGTAACGACTCTAGTTGACAAAAAAAACCATCCCCCTTATAGTCGTTACTTTATTGGTTCTGAAATATAACGACCCTTAGAGAAATTTGAACAGAGAAATGTGTATAATTTCCGGATTGGTGTCGTTATAATTTAAATGGAATTAAGAAACGACTCTTGTGGACAAAATCTTCCTGAGCTGAACTCATATTTGTATTTTAGAGTCGTTACCTTATTGGTTGTGAACATTAACGACCCTTAGAGATATTTGAACAGAGAACTGGGTATTATTTCTAGACTGGTGTCGTTATAATTTAAACTGAATTTATGAACGACTCTTGTGGACTAAATCATCTAGAGATGAACACCTATTTCTCATTTCGAGTCGTTAGCTTTTCAAATGAAAAAATTAACGACTGTCATGTAAACTAACATCCAGGATTAGAGTCATTAACATATTGATATTGGTAGTTAACGACTCTTACATATATTTAAACAAGGGCTTTTTATAGAAATAGGCCTGTTTTTTTGGTGCTTTTCAAATGTAGGCCACTTTTTTTATTTATTGCTAGACTAGGAAAGTTTTGACCAAAAGTGATGGATGGAAAGTTAGCACCGTTAGGTGCACTTAAAATGACAAGACAGTCCTTTGAATCGGTTATTTCGACCCAACCAGATGTGTTGACCATGTATACGTCATCACATAGTGCGTACGTGGCACTGCTTACGTGGTAAGGCCCACATGGCACTTCTTACGTGGCTCTTCTTATCTTCTTCTCCATAAATCATAAATGACCATCTCCTAAACCACATACTTCTGCCTCTCTTCATTTTCAGATCTGAAAAATGGGTGGTGGTATCAATGAGAAAGCAAGTACTTAAACTAGTATGCTAGTGTGTTTAATGTGTGAAATGGAAGAAGATCATGAAACAAAAGCATGTCCATGGGTTTATTCAAGGTGCAAACATGTACCTTGTAATGGAGTAAGAGCTCTGTTGAGGTCTAAAACAGATGGAAGTAATGGAAGGTTGTTTTTGAAATGCTTGAATCCTACCTGCAACTACTTTGAGTGGTTTTCTCAAGCTTCGTCCCATTCTTCAGCACTTCCAATCAAGCTTCCATCAGATCATGGTTGTATTTCCTGTGGAGAAGACAATCACAGTGTTACAAGCTGTCTACTGAAGGTTCAAAAATGCTTCAAGGACAACTGCAACTCTCAATTGGAATTGAAGATTTGCAAAAATCAACACAATTTCAACATATCATACCTTGTATGCAAGAAGAAATCCTGTGATGCATTCAGATGGGCTTCAGATGCTCTTGTCATTGAAAGCAAAGAAAAAATGAAGGGTAAAGTCTATGAAATATGCAAGGAATTTAAGAAAAATCTGAAAATGTAGCCTGCAACAATTTTATAATAAAATTTAACCCATTTCAGAACTTTCATTGTCTTACAAAAGCATCCATTCATCCATTCACAAAATATATAACCAAATTGAAACATAATAATCAACCATATTGTTCAGATCCAGTCACAGAACAAAAATAAAAGAGACAAACACAAACATCATAAACCATCAAACTTTCATGTACTTCTTTGGTTTCTTCTTTCCCTTTGGATCTGCAATTGTGAATGTGACTTGGTTGTTGACAGATCCAACATGTTTGTTACTCTGATTGAAAGATGGTTGAGAAGAAGCCTTTCTCTTTCTCCCTTGGCCTGATTTTGCAGCACCTTGTTTAGAAGATTCACCAACACATGCTTTGTAACTATTGTTGTTCTTTATTCCATCCTGAGCCGTAGTAGATGCACCTGCAGAAGCACTAAAAACTGGTTTCTTTCTGTTGTACTTCCTTTTTGCTGGTTTAGGGACATAAGTAGATGATGTTGATCCATCAACAAAGGTTCTAGGTTTGTCTCCCTTTGGATTCTTTCCAACCTCTCCACCAGCACAAGTGATTGCATAGTGACCATAAACTCCACACTTCTTACACTTTCTCATCTTCTTCACTCTTCCAGGTTCATCCCATGAAGGAATCCTCTTCTTCCTTGGCCTTCCAGTTTTCCTTATGATAACAGGAGGATTAATGAACTCTACCAGTATATTCTACACAAACAAAGGAAGAAAGAGAAGACATTGGTTAAGATGTGAAATAATCCTTAAAGGTTGTGTACTATATAAAGCATGTATGAAAACCTAAAAGAATCTTTCCTATTAATAAATATTTATTACATTAACAAACAATATCTTACTCAGCCCAGTTTGGTCTCAATGGTGTTAAAGCACATACATCATGTTGATAGCAAGTGATAGCAAGTGTGAACACACATGCCTTTTTGGGAAGATCCACAACAAATATTCAACATCAAACAAAGGAAGAAAGAGAAGACATTCCCTTAAATCCAGTGAACTAAACAAATGATTTAAGTCATGCATCTTTATAAAACATGTTTGAAAACCTCAAAGAATCTTTCCTCCTTAATAAATATTTATTACATTTGTGCAAACAATGATCTTATCTCAAAGGGTTTGGCCATGTTGTTGAAAGATTACAGAAATTGTTGTTGATGTGTTCAAAGCTATCATATGAAAACCTAAAAGAATCTTTCCTAGAATCTAGTAGATACAATGCAGCTACTTCATCCTCAACAAACAATTTATCCATGTGTTTCTAAAAACAAACAAGACATAAATAGTATCAAACTCATGTTGGTAATACTTGAAATTACATTATACTGTTTTGAGAAATGAGCAAACCTGGTAGTGTCTCTTCTTGTAACATTTTGCAGCATTCCAGAAATGTACATGTAAGCTGTATGACTTGAAATACTTCTTGAAATTCTTCATCAAATGTCTGCCAAGTAGCAAAGTATTAGTTAGTCATTCAACTGATATTATTAGGAAATATTGCAAAAGGAAATAGATTAATCTTTGGTACATGGATAACCTTACCTGAAACATAATCTGTGCTCATCCAAGCATAAGTATGTGTCACAAGCTTCACTAATACCCTTTTGCTTGTCTGATATAATGGTGAAATGCAAGTCTTCACCCAATATAGCTTTCAAATCATGTAGAAATATCTTCCAGTTCTCAATGGTTTCATTCCTACACACCATTATACCAAGAGGAACTAAACCATTTTGACCATCCAGACCTGTTGCAACCAGTAACACACCACCATACCTCCCATACAAGTGGAAAGCATCCAATCCTATGATTTTCCTACATACATCCAAGAATCCTTCTATAGCAGGCTTGAAGCATAGTGTCATTGACAAGAATGTGCAATCTTTGGTTCCATATGAGAAATTTGCTACACTTCCAGGCATTTTTTCCTGCAATTACAACAAATTAATGTTAATGCCATATAATTTGAAATATTAAGTCATGTTAATGCCATATAATTTGTAACATTAACAAACAAAAAATGTTACCTTCACCATTTCACAGAATGCATGAATTTTCTTATACTGATCCTCATAACTGCCATGAAGATTTTGCAACACAATATTTCTTGCTCTCCATGATGTATGGTACTTAATGTTCACTTTTATTGTTTTGTTGAACTTATTTTCCAATGACTCAGGATCATGGATTTTGTTTTTGTTACCAACAGTCTCCAACCTTTTCATGTACCAGTCAGCTACAAATTCTGGATTTGCACATCTGTTCTCTCCTTTAATATTTCCATTGCATGTGTGCTTCACATTCCAACTTCTCAAGGTATATGTAGTTCCTTCACCCTTCATAACTCTTCCATAAATGAACATAGGACACTTCTGCTTCTCATTATTAATGCACTTCACCCTAATCTTGTAGTTGTTTGAATCTATGAACTTGACCTGATGTTTATGCTTCACACAGTAGGCTCTCAAATACTTCTTGAATGCTTTCTTGCTCACAAACTTGCTTCCCTTCACTAGGCTATAAGGATCCACTTGTTCAAAAGTAATTCCCTCAGGGAACATCTCCTCATCTTCCTCATCCTTAAAATGATGTGCATACTCTTCCTCAAATTGTGTGTTATCATGAGGCTGTGAACATTTAGGCTTTAAACAATTAGGCCCAGCAGTCTTGTTGGTTTTTGCTACTTTAAGTTCAAGCCCATCAGTCTTGTTGGTTTCTGATACAAATTCCCAAAAACAAATGATTCAGTTAGATAACAAACAAACATAACAAACAAACCAAAAAACAAAAGACTACAAACAAAGCAAAATGACAATTTACCTTCTTCTTCTCTGTCAGAGACCAAGTCCCCATAATGGTCCTCTACAAAACAAAACAAAACAAAACAAAACAAAACAAAACAAAACAAAACAAAACAAAACAATTAGAACAAATCTATAATCAAACACAACAAAGTTTAAACAAAAACAGAAGCAATCACATACCTTCCTTGTCATTCTCAACCTCCACCTCCCAAAAGTTTGGATCACCAGCATCACTATCAACACTATCACCATTACTTGCAGCATCATTATCAACATTATCACCATTACTTGCAGCATCATTATCAGTACTATCTGAAAGATACCCATTCTCAACTTTTTGAATAAACTTATTGTAACTCTTGATATCTCTATCTTCACTGTCATTTTCATTCATCTTCAGGACATCCTCATCATCAGGGTTACATTCATCTTCTTTTACATTTTTCAAGTGCATGACATACTCATTACTTTTCTTGTATTCTTGGGCAACAGCAAACAAATCTTCCACCACTTTTTCTTGTGTTGTAGCTTCAACCCAAAAGTCATGATTGAAAAATTCCTCATCATTAACTTGTTCAGCTCCACTTGATTGTGTTTGTTCAGCTACACTAGGTTCCAAAACTGGATTATTCTCAGCTACACTTGCTTGAGTTTGTTGAGTAAATTGTGGACAATAAACATCTTCATTATCAACATATTTAGCATCAACATCTTTATCAGAAACATCTTCATCATCAGCTAAATCAATGTATATTGGAGTAGGATTCTTCTTCTTAATCCTAGGTATTCTTTGACTTCTTCTTACTGTCTTGCCATCCCTAAATTTCTTTGTTAATGTCTTGGGTGATGAACCACTAAAACCAACTGGCTTCTTAGGTGGAGTCTCAGAAACTGGCTTCTTAGGTGGAGTCTTAGAAACTGGCTTCTTTGGTGGAGTCTTAAAAACTGGCTTCTTTGGAGTCACATTCTTTATGGGTGTCATATGTGGTGGAGTAGGCTGTGAATCTTGACATAAACCAGATACTTCTAGGATCTCACCATTCTCATCTACTGGCATCACTTGCAAATACAATGTAATCCAACCATGTTCATCTTGAGTTGAATTTTCCCAGAAAAACCAAAACTCTGTATCATTAATGATATTTGATGGTTGGCATGGATCAACATACCATAGAAGGTCTAATGTCTCCCTACTGGTTAATCTCAACATAGGACTAATCCTAGACTTTAAATGATTTATACCCATAACTTCTCTGGACAAACCCCTAAACTCAAAACACATAGCAGGGTTAATCCAATCCTTTACCTTAATATCTCTGGTAGAAAAAATGTCTTGTTCAACCTCTGAGATAACCTCTTGAACCTTTTGCTTTTTACATTTAAGAACAAAAAAATATATATCAGACAAAGATTGGAAAACCCATCTAAGAAAAATTATGAAAATCAATTCAATTAATCAAAATTGGCAGAACCCAATTTTGAAATTAACAAACCCTAGAAAATGGTCAGTAGAACTTGATTATCAATGAGAACAAATTCGAACTTCATAAAAATTATATAAACAGATAAAACCCTAGAAATCTAAACACCGACGAACCTAAATAAATCAACCTTACAAACAAAACCCATAATTTGTTCATCAATGAAACGTTAAAATCAACCATGAAACCTATAAAAACATATTAGGGTTTTTTTGTTACCTCGATGTATTCTTATTCTTGCATCTCCTCATCTTCACCAACAGGAAATCTTCAATTTGTTCTTCGAATCTCAACTAACAACACACTGTTTCACTAATTTATCTCTCTACTAAAACCCTCTCTGAAGAACCCTCTCTGAAGAACAAGAGAGAAGAAGAAACTGACTGAATCGATTTCTCTCTCTGTCTTCTCTTATTCCTTATACCTTCCCGCGCTGTCGATGATAACAATGAAAAACTATCATGGCCGTTGAATTAATCCTCGAGATATCGTGATAGTTAGATCGGGCTATCAGATAGCAACACGTGGAGATCCTATCGAGGCAGGTGGACATCTTATCACATGTGACTGACACACACGTGTGAAGGATATTTTGGTAATCTTACCACATCTGTGATATCTCCTCATATGATATTTTGGCGAGATATTGACAAGTCAACGCGATAAATTGACCGAGATGGTTAAATTGGATGGAAACTGTTTAACTTGCCTAGTCTAGCAAGAAATAAAAAAAGTGGCCTAAGAATGAAAGTGAGGGTTCATACCAGGCCTAGTTCTATATATATTCCTTTAAACAATAAAATTGGAACGATAATGGGATTTTATTAGATAAGGAAATAATATTATATTAATCTCGTATTACATAATAGTTAATACGGGTATTCTAGAATTTGGCACATCAAATGTTCGTCGATGAACCTCCTAGCACGTCGATACAAGGTGGTATATTCTTTGTGGTGAATGAACTTAGTTTCCCCGTTGCAAATTCTCCAAAGCCCATTGAAGTGTTCCAACTGAAATTCAAATAATTCTAAAACTTTAGTATGCTCACTTTTAACGATGTGAAATGTTAACGGTTAATTTTTTTTGGATTACTTACTTTTTCCCTAAGAGGTGCTTGTGGATGGTGTTCGTACACCATATTCCTAACTTTAACATACTCTCGCATTGAACTTTTCATGTAGTTGAATCGAAAATCCAAGTCCCTACACTTGCGGTTAATGGGATTCCCGGTGCGGCCATAAAAGAACTCTTTCACTATCTTCCAAAACATGGAATGGATTTCATTAGGACGTTCACGAAACGTATTAGCAAACGATTTAATGAGACACAAATCTTCATAAGTTTCCCATTCCGCCATTACCACAAATTTTTAGAGTATTGGTACAGAATGAAGTGTTTTGGGACATTCAATAAGAGTAGTGGGCCTGTATTTTATAGAAGGTGGAGTGCAACGGTCTGAATTTTTGAAATTCCCCCAAAGGGTCATTCCATAACTTAGTAAATATAGTGACGACTCTAATCAAAAAAATTACATTTTATTACGTGATTGAATTACCACTGCGGCTCGATGTGATAAAACGGCTCTCCTCTCCATTTGGTATAAGCAGCTTGGGCAGCATGCCTATCCCCTTTGTGCATGGCGAGAAACTCGTTGTACTTGGTGCACCATTTCATAACAAAAATCGTCATATGCCTAATGTGGAATGGAAAATAAGGATATCGCTTTGGACCCGAACCAACTTGGGTCCAAAATATACTATCATCTTGATATTCTTCGTGAAGATCCTTGACGATATAATATTTTTTAACCCATTCGGTCTCTTCGTCGAATTGCTTGAATCATTCCTGGAGTTGGGATTATTCTTCGCCTCGTTTTTTGTCTCGCGCAACTCTTCTTCTTCCTTCGTAGGATATGGCGTGTTATTGTAGGGTTTTTTACTAGGCTGCATGCTTCTTTTGCATATTTCTTCCTCCATTGCCAAAATTGCGGAGGTTGGTCGCTTGCATCTTCTAACTATCTTTTCAATTGAATTGTTTGACATCTTAGAAATATTTGACTTTGATTTTTTTTCGGTTGTATTGGACAGTTCATGTTCAAATGTTTATATCTAACATATCCCAACGACTATTTTTATTGGGAAAAGTGTATTCAGAAATAGCCGTTAAATACATAAGATGTTAGAGTCGTTATTATAGGCTCTTTAAGAAGGTAACGACTGTATCCGGTTAAATCATTCTGGAGATGAGTAAAAATTGTACTTTAAGGTCGTTACTATATAAGTTTTTTAAAATAACGACCCTAGGTTACAAAAACATCCAGGAGACGAATAATATTTGTACATGAAGGTCGTCACATTATATGTTCATATAAATAACGTCTCTAATCTAAAAAAACTTATAGAATATTATCAAAAAAAATATCCAAGGATCGCTAAAACTTATGTTTAAGAAATAAACGACTTTTGTTTACCAAAACTTCCAGGAGATCATCTATTTTGTTTGGTTAGAGTCGTTACCTTATATTGGTACATATAATAACGACTCTAACTGAAAATAAACGAGAGGTCGGTTTGGTTATGTTTTAGCTGTTAAATGAGAACGAAATGAATATATATAACAGTAAATAAAATTTGTGCGGAAAGATATAACAACGTCTATTCAATAAGTAGTCTTTAAAATAAAACCATCTACCAAGAGGATGTTTCATAATAAATCTCAAAATATACATGTTTAAACCATTAAACAGTCATTAATACTTGCAATTCTTCACCCATGTCAACATGATCCGGCATCGGGTCCAAAGAATTCCACAAGTTCAGGTCGTACTCTTACTGGTTTGTCCACTCCTTTGTGAAGTCTCCCCACTCAGCATAGCCTACCCATGGCAAAGGACATTATGTTATCTTCAAGCCTATGTAATTGTTCATATTGACATGTGCCATTATAATTCTTATTTTCTTTAGCGCCGGCTCACACCTAGTTCTTGAGGGTACATACGTATAAGATCCTCCGGGGAACCCTACTCTGAATACATGAACGACACAAGAGAATGTGTCCGCTAAAAGTTGGGCACCAAAAGGCATTTGCATCCAAAACTTATAACCGTCCGTCTTTGACCCCTTTAGCCATTTAACGTTGGATACCAACTCCTTGAACTTCATTTTTTTATCTTTTGAATCTCCTTCCAAGATCATTGTTAGATAAAGTTGTTTTTCCTGAATAAGTTTAGCAGCCATTTGTCTCCTTGCATATTCGATTTGGGTGAGTTTTAGTTTGTCCGCTTCATCGAAATGGCCTAACCGTTCCGTTGCAACATGGTAACCACAATTTCCATCCGCGTCAACGTCGTCGGTGGAGATAAGGTGATCCAAGATGATGTAAGGAAGTTGATAGGTATACTCTTTATACAAAGTTTAAGCAACACGAAGCGAACTTCCTTGGGAATCTCTAGCGGTGCACAGATTACCCTTTATTCCTTTTATTCTCACCATTCCGCTAGTTTGGCTTTGCTGGGTGCCGACTGTATACTCAACATCATCCATATGACTTAGGGTGACTAGTTGGTTTTTTGGCCGACCCATTTTTCTTGGTAATGAAAGAGTTTTCATACTCACTATATTCCGCATGCACCTTATCATGGCGACACTGGTCCCTTGTACAACTCTTGTCTTCATTTACAGTTTCTCTAAATGACATTTTAGTTGTCGGACGCCCTGGTGGTTTTTGTTTTATAGTCTCTTCTTCTACCGCCAAGATCTTCCGGGCCGCCGGCCACAAGTTGGAAACCAATATTTATCTTACTGCACAATTCATTTTCATGTATTTTTTGTTGATGTACTTTCCAATTTCCAAGTCTCCGAACTATTGCTCAGCGTCCCCTGTGGGATTTGGTGTGAATGAAAGTTGCTTCCAGAATGGATCGATATCTCCAAGAGGAATTATATCTTTGTACCCACCAAGTTTATGTCTACACGGGAGGCCGAGCCATGTCTCTGTTGTACAATAACACTTCATCACCTTCCCAGCGGCGGTATTTGCTCTAAACTTTATAAGTTCTTCCATCATATGGGTTATTTCCCACCATGATACTTGATGTGCTACCCCCCGTAAAAAAATATTTGTCTCTAATGTATGCCATCAGAAAACGGTCTTTACTTATCTCCATCTGGGCCATTATTATTCTTAGATCATTCTCTGCGTGCTCGTGAATAACTTCCTGTACCGTAACTACCCCACCAGTATTCTCTTCCAGAATTTTTTTCGGACGACCATGAGACTGCTCTGAAATACTTGTAGACTCATTTTTGAAGTGCTTGTATCTATTGGTCCATGCATAAAAAACTTCTCCTTCCAAGGATTCAACCATGTATTCTGGAAATACTCGACAACCTTCTTATGATCCGTGCTCCAATCATTAATAAACTTTTGCAAGTTTGCATAATACTTAACCTCGGTCTTCGAATGATCCAAATGGTCCCAATCTTTGCAAAAAACTTTCCATAGATCCCCCTCTTCATCGTATTTTTCCTTTTCTCTTCCGCTCGCTCTTCTATGGACAGTGGACTAAGACGCTCGTCTTCCTCCTTAGAACGTTGATTACCCTTCTTAGTATGGATCTATTGGATTTGGTTCTTGCAATTTGAAAGAAGATTGGTTTGGATGTGCCACGTACAAAGAAAATGTTGAGCAAGAGGAAAAACCTGATGAATGGCACTCATAACTGAAAAATGCCTATCAGTAAATATAACCTGCGGAGTCTCTTTTCCACGGTAAATCAACCGCACTTGCTCAAAGGCCCAAACATAATCCTCTATTTCTTCTTTCTCCATAAAGAACCATGCAACTGTGAATGATTTTTTATCCGAAGTATGACTAACCACATTCAACAAGGGCATGTTATACCTGTTTGTCTTGTATGTGGCATCTATGAACAGAACCTGGTAAAAACACTGTGCCAAATCCACCATCATTGGGTGCGCAAGAAAAATATGAGTAACTTTATCTCCGGGACTAACTTTTGTTCGCATGGTGTAGTTAAGTTAATCTGCTAACCACTCAGATTGTTGCATAATTAACCTACCATCCCATTCCGTTCTCTTGATCGTTGCTTTGGAAGCATAGATTGTGGAAATGGTAGACAAGTTATCCTTAGATTCCACCCTTATTGCATTTAGGATCTTAAGAGGCCTACACCCCTTCATCTGTCGAACCTTCTCCATTTGATGCGGATTCAACCGGGCATATGCAGGGTGTCCATATAAACTTTTAGGTGGAGGATGGTTGTGACGACCGTCCAGAATACTATCCAATCTCCATAGAAAGGTTTCGTGATGCCTTTTGAAATAAATCCTAAACGGGCAGCCACACTTCTTCGACGCACTTTTGTAGACCCTACTAGTCTTCTTCTCATATTTGTAATTCTTACCTTTGTGACTTTTCCCCTTTTTCCCCGCTCTCTCGCACACCATCTCCATCTTATTACAATCGACGTGTTTGCTTTGAACAACAACACATATCTTTTATTTTGCCTTAGAGATAATCCATTCCTTGGCCTCATCCTTGTCTTTCCATGTCTACATTCACCAAAGAAATTACACATCCATGTAATCAAATAATTTAAAATTAAATATAACTAAACGGTTAAGTAAAACGTACCAAATCAGTCATGTAGTGTTGGGAGGTATCCGGGCCCATCGTAGAGACTGGTTCTGGTTCAGAGCTTAGATGCACCACCATCTACAACATAACAAAAAACGTTAAGCATAGAGTCGTCAGTGTATAAAAACACAACATGACGATCCTCCTATAAATTGATACTGAAAATTTACAAAGTGACGACTCAAAAGCATAGAATTCCTGGTATTTACAAGGGTCGGCTCTTAAAATGTTAGCATCTTGACGACCAAATCAGGTCTGTATGCCAAGGATAGGGTCAGTTTTTTTGCAGGTGAACGACTACGGTTTTCTTAAAGGGTCGTTACTATATATACATAATCTTTGACGACTCTACATGCACTTAATTCATAATTCGAAATTCAAATTTTTGTTTGATTCCTAGGTTTGGAAAAAATAAACGGTTTTAATGAAAAAAAAATAGCCGTTGGGTGGTTTGTTGCTATAAAAGGAGACCCATCCCTTTCAAAGTTTTTCACCAATCACTTTGAATATTCCCAAATCAATCACCCATCACTTCCAAACACTAAAAATGGCTCCAACTCCTTTCAATAATAAAGAAGATGTTGCTATTGTTAGATCTCACACCACTCTCACGAAGCACTCCATAGAGGAAGCGGAATGGGTGACCAGTAATGAAGACCCAACAAGAGGCCCTTACCTTGGGTCGGATCAAAACACAGATGCTTGGTGGAAACGTGTATTTAAGGTTTTTAAAGAACTTAACGGAAATCATCATAGACGTACGCTCCTAAAGATAATGGAAAGATACACATATTTATACAATGAATGCGTATTGTTGAGAGACGAATTGAAAGCTCGGGCTGAGGCGCTTCCCAACGAACCTCGAATGCGTAAAGTAAGTTTGTAACCAAATAGGCCGGTTCTCATAAAATATTTATTTGGTTATAATTATTCAACAATGCTAACAAATTTATTTTCCAGTACTCTTTGGGTAGGAGCCAATACGAATTAAGGCACGGCCATGAGTTTTTGCACGATGACTGCTATACTCTCTTGGAGCAGATTGAATGGAAATTCTCCCAATATAATTAATCACGTATACATTTTCAAGCGCAATGTATTGAACTATTTTATTTCTTTTCGTTTTATTGTATTTCATAGTACATGTATGTTTTTTTCGATTCAATAAAACGAGTTCAAATATTGGTTTGCCTTTTATTCCCAACAAGGGTCATCAATAGTGTTAAATTAAACATTAACGACTCTTAAGTTTATTTTAAATCAAATGAATGAGTTGTCACAAGCTAAAAGATTCATAGTAACGACTACAACAGACGCTTAACACAGAAACTCTTTGATATAAGAGTCGTCATTATGTTTCACTACACAAGTGATGACTCTAAATGTAATTTAGCACAGAAATTATCTGTGGGTAGAGGCGTTATCAAATAAATAAATCAATGGATGACTCTTTTGATAGGCAAGAGTCGTCACTTTTTTAATATGTCAGGTAACGACCCTTGCGGTAGTTAATGTCAAATTTGAATTCAACCAATATGGTTGAGTCGGCCAACGGTTAAAAATTAAAAATAAGGACTGTTGGGACTTTAATCTCTATAAAAAGAGGAACATATCTCACCCCTTCTTCACCCAAACCATAATTCTCAAACTTCACATTCATTCTCATTCATTTATCACCCAAGAGCAAAAACTAGAGGAAACACCAAGGCTACTCCCTACACTTCCGAAGAGAATTGCGCAATTATGAGAGCTTGGTTGACAGTCACAAACCACTATGAAAGTCTAGACAAAAACATTGATGAAACATCGGATGGTTGGTGGAACCGCGTATTCATTGTTTTTGTGGCGTTGGACGGAAATCGCAACTCAAGGTCTTGGAAACAAGTCAAAGAACGGTTCAGGAGATAAAATTAGAATGTGATGCTTTCAAAAGAGAAATTTATGCCGTAAGGGAAGCCATGCCCAATATGTTGGGTGCTATAAGAGTAAGTGTTTAAACAAGAGTTAAAACTTATCGAAATCTTTGAACAATACTAACTAAGTTTTTTGTCTTGTGTTTTCAGTTGGGGAAGGCGTATAAGCGTTACGAGGTGCTTTGTGGGAACAAGTTTGAGTTCAACGATTGCTACCTCATCTTGCACGGCACTACCTATAATTACAGCATCTATGGTTGAGTGTTTAAGTGCACCGTTATTATCTATTGTATTTCATTTCCTTCAATGCAACGCTATGCATGCCTTTTACAATTCAATGAAATGATTTTATGAAATCAAAAATTATGAAAATCCAGTAAAAGAGTCGTTACATGTATTACTAAGACCTATAACGACCCTTAAAAAGTTTAGCAATGGATATATGGGATCGTCAAACAATATGATTACAAATATGACGACCCTTGGTGTCATACTTGTCAGGGAGTTTTGGTTTTAGAGTCGTTACTTTCTTAACAAAATACGTAACGACTCGGCGTGACCTTGTTAAAAAGGGTCGTCACTTAGTGTCAGACTACCTAACGATTTTTCATAACCTGGAAAAGTTGCAGTTTAGAGTCGTTAATGGTACTGCCAATAAAATGACGACCTAATAGGGTCGTTAAGGTATACAGACCCCGACTCTGACGACCCTTACACTGAGTTGTTGCATAGTGGGGATGAATCGACCACTTGGACCAACACAGTATAAGATGTTTACCTGATTGTTTTCAGCTTTGGGTTCCTCATTTTGAGGGTTGGTTCCTTCATTTTGACCAATGGGATCTTCATTTGCACCAATATTCATGGCTTCCTCTATTAACCTTTCTTCATCAAACATCCAATCCATAGGATTAGTTGACACAATCTCACCATCAACACAATCATGGTTGTAATTAGAAGCTTCACCAACATCATTTCCTTCACTAGAATCATTCATTTCAAATAACACAAATTTTTCACCAAAAAACTCTACTTCTCCTTCCCCACAACACCAAAACACATTTTTTTTCTTTAATCCAAAAAAAAAAAAAAAACTGATTTTAATCTAACCTTATTACTTAACACCTTAATTAACTAATTTAATTTAATTAACAATAATGACTTAGGGTATTTTTGCCATTTTAAAAAATAAGGGATAACCCAAAATTGTTATTTCATGTCCATTTTTATCCCGTAGTGCAAGCCCCTTATTGTTTTTTGGGGCCCAATTAAACCAGGATTCGTTTCTATTCTCTTCCATCCTCATCTCCTCTTTTACAAAAAAAAAAAAAAAAAAAAATCCTCATCTCCTCTTTTGATTTCATCCTTCTTCTCCCCTAAATCGACAAGAGCACATCTTAACATTGTTGATCAGTAGTTCACTTGAATTTGATTTCATCTTCTCCCCCGGATCTCCCCCCTTTTAATTGATTTCATTTTCACCCAAAAATTATTCTAGGGAAGCAATAAATCAGTTGATGATTTTGATCACCGCCCAAATCGACTTCCAATTTCAACTCATTCATTCATCAGGTTAGTGTGAAAAGTTGCAAATTGATTATTTTTTTTAGTAAATTGTAATGGGACATGCATGATGTATTTGATAGTTCAGTAGATGATTTGTTAATTAGTAAAATGTGTTCATTAGGGAAATCAAAGTGGGTTTTTTAGGTCACTCTTAGATTCATCATTAGGTTTAAAATCTGTCTTTTGGAATTGTGGAATTGTTTTGAAATTTGGTGTGATGATTTTGATTGGGGAATTGTTTTTCAGAACTTTATGAAGTAAAGCTTCCAGCCATAAAATATTTGATAAATCGTTCTGAAGCAAAATCTGTAAACCATATCATGATTTTGTTGATTTGAGCAAGTCTATGTGCTCCATGCCAAACTTAGGTTTGATGTCATCTGTTAACAAAATCATGATATGATTTATTTATGTCATAATCTCTCCCCATCCTGTTTGTTGCAAATGAATTGATTTGGCTTTTGTTAGGCATTCTCTGTTCATAGAACGATTCAATTTGACTGAAGCACCAGCTTCACATAGAGATCTTACTCAGTTTGTAACACCTTCTGCGTTTTATTTTTTACACTTAAAGACATGAATGCATGTACCTGACAAGATTCATCATATGTGGCTTTGCATCATTTTCTGTGAACCTTGAATTGTTCCTCGCACTGAATGTTCCATTACTTGCTGCAAATGGGAAGCATGGGCTCTGCATTGTACAGTACGAAAACACTTCAAAACTGAGACTAAACAAAGAGAAACAAGCCAATTAAATATATCAACTAATGTTTTCGACAAATACTTATTTTTTTCTTCCTTCGCTTCATCTTACTGCTTGATTTGCAATTGTATCTAATTTTTATGCAGCATAGTGAACTCCATTATAAACGACCACAGATCTATATTGTTCATTGTTGGTTTGGGTAATTCAGGGTAGACATTACCACGTGTTAGTGTCTATGTACCGGAACCACTGTTCAGTCACGGAAAACTATTTGTTGCTTTGTCTAGGGAGTTTCGAGAACTATAACAGAAGTAATGGTTGGGGTTTGTTCGGATATCTCTGCAATGGGGTTCCAGAAATATCCTTTTCCCAAGATGTCCTGGGTCATCTGATACTATTGAGTAATAGATTATCGATAGATTAACTTCTAAATAGCTTTTCTTTTTCTTACTTTGGTTAATTTGAATTTGAAAATGCAAATATGTACGAAAAAACTGTTGTTTGCCGACATGCAACACACGTGCACTCGACTTGTTTTAGTTAAAGTAACTAAAAGTACTTGCAAAGAATAATCTCCCGAAAATTTGTTCAATCGCGTCACTGCATTCTATTATCTAGTACTTATAAGCTATAACTATTATTCAGGTTAAATCGTCGACTCAATTAAAGTACTATAGTTTAGAAAGTGCAGGAAAACCAACTGTCAAACTACTTTGGTTGCTTAAAGTTGTTTCTATCAGATTTCTGTTAAGTTTCGACTTCCCATCTTTTCCTACTTTCTGTGGTAGAGAGCTATTTGTTGTTGTTCTTATAGACTCAGAATTTTCATTTTGCACCTGGGTTGAGTTTCTAATACTGTTGTAGTCTTCCAACTCCATAAGACTGCAGGATGCCTCGGTAAAATCTTGATCATGGTGATCACCATTTCTACTTATTGGGCCTAAGCAGCTCAGAAGGGGAAGGGGTTTTTATCGAGCTGATGAACACGATAAGAGATGAGGTAGCTGAGATAATGCGGCTCTATCATCTATGCCAGCGCCTTTATAATTCTATATGCATTGAAATGTGGTTCATTTTGTTGTACTTTTATTTACACGAAGTTACTGAATATTGTTTAAACGTGGCTCTGATTTTTTCAGGTTTTGAAAAATGATGATTTCTTCTCAAGGAGTTGTTTCAAAATCAGAACTAAGCTCGCTTTATAGAATTTCAGATTCGGCAATATATAATGTCAAGCAGCAAAGTTGTGTTACGGTTTTGCCATCAACAAAATCAAGTATGTTCGGATTTCACATGTTTTGTTGGTGATGGTGAATATTTGCTACTTTCAATGCTTTCATTAACGTTGGTCTTGTTGCTTGCAGAATCTTATTCATCAACTCGCTGTAGTGTTAGTTTTCAACCTTGTATTTGTTAGAAAAAACAATGTTTTGTTTTAATCAAAAAATGCATGGACCATGTTTTGATCCCAAGACCTATTACTCCCTAGATGTTTTTTCATGTGAATGAATAAAACATTAGTCCCATATAGACTAAAACACTTAGAGTTTTAGACTTAAATAGCATTGGTTTAGCCTTAAGGGTATGGCCCTTTGGGTCTTTAGACCTTTGTGTATGGGGAAAGCCCTAGACTATGGCAAGGTTGCCTAAACGTTATTGCATTTCTTATTGCCTTTCCCGTTCGCGCGGTGCTTCGCACAGAAGCACGCTCGCTCGGAGAGGGAGAGGGAGAGGGAGAGGGTGTGGGTGTGGGTGTGGGTGTGGGTGTGGGT